>OZ020518.1:27469632-27849407 GCA_963971425.1 Bryoerythrophyllum caledonicum
CATCAAAAACACTCCAGAACTACCATTTCTATGCATTCAACAAAAAATTATACATAATGTTATTTCAAAGAAGTTAACCGTAGGATCTTGTACTAAAGTTGTATGAGACTGAGTTGTGAGTAGTTTGATCTGTTTGACCTACGGATTGAAAGATATCAACCTGTATAGTGAGACATGAACTCTTTTCGATATGTGATCCCTACACATTCCCAATATGATCCTATTGTGTTCATACATGCCTTCTACTAGGACACCTTGGTCAAAGGTTCCATAAATCTCCTAAATATATATCATAAAAATTATGACTACGGACAGGACCTCAAAATTATATCTTGAATTTCCCATCATATCAAAAAATGGGCAAGCTACCTAAATAATGAGGTATTAAAGTTTTCTTGCAACAATTCCGCAAATATGGACTTAGAAGTACACATTTTAAGATTCCATAGATTATGCTAATATATGGCAAATGCTCGTAGACCAATTTTTTTAATTTGGGAGTATAAAGATATCCAACTATAATATGTCCCATTTGTAGCACCATAGGATCATTAACATGGATACATCTTTTACTTAAATGTCAACAATACCATATACACTCTTTAATTGTCAAAAGACAGAGCAAAGCAATCTAGGAAATAAAAAGCATTTAATAGTGTCCTCAACCAAATCTTGCTACTTCATCCTCATGTACGTTGGTACCTTCAACAATAACCCACAACAGAACACAATCCCCTCATGGTTATTACCATACACATGTGGTTCCCAAAAATGCCATTGTAATGCTTGACATACTATGCATTTGCGGTTAACCCCTAAAGGACCAAGGCAATTTTTCCTCAAAAACACTCCAAAACTGCCATTTTTAGCACATTCAACACAAAATGATACAAAAAAAAATTTTGAAAACTGAACCGTAGGATCTTGTACTAGACTTGTATGAAAGTGTGTGGTGAAAATTTTGGTAAGTTTGACCGCACGGATTGAAAGATGTCAACCTTTGAAGTGAGACATAATCTCTTTCTGAGGTCATACTAAACACCTTCAACAAACTTCGACCACCTTCTATGGCAACTTTTTGCACTACGGGCCGTGAATTTATTATGTTAACTTGAAAAGGATCATGTTAGGCACATGTGTACCAAATTTTAGATGTAGAAGAGGTGTAGAAGATGTCCTAAAACATCCTGCAATGCAGCTATGTGTTGAGAATCAACAATACACATTTTAATTTGCATATATCATATCCTTCTCAAATTTTTGAAATTCCCAAATCCGTACGGTAGATGCAAAGATCTCAATTTCCTTTCCAAGAGAACATTTTATTTCTTTTAAATGGACAAAAACTCAAATTTCTATTGAATTTAGAAGTTATTAAAGTTTAGTGACAGTATTTGTGATATGTCACTCTAAACTACTGCACTATTTGTATATGTAAGTGAAAATAAATTGTAATTTTTGAACCGTAGGTCGGAATTCTATGAAATTTGTGTCTACGCAAAGCTAATCAAAAGTTGTCCATTCAATAAAAAATCTTAGAAAATAATGCCTAGAATTGAGAACGTGGTATCTTACCCGAACTCAAAATGTCCCCCGAGGAGACATTGGTCCTTTAGGGGTTAATCATCCAAAGAACTCCCACCCACCATTTGCGGACAGTTTGTCATCCCCCAACAATTTTTTGTTTTATCAACCATAGATTGTTTTTTTATCCAAGGACGGTATACAACACCCTCAGGCTATTTTTTCATCCACTTATTGATTTTTCATCCATAGAATTTTTTCCATTGTCGGATTGTTTTATCATCCAGGGACTATTTTTTCATCCGCAGTGGATGAAACTATAGGTTGGGCAAAATCTATTAACTCTGAGTTAATATCTCCCAAAATAATCATTATTTTTGAATTCCGACTTCCGATTTGGGTTCCCTAGGGAGGTTTTATTTAGCAGATAGAAAACAAGCTTGCGTTGAAGGTTTTTCTAAAACCACATTTGTCTTAGTGTTTATACATTTTATTTTTAAAAAAATTGTATGCCTAACCTTGCAAGTACATTGCTAGGGCATTCTTATTCAGTTTTCAATATCCATAACAAAATGGGTCAAAGAAGTATATACAATGATTTATACAAACATGGATACATTAAAATGCATAAGCATCCAAATATAAATTACAAAAATGCTTATAGAATGTTTTGGTTGCATTCATTGATATTGTAAAATGTCTCAATTGAGACAATGACATGAATGATGATGATAGGCACCTAAAGAATATAGTTGGATGGAAGGGATATTTGTCGAAGCATGCATGAATTCAAACATGTAGAGTTTGAAGCACACTCTTAGCTTTTCCATCCACCTAATTCAAGTGTAATTAAGTATAGGAATTTATATGACAATGTCATGTAACTTTTAAACCATAGGTCGGATTTTTACAAAACTTAAGTCCATGCAAAGCTAATGAAAACTTTCCAATTCAATAAAAAAATTCAGAAAATAATGCGTAGAATTGAGGACGTGGTACACTACCCAAACTCAAAATGTCCTACTAGGGGACTGTGGGGCATTTTAAGGTTAAAGTAGAGCTTTGGTTTTTCCCCTTGTTTCTTATTGCACAAAGTAAACGTACATTCTTTGTGTTTTAACTTTTCCTTGTAACAACTTGCCAAACTCACATTTATAGCAAATACTCTAAACATACATCGCCTATACACAAAAATGGCCTCACCATCAACTATACAAACCACCGTAAACCGAAGCAAAAGATGGTCAAAACTAAACTACATCAATAACATATTAGATTACCTCTAATACCTCCACCCCTCCCAAACTACCAAACTCCAATCCTACCAAACTTTAACCCAGCATATAGCTACTATATTGATGGCTCTTTCAAACCACCGGAACAAATTAGCCCACGAAATTGGCGCAAAGAAAAAGCTGGCTATGGCATATATAATCCTATCAAAGAAATTAAATTAGCCAAAAGACTCCATGGACTACAAAATATCTTTAGAGCAGAACTTATGGCCATACACAAAACACTACAAACCATCACAACAAAATACAACAATGAACCAGTACACATATTCACTGATTGTATCAATGCACTTTATCTATTAAACACCCAATTAACAGACCCTACCCTCCACAATAGCCAACCCGACCAAACTATTTTATTGTCGATGGTCCACATGTTACAAAATCGAACACAGATAACAACCCTTCACAAAGATAGAGCCCATGCCAATATCGATGGAAACGAACAAGCAGATCAACTTGCAAACGAGGGCCGGAAAAAACACATAAAAATGCCTAAGACTCGTACGAACATGCACATGCTACTCCATACTACTTCCAAAAAGAATATTGGCCTTCTAAAGAAGATACCCCTCATAAAGGCCTGGTTAGATTCTTGAACAAATATCTCAAAAAATAAGACCTCTATAACAACCTTGACACAATTGTAGAAAACTTCCCTAATATAGAAAAATGGGATGGCAACAACCAAATAGACAATGAACTCTCTACGAATTTTTGGAAGAATCCCATCATCTCTGACTTACAAATATCATGCCTCATCAAATTCCATACCAAACGATATATGGGAAACACCCAAAAAAATCTCTTCTTTGGAATAGAAAGACTCCCATCTATAACATGCCCCATTTGCACTTCCACAGACCCCGACACATGGCTCAATGTTCTACTTAAATGCCAAAACCATCACATACACTCTTTAATTGTCAAAGACATAACAAAGTGGTATGGGAGATTTGAAAACTAATTACCTCCTGTAATAAATCACGATGCTTTATCCTCATGAATGTCAGCACCTTTAATAACAACCCACAAGGAAATACGGTCCCCCCCTGGTTACTCCCCTGTATATGCGCAATTCAGTGCTGTCACTGTAACGCTAGACTCAAACTAGACATACTTTGCATTCGAGGCCTACCAAAGAAGAAGAAGAACGCCGGTTTCCGAAGGGAACCGGCGTGAATAAAGTGTCTGTTCGTTCCATTGCTAAGACCATGCCCACTGAACAAGGAATTAACGAACTGGAACTACTTCCCCCTTTCGAGGGTAGACACTATGTAACGAGTAGCCAGAAACCACCCAACAACGACCAACCACGACCAAACTAACTAAACAACAAAAAGCAAAACCAAACAGGCAGCCAATCAGGATCGAGGCCTACCATACAATGACCTCGCACCCGACCACATTAACCAAGACTATACCATTCAATTCATCAAATTCACATATTGTAATGATAGATTCTCCTAAAAAAATAAAAAATAATTAAAAAAAAATTAAAAAAAAACAATTGAAAACAAAATGAATAAATACCAATCGCTTATTGATGACATCATTGCCCTGGGATGGAAAGTGGACCCCCTTATTGTAATCACAGCCGGTGCTCGTGCCACCACCTTTATCCCATCTTTAAAAATCCTTGAAGATACCTTCAAAATCTCCATCGAAACAGTTTCACACACTTTCAATAACATTAACACCATTGCCATTCAACATGCCATGTCCATCCTACTACACAAACGCAAAATTGAAAACAACCAAGCCCTCCCCGACACGGTGTCTAGTGGGCATGGTCTTAGTGGTAGAACAAACAAATCCTTTATTCACGTTGGCCCCTTTGCGGACCGGCGTTCTTCTTCTTGCTTTAACTTTTGGGTGAGAAATATTCAAGGAATTTTAGGGGTACAGGTTATAAAAAGAAATTTGTTGAAAATGTAATGATACGAAATTTTCTTGAACTTATATGAGGTGAATGAAAAGTTGGAATGTATAAAAATTTCTCATTCCACACATCCAATTATACTAAAAAACCATCAATAAAATTCATTTGGGAACACGTATTATGCATTGTACATTCATCGTTCACATTGACATGGCTCCAACGTATAAATATTTAATAAACATCCATTTGAAGATCTTAAAAAATGACCTTCTAAATTTACAAAATAGCCAATATTGTTCTCGCACAAAGACATTATCCACATGGATTACATTACAACGTGCCCATGTATGATTAATCTTTATCTGAGTCACTATCACCTCTTTGACTTGGCCCAGTGCCACTTTAGTACGGCCCGCTTGAATAAACATCATACAAGTTATTGTACTGCATGTGCATGTAGCGGGATTCATCTTCGAGCCTGCGGATGTACTTTTCCTGGCTCTGTATCGTGGCTTCATGCATTTGTCTCTCAAACTTGGCATCTTCATCCTCACGAGGTCGAAACGTTGGTGGAGGTGTGTTGTCACTCTCATATGTGCTTCGGCCATATTCATCATACGAGACGGGTGCATAGTTTGGGGTGTGGTGTTCTTCCTCTTTTCTTGGGGAATTACAACAAGACTCGTACGTATCCCTTGGGTGCGTTGGCGTGTAGCTCTGAGGGGTGTTGGTTCTTGTACCACATTGGTCGCCTTCGTAGTAATGGCTGCCACTTCCCCCACCAAATGATACTGGCGCGGAACCCATATCATTGCCATAGTTGTAGTCCTTGTAGTTATGGCCCTTGTACTCCTGTGGAGGTGTTCGCCGTTGTTGCTGGGCATCAGGATTGACCTCGGATCTTCGGTTTGACCAACGTGGCCAACAATCACTCGATTGATTCCAGGTGGTTGGTATAAAATGTTGGCTTTGATCCAAGAGGCTTACATTACAACCCGCCACGGTGTGCCAATCCACATCCTTGTGTAGGACAATTTCTGCCCAAACCATCGCCATATTTGAGTACAACATGATCTACGGCCTCGAGTTGCGCACACCCACCGCAGCTGTGACTTCATGATATCGATGCAAAAAATGGTTGCTTTGACAACTGCTCGCTAGACCTTCGCGCCGCGGTCCCGATATCCTCGCTTGTGCCCTCGGCCACAACTTCATGAGGTGCTTCATCTTCACGTACCTCTTGCACATGGTGCAAGTCCAGAGCCTCTCTTCCTCATCTTGCCATCCATATTCTGCAACAACATCTGCATCGTTCGTTGCGTCCCAATCCATCTCAGGGGCTTTCCCCTTTGGAGCAACGGGCCGGTTCGACCTTGGCATCTTCCCCAATTAGAACAAACAATTAAATGTATTAAAGAAAATTAAATGAATTAAAAATTAATGAGTGCACTGGAGGAGGCGCAAGCGATGAGGCAGAAAATGCCAAAGCGACAAGCTCGCCCACTAAAGTGTGGGAGAATGGTCGGTCGTCCGCCTTTTAAGCCGACCACGGATGGCGGACGGTCGGGTAATCGTCCGGGCCGTCCAATGGTGGACGGCCTCGGGCGCATCGCCCAATCGGACGGCCGCGTTGTCGCCACCTTCGGATCGGATCCATCCGCCGAGTCCGTCCGCGGCCGACCCCAATCGGACGGCCTCCCCTCTTCGCTCCTCCACTTCTCTACGCTCCCTCTCTTCCCAACTCTCTCCCCTTCCAACTCTCTCCCCTCCCAACTCCCTTCCCTTGTCCTCCACTTCCTTTTTTGGGACGGTTGACATTGCACGTGCACTCCAAAACAGGAGATAGAGTTACATGCATTATTGGTCGGAGGAATGTCGGGAAGATTTTATGCACATACACGTGGATATTCCATTGTGCGCGTGGAAGCACATGAATTATATAGTTTCTTAATAATGGTTCCACTTAAAGTATCCTACATAACATATAAGAGATGCTCGTATCTTTTTTTTATCTTTGACGAACCAGGTAAAAATTGGAATGGCCCACGGGTATATGACTAAATCTCCTTCGCGGCGAGTTTTCAATTTTGGGCACGTTTCTAGAATTTGAAAAAAAAAAAAAACTTTTGAAAATTTTATGTTAGATTGTCCCTGGGAAGAGCTGTTTGAATGTATTAATTTTATTATTTTGGATTTGTGGTTCCAAATTTAGTACCACTCATAGTGAAAAATGGGGAGCCCGGGCATCTAAAAACTTTTCCTAGAATTTTCTATTGACATCAAAGTTTTTCATACTCATGAAGAATATTTCTTTCTTTAAAGATTTCTGAAAAAAATGATTGTCTTTATTGTAAAATTGCATTTTATTCCAAGTAAAATATTTTCACCATTTTACGGGCAATGTGCAATAAAACTTCTTCTTTTCCTCATAAAACTTACAAATTTTTATATTTTTCACTTTTTGTTTTGTTCTACTAAAAGATGTGTTCTACACCCTTTTATTGACCTATTGGATAAGCATTCTAAAAGATATTTAGTTCACAAGTAATTGTAACGTGAATTGGCCATTCTTGAACCTCCACTTGTTGCTCAAATTTTGAGAAGATGCTACACCCCTCTTTTACCTCTAGAAATTGGTGTATAGGGAATGAACATGATGCTTAAGACAATGATAAAAGATTTGGAACTTCTATACTTTAAACATTTCATAGAAAGTGAAGTCAAAGTCTACGGACCCGGGAAGAAAACTCAACCATTGTTTTCACGTTAGACACTATAATCTATCAATCCGTGCGGTGGATTGCAACTAAAAGAGTATGACGTGTTCATATAGAAGTATTTTTTTTATGATTTTATGGTTGAAAATCCAAACCTAACTTCAAAATGTGATTCATTGCCTCTTTTTTTACAGTGATGGTTTTGGACTAGTTTTTGAGCTAAAGGCTCCGTGGTCCTTTATAGGTTAAAACACCATCCATGCCATTTTGTGGAATATCAAACATGGATGCGCCTTCTGCAAGATTGGTGGGAAGAGAATGTGGTTATGGGAGGGACCATTATATGATAAAGGGTTGGATATCGAGCACCTCCAACAACAATGACAAAAGTTTTCATGGATTTTGTGTTTTTTCATGGTGATAACTAATACAATTTTACTTTGAAGCGCCTAATAAACATGAAATTGACAAACGATTATGTAGTAGTATGGACAGAACAACTAAGGGAGGGGCAGTAAGAGATGACTGAGTAGCTCCGCAAAACCAGGTGAGGAGAGGCTGGGTGGTAGTCACTTCCGCTTCATGTTTGTAGTGAGAGCTGCTGGGCCTCACCACCAACCCCGAACATGCTTGCTTTGTGTCTACCGATGTTTCTAGTAACATTAGTGTTGGAGAGGGGTTTTAGATCTAGATCTAGATTATGGATTGCACAAGGAGATGTTTTGGATCTAGTTAGTGAAGGAAAGGGAGATCTGAGGCGAGCACCTGGTGTTGGTCCATTAGCTACTAAGATCCAACTCAAACTTGCACATAGTCATCTTCTAGATCCAGATCTAGTGTTGGACAAAACTAGAAACATCAATGCCAAAATGCCTCTCCAAGCCTGGCAACAGAATAGAAGATGCACAACTACATGCAAAAGACACGACCGGCGCCTCACCATCAAACAACCGTTTCAGCTAAGTTTTTATTTCTCCTTTCCATAAGTCCGCTTGTGATTTACGTTTTTGAAACTCATATAGATAGTATATTACCATATATTAGTTCAATGGGGTACAATGACAGGCAAAACAGATTAGGCCGCAGCCAAGTAACTACGACTAGGCTAGACATACACATCCATACAGACTCCACAGAGGGAACTCTCTACCGAAGATCAAGGCATACATACAAAGAAGGCAACCTCCTCCAAAGAAAGACGGACCAAGCAAGAGAAGAACCACGACAGCAGCAAACACACAAAGCCCGTACGAGTGAGGACCCCGCAACACCCAAGAATCACAAGACGCACAACCACCAAGAGCAGGACAGTCGAGAACAGAGCCACACACATCAAGATCGAAGAAGCGAGAACCAGCAGGCCAGACGCGAACAAGCAAGACCAAGACAGAAAATGCATGTGAATGAAGACCTAACATTCAAGCGGCAGACACCACAAAAATGCGCAAGACGCGTACAGGCGTATCCAAGTCCTATCCCAACTACAGCAGGTTTAGTCTGCAACAAAAAACACCAAGCTCTACCACCGGCTCTCCATGACAGCGCCCGCTCTCAACAGCCCTTGTCTGCTCTCGAAGAATGGATTGCCGCACATTCACCACCGACAGCACATGCATTGACCAAGCTGCGGCAAAATCCACCCTGGAGACCACGGAAGTCCTACGCCCTGCAACAAACAGCGAAAAAGGTAAGTACACTGAACCCCAAACTAATCTCTCGCTGCAGCATGTATGCTACCATTAGGTCCACAGGAGCCTCAGAGAAAGACCAAGCGGAAATACATGATCAACACCCAACACTCAAGACAGGCCGCAGCACCAGCAACAAAAAACGACAACCAGGCTGCAAGAGCCCCCTCCACAGAAAAGGTGGACAACAACGGCTAAGAAGCAAAAACAAGAGGATTGAAGAACTCACAAAGAAGAGCGTCGCCCTCCAGGTAAGTATTCCTAAACTCTATTCTGCTCTTCCCCACATCCTGACAAATAAATTCAACTTATTAGCAGAGGAGGCAGCTGCAAGGAACAGAAAAAAGGCGGATCCAAGACACGATGTTATGAAGAGAAGAGAAGAATATCCAAGGAAGATCAGAGGACAGAAGCAACAACAACACAGCAGCAACAAACAGCCCAACACACAGCAGTAGAAGATCAAAATGGGACGAAGGCAGGTAAGCCCAAATCAACCAAAACTCGCACTAATATGCTATGTGTCTTGCCAGGACCTAGTCCCAATGCCAAGCAAAATCTTAGAAGAGAGACGTACCAGAAAGGCCAGTTGGTACCAGAAACCGCGCCCCTACCAACGGCCACCAAAAAACCCTAATCGCCACCAAGACAGAAGAACACACCAAGAAAAAACTCATCAGCCGCCACAACGAAATCAAAACAGACATATTCCAATCGGACGACTCCCATGGCAGTTCATAGAAGAAAAACCTAATTGCCCACAACGAAAACAGGAAAATCGTACATCACCAACCACGACATCCACCGAGCGATACCCAAAAACAAGGTACAAAAAACACTCTCACCCTCGATGCAAACCCTCTTTCTCTTGTTATCCTCGCAGCTCCCCCTCTTCCTGTAGGCGCAGTAGCACATCCCGGAGGAGCACCCCTGCTCACAGCCGCGACAAAGGAGGTGGAACCAACATCCTGAAGGAGACGCCTCGATAGGCAACCGGTGCAAGACCGTGGAGAAAGACAGGCCTTCACACTGACCGAAGGGGACGACAACCTCGAGGGCGGACACAGACACGCCTGTATGCGCCAAGTAACTTCAGAGTACACCAACCGCGAGGACGGCGACGACTGCCTCCCTCGACAACAGCAGCGATCGACATCAGCGAAACCACTGCTACCCCATCTCTCATCTCCCTACCTCTTTCACTGCAGACACTGGTTTTATATGTATGCCCTATCTTCGTTACTTATTGTGACTATCTTCCTCTCACAGATACCAGCAGACGGCGCCACCACACACAGGTCCGCCGTAGCAAACTACTCTCAACGCGCGGCAACACAACAGATAGACGAGACAAGAAACCCCAACCCAGAGCACAAGCCCAGAATCAAGATCCGGAGCAGCAAGGAGTCGGGATAGAAGGAGTCCCTGTAGCAAGGACAGGCATCGACAACAAACGAAACAAGGGAACCTCCCAAGCCCCGGAGCAATAGGGAGGCGCAGCCAAAGGTGACCGTGCAGCATACGTAAGCAGCCAGCAAGGGAGGACGAAGCCCAACAAAACGAATCATCAGACACCTCAAACGGCTACAAGCCCAAGACAGCAGGCCTTCGTTGCCACACGTCCAAGCACCTCACTCAAACCAGTAGTAAGTGTTATCTTTCTCCCCTTCCACTTTTTGGTCTATTATGAAGACTATTCAAATTGTAACCATTCAAAACCTTGTATAAAATTTGGGTACTCAAGGTGTGACCCCGATTTGAGGGGCACGCCTCACTGTGGTTGGGTGACTAGGTCTTCTCATAGAATTAAAAGTCCTAGAGTCCTGTTTGCATTGCATGTGGATGTTTTGCCTTCAACAAGCCCTCAAAGTAAGTTGTGGGAAGAAGGCAAGCTCCAAACTCGTAACACGCTAGTAACGTCTTTGAAACAACTCACTACCTCTTGGTCTTCTCTTTGGAACAACATGTCTTGCTCACAAGATGTTTCTGCGTCGTTGAAAGGTATGGAAATGATTGATGTGGTTGAGGTCCATGATGAAGGAAGTCCCCCTCCAAAACGTAGTCATGCTGAAATGGGTAACATGCCAATCCACAAGAAAGTAAAGACAACTAGTTTGTCTAAACTAAAATATTGGCTAGGTTTCAAGTCCATGAACACTATTGCATTTGAATCGGGCATGTCTAGAGTACCCCTCCTCTCGATAGAAGACTTGATTAGTGGGGGAATGACCAAAGAAGAGGCAGAACAATGCTTCATAGCTATTCCCTCCTTCCCATATGTACCCCAGGAAGAATGGCCCTCATTAAGAGCCGATGGAAAATTGGGAAACCACTTCAATTTAACCCAACTTCCAAGAGAAGTTGAGGTTGATGAGAGTGGTTTTGCTGCTGATTACCACATCTCCATACACTTTGAGATTGGTGATAACATACTTCATAGGGATAGTATTCATGAGATGGTTGTGGAAAGATTAAACGAAATGAACATCCCCACAGGGGATGTCTTGGGGGAACCGATTGCCATCATGTGCTACCACAAAAGCACGAACTGGAGTGGAAGCATTAAAATCCACCTCAAACACCCGGAAATTGATGGGAGAAGCCTCTTGCAAGGGAAAAGACTAAAATTGGATGAAGGGATCTTACACCTTGGGAAAGTATGCAAGTCATATGATTCCTTGGCCCTTGCAAACCTCCTCTCCGTCAAAATTACGGGAGAAAACCTAGTGGAAAAAGAGGGGTTCACCCTTCACCATCAAATTGTGGTTGATAGCTTTGTTAGAGGGTTTGACTTTGAACTAACCGATGTTCAAAAAAAAAAAAATGATTTTGCCTGGGTGAAAACACCATTACCAGATCAGGCCTAGAAAATCAAGGTTCACAAGATTGCTTTTTTGAATGAGATATTTGAACCAACCTTTGCCAGTAAAGGAAAAGTGGGGGAGGAAGAGATTGCAAGAAAAAATGCTTTGATTCTAATTGCAAAAAACCTTAGCAAAACAAAAAAAATAGAAATGCTTGAAGAAGGAATCAAAGGAGTGCTTGGAAAGGGAAATGTTGTGGGGATGTATTTCAAGCTTGAGAAAGGGAAACATGTGGGTGTTTGTAATGTCCAATGCTTGAATGCGGCAGTATACAAAAAACATGTAAAAACAACCGTCAAAATTTTTGGAAAATATGTTGAATTCATCGCCCACCCAAAAAGTCTAGACGGGAGCAATGCACCTTTCCAAGAAACATTGATCAAGCTAGGGTTCAATGATGTCAACACCGCAGTTGCAAATGCGGTAGTCGCTATGGAAAATGGTCCAAACAAAGGCCTTAATCAAGATGATCTCAATAAAGTAGTAGAAGTTGCAGTCAACAAAGGCTCAATTAGCACCATTGACGAGATCCGGAAAGAAATGAACATCATGAAGGGAGAGATCGTACAAGAAGCCCGGCTATACGTAGACACCGTACAAGCAGCAATGACGAGGACACTTAGAGGAGAGATGAAAAGCTTAAGAGCAAACCTCATCCAAGTAATAATGGATGCAGAAGAAGAGGCCAGCGGAAGGCAGCTAAGGACCATCGAAAACCCCATGGACATGTCAAACTAATTAAGACTTCCAACACGATGGATACTATAATAACTATAATATACAAAATTAATTATAATAATAAAAATAACAATATAAAAGATAACAAAAATAATAAAAATAAAATAATGAAAAAACAAAAACAATATATGCTCCTTAAAAGAAATACGCTAAACTACAAAATTTATTCTAATAATATTCTTAACAATAATACAAATAATAATAATAATAATAATAACAAAAATAATAGTAAAAAAAAAACTCATCTTAAAAACAAAAATAATAATAAAAATAAATACAAATTTTTATTTTTTTATAAACACAAGAATACATTAACAAAGAAAAATATACAATCAAAAAACATAAAAAATATTAAAAAACAACAATAAAACTCTAAAAATTAAAACACTAAAAAATAAACAAAAAAATATTATTATTAAAACTAAAAAACAAAAAACTATAATCATCCATGAACACAAACAAATCGTCAGAAATAACATATTAAAATCAAACAAACTTAACAGAAGAATAACAATAAAAAATATAAGAAAAATAACAATAAAATTGAAAACCAAACTCACCACTCTAAACCATTACTCTAAACAAACAACCAAGATACCAACAGATATAAAAACCAAAAAAACAATCAAACATACTCCCATGCTGACCACCTTAAACAAACAAATAAAAACCACATACAAACACCATAATAAAAAACTCCCCAAAGCCAATTCCATTACCACCAAATACATACTAAAGAAACATACACCTTCTATCAAAAATCTTACATTCTTACTTAAAAACATAAAAACAAACCAGAGCCAAAATACCAAACATACGAACTAGCCAAAATATACATAGACCACAACACACCCTTAATACTAAAAAGAAACACCAAACCAAAACCAAGACATACACCAAAGGAACTGGGAAAATACCCAACAAAAACCAAACAAACCAATACACAAAGCATAAAAAATACCAGCAAATACCATACAAAGAAGACAAACAAAAACATGCACATATACACAAATAAAAATACTAAAACAAAAAGTAAACATACAAGAAAATACACAAAATACAGTTGCAAACCAATAAAACAACGTATTAAACCTTTACACTACAAAAACATACTATAACTAAGTGGAGATATAGAAACCAACCCAGGACCCATGCCCAACATACTAAAAAGACACCCCCCAACACACAAGAAAAATGCCAAAATATACTTCATTCCAAACACCATAAAACTACAACCAGAATACACACACATCGCTAAAACATTCGCACCACTCTTAAAAACCACACACTCACTACACCAACTATATAACGTTACACACCCCAATATCGCCCAATACATACAACAAAAAAACACATCCCCACCAACGCATATATTATACTCTCTAATAGTCACCATACACCCAAACATAGTCGAATGTAACCGTATTCTAAACCTACTAAACCCAAACATAATTACATGGACCAACAAATTATTAAACACCCTATCAAACTTACAAAATCCACCTGAAAGACACATACATACCCCACACCCCCATACAAAATTTCTTAAAGACAACTTGAATATCATAAATTATGGGGACTCAATACACAAAGAACTTTACGACTTTTTACATAGACACAACATACCACCCTCAACCCACACAATAAAACAAAAATTTCCTTACCTCCCCTACACCCTAATAAACGGGTTGCTAAAATGCTTCGATCCCATCCCAGAATATACCCATCCTCCCCCCCCACCCCCCTACCTCCCCCCACAAAACCAAAACACTAACTCAACCAACGATAGCACATACATAATTACATGGAATGCCTCATCGCTAAACACTGCACTCCCTAGCTTACAAACTTTGATCACAAATACTAACACCCCCCCAGCCATCATAGTTATACAAGAAACAAAACTATCGGCCACAAAATCTACAAAATACATACAAAATATATTTCAAGACTATAAACTTATCTTTAACAACACACATGCATTAACAAGATGCATCCAACAACGCAGACCATATACACCAGGCCGAGGCGGGCTCCTTACACTAATCCACAAAAAATACGCTTTCCCAGGCAACATCACAAAAATTCCCACCCCTATGCACATATCTCCTTATCTTCAAATAATTAAAATCGCCAATCAACCACTACAATCATGGTTAATCTTTCACATATATATGCCCTCCCACCCTAAAGATGTCAGATTAATTATAGACATACAAAATGAAATTACATCCCAAATAAATAACTACCCGAACCACAACTACATGCTATGCGGAGACTTCAATAGAGATATAGCCCTAATTGGCCGTCAAAATGGAAACCATAACACACCCCCGCAAACCAAAGACTATCAATGGCGCCACTTCACACAAAGTCTAAACTTCACCTACATAAACACCGATACACAATACTCAAGACAAGGTGGATACAACTATAATAGCTGGAGTCTAATAGACGGTTTTTATGTAAATACAAACAATAATACACAATACACCTCTACCACAAACAAAGACACTATTCTCAACTCAGATCACTCACCTATACAACTACACATACCAAACAATATACTAATTAATCGCTCCCCTATAACCATAAACAAGGACACCATACGAATACTAAACCCCATCCCAAAAGATAATCTAGAAAAATTCAACACTATATTTTTTGAAAAAAACTCTATTCAAATTGACTCTCTAATAAACATCATGGAAAATAATAACCAACTCTCTCAAACACAATGGCACGACACATGCCACTCCCTAGACTTACTCATCAAAGACATCTCGGACATTCTAGAAAAAACATGTAAAGCCCTACCAATACCAAAAATGACAAACCGAACATTACAACAAGGTGGGTATTTACCCCGCAAACTCTCAAAAATCTGGAAACAACATCTAGCTACATATCATATAATACGAAAAACTATCAGAATTGTAAAAAATAACCCACAATGGCGTGACCACCCCATATGTAATGAATTATTGAACCTTCAACACACCCAAATCCCTGTCCCACCTCCCACTGGCCTACCCCACGATATATGGGTAAAAGATATTGCTCTTATCGCAAAAAATGCCAATATACAAGCCCGAAAAATAACTACAAAATACTCCCAAGATAATATTAAAAAGGCCATCTCAAAATATAGACAAATGTACAAAACCAGCCCCAGGAAAATAAATAGACAAGTCTTTAAAACAACCGATTCCCTACCTCTTGATTGCATCATGGACCAAAATAATAACATTCTAACTAGTCCAGAAGACATTTCAAACGAAATATTCAACCAACAGACAAAAAATAATAGACCCATGGTACCTACTTGTAACTACCAACCACAACACTCAACAGAATGCACATGTGCAATACGCCAATATCCATGGCACGACCTAGATGGATTTATATTAGAAAAAAGAGGCGAACCTGAAACCCCATTACACACATACTTTAATGAAGCTATATACGATACATGCCTCTATAACCTTGGAAATAACAAAGCCCCAGGGCCGGACCGAATACCGAATTCAATACTAAAAAACATGCCCCCAAGATTTCACAAACTCCTCTTTCTCTTCTTCTCCCACTGTTATAAACAAAAAAAAATACCAAACTCATGGAAAAAAGCGAAACAATCTTACTATACAAAAAAGGAGACCCCGCAATACTACCGAATCATAGACCAATTGCATTAGCCAACACAATATATAAACTCTACACTAGCACACTAACCTATATACTTTCCTCATATGGAGAAAAATTTCGAATCTTACACGATAGTCAAGAAGGATTTAGAGCAGAAAGAAGCACCTCCAGGCAAATACAAATTATAATAGCGGCACTTGAAGACGCACGATTCACAAATCAAGATAAATATATTTTATACGTTGACTTCAAAAACGCCTTTGGCTCTATTGATCACGCTCGTCTACGAGCTATAATGAAGGACATTGGATACCCAAATGATGCAATCACACTTGTCGGAAACATTTACTCCCAAACATCTACATACTACAAAGGCGAGCACTTGGAAAGACTAAGCCTATACCCATCCATAGAAGTACTATACAAGGAGATACCCTTAGTCCATACTTATTTATCATATTCCTAGAACCACTACTCAGATGGCTAGAGCGAGGCAACAATGGATACACCTTTGGTACATCGCAAAATACCATAAATTATGCGGCTTACGCCGACGACCTAGCTATCATAACAAACACAATAAAACCATTACAAACACAACTTGGCAAAATCGAAAGATACTGTAAATGGACTGGCATGGACGTAGGCGTCCCAAAATGCGCTGCCACTGGATGTCCAAATAAATCCAAAACAAATCCAACTACCTTTAAAGCTATAATGCAAGCCTCGAACATCAACTACCGAGGCCAACCAATCCCTATATTACACCAAAATGAACCATATACATACCTAGGTATAAACCTTGTTCCCTCCCTAAAATGGAAAATCCAAATACACACCACGACCTCAAAACTTATCAAACAATGTAAAGAATTAATAACATGTCCGGCCACTATGAAACAAAAAATTAAAATGGTTGACACTGTATTACGCCCGGGTATAGCATACAGCTTCTACGCTGTACCATACTCTATGCCAGCTATCAAAAAACTTGACCAAAAAATAATAGCCATACAAAAAACCATATGTGGCATGCCAAAATGCATGTCCAACGCACTAACCCAACTCCCACACAATCTATTTGGGCTCGAAGCTTTCTCCCTAAAAAATGCCTATCTCAGATGCATAGGAGAACAATTACAAAATGCCTTAAATGACATAGGTAGACTCGGGAAAATATACACCGGACTAACCCGATATATTCTTGCCCAATTCGGAGGGGCTGGAAATATACCCAGAATCAAAAAAACGAACTGTATAAGATCACCAATAACCCGTACACTATTCTTATTAAAATACGTAGCCAAAGTTCACCTTATAAGCACACTACCAAAGTTCCTCTACAACCATTCACCATTAGAAATAATATGGCAACAAGAAACAAGAAACCACAACACACTCAATGACCAACTCTCCCAAAAACTACTACAAAAACTTCTATCAAAAAAATCCTCGAACTAAAACAAATCACTCTACCAAACGGCACACACATCATGAATAACGAGGATTTCAAAACCTTCCACTTCACCCCATCCAAACTAATCAAAAGCGCCCTAAAAGTTGCCAAACAACTTTTTTGCCACCCAACATATCAACCTACAACCACAAGTGATACCCCTTACAACACATACCAATACTCACACTCACTCCAAGACCCATTTATAACCACCAATAACAACACCATCCCAAGAACTACCACACCACCAATACATCCTCCCATCCCCATACACCAACATTACCCCCGCCCCCCAACGTACATCACTAAAAACCCCACCACATACCCTATTAATAATATTATACGACATGAACATATACAACATATAGACACCAACGGAATACAAAATACCTATATAAAATATCTATGCCAATGGCAACACAACAACTACACCTTCAATAAATGGATCCCTCAAAGAAACCTATTCCCAAGACACGACTGTAATACCTCAACATATAACACAGAAAAACTAAAAGAATATTATCAAAAAATAAAACATAAATTTTACTTGGAAATCATTCAAGCCCATCACCCCCAAGAACAAATACAAGACTCAAGATCCGTAACTCCACCTATAAACATCCCACTACTAAACATATATACAACGGAATGTAATCCCGAAAACGATATTATTACAACCTCAAACACAATTAAAATAGAAAACAACCAAGCTCATCTATATGAAGCAAATGGCCGACATTTATACACAATTCCCATTGACAGACTCCAATGGCTATGGAATCAATACAACATGAAACTACAAACCCCTATAAATATTGAACCAATAACCCAACCATTCGAAACCGAACTAATTTGGCTATACCAAAGATATAAATACCGCATACCAAAAAATAATCCCCTCAAAAACACACAATACACAATACCCACACCTATCTTAGACACATTAATCACATCCTTTAACATCGAACAATCATTCTTCTCCTCCCCCGTCACATGCCCCACCAAATTAAAAAAATTCTACTCACCCTTTGAGAGAGATAAAGTATTTGGATCATTAGGGAAAGCCTTTGACTATAAATGGACCGGTAAAGGCATAGCTCACCTCCACAATGAGGAGGAAACCCAACAAGCACTACATTGGGCTAGACTTGCTGCTAAAAATGACCTACATCACTCATCTACACTCATTATCACACCGGACAAAAATTGGTACCAAAACGATAACCCACAATCAAGTCCATTTGCAGACTCGCACATCATTGTAATATTCGAAGCAGACTCAATTGCATACGAAGAACCTACTATTCCACCTGAGCAAAAAAAACCCAGAATTGAACCTTCTACGATACAAATAATATGCATCCATCACCTCAACCACACCCTGGACACCCCAGCACAATTTATCGAACTTACCACCATAGCAAACGCCCTTAACATAAACCGGGTATACACAAAAATGGCCCCACCAACACCTACGCACACACTAGTCAACAAAAACAAAAAATGGTCAAAACTAAATTACAACAACACATTAGACTACACCCTACCTCTCCCACCCCTCCCGGACTACCAAACTAACACCACACCTAAATTTGACCCCAAATATAGCTACTTCACATGTTAGGAGAGGACAATATACAACACCACCATGTCCACATGAAAGAGAGCTCTGACCGGGTGAGGTCAGCTCTTATATACTTAAGAGGTGGTTAGGTGGCATTAATAGCCAATCAGCCACCTAATTCAGTAGTGGGCGATGTAATCAAGACTGCCATAATTAGGTAGGTAAGTTTACTTACCTACCCTAATTAGGTAGGTAAGTCTCATAAATACCGCCTAACTACAGTGGACCCGGGAGTTTAAGTAAGAGTAGCTAGGCTATTTTAGGCTATCTCAACACTCCTCCTCGAATAAATGATTTTCTCGTTAAAAAACTGCGGTAAAAATGCAGAAAAAGAGTAAAATCTTTATTTGCTTGCTAACTCCGTGAGGGTCCGCATGCCAGCTGCTTTGATCAGCTTGCGGTGTTGATGTGCGGGTAGAGCCTTCGTAAGTACGTCCGCAATATTTTCTGCTGAAGCAATCTTCTTTGCTTGAATTTGCCGTGTTTCGATTAGATCTTGTGTGTAACTAAATAGATGAGGGTTGATATGCTTGACACGGTCGGCCTTAATAAATCCAGAAGAAACCTGTTCAATACAAGCTGCATTGTCTTCAAATAAAGTGATCGGCTCCTCCTGGTGTGAAATACCGCTCATCTTGAAGATGGTGTAGTGCATTGTGCGGATCCAAACCGCTTCGCGGGATGCTTCGTGAAATGCGACTAACTCCGCGTGGTTGGTTGATGTGGCCGTGATCGTCTATTTGGTTGATCGCCAGGATATCGGCGCTCCATTCTTGATGAATACGTAGCCTGTCTGAGATTTGCCCGTGGCTGGATCCGTCTTGAATCCGGCGTCGGCATAGCCGGTGATGGCGCTGGACTTGGTTTTGTGGAAGTGGAGGCCGAGGTCTGTCGTCCCTCGCAGATACCGTAGGAGATGCTTAACTCCTCGCCAGTGTCTATCGGTTGGCTTTTGATTGTGGCGAGCAAGCACGCTGACGGCGAAGGAGATATCGGGTCTGGTGTTGGTCGCCAAATAGAGTAGCGCTCCAACAACTGCTAAATACTTGGGCCGATCCACTTCCTCTTCCTCCTCTTCTGCTGGCCGATAAGGGTCCTCGTCGGTGCGACTTTTCCCGATCATTGGGGCGGACAGCGCGTTGGCGTCGGCCATGTTGAAGAGCAGCAAAAGCTTCTTCACGTAGGTCTGCTGATGTAGAAGGATGCTTCCATCTGGATAGTGTTGAATTTGCAGGCCAAGACAAAATGAAGTACGGCCTAGCACTTTCATCTCAAATTTGTCTGTGAGTAACTTTTCAACTCGTGCGCTAAGCGCTACGGTGCCTATTGAATTTAAATCATCCACATAAACTGCAAGAATTACAAAACCCGTCGTGTCTCTGAGGACAAATATGCACGGAAGTGCGGGGTCATTTGTAAATCCCTGCGACAGTAGGTAGGTTTTGAGATGGTGATACCAAGCTCGGCCGGCTTGTTTCAAGCCATAAAGTGCCTTTCTGATCTTGAGACCAGAATATTTTCCAGGGATAGGCTTGGTCTGATCGGGGAGAAATCTGGGAGGGGGCTGGATATGGATTTCGGCGTCTAGGTCGCCGTATAAGTATGCTGTCACCACGTCGAGCAAGCGGGTTTCTAAGGAAAGCTGGACGGCTAAGCTTAGAAGGTAGCGGAAGGATGTACTATCCATAACGGGGGAGTAAGTTTGTTCGAAGTCTATGCCGGGTTTTTGGGTGAAACCCTGGGCGACTAATCTTACTTTAAATCTGATGACTTCCCCTAGGTCGTTTCGTTTGCGTGTAAATATTAGCTTGTGTCCAATTGGTTTATCTAGCAGATTGGTCACTAGTGGTCCGAAAACTCCTCGTTTTCTAAGGGAACTATATTCTACTTCTATGGCTTTTTCCCACTGGGGCCATTCGTCACTCTTTTGGGCCTGTTTTAATGTAAGGGGATCTGAGTCCAGGGTCGCAAGACTTGACAAAAACATTTCTACGTCGTCCCAGGGCTGTTCTAGTTCGGTGTTTAATATTGTGGGTGCCCGGGAACGGGGTGTATGGTTTAGTTTCCGTTTCTTAACGGGTTCTGATGCGGGATTTCCTGATCCGGGGACCGGGCTACGAACTATCCGGGGACCGGAGTAGAAGCCATCTGGGATCTTCTCGGCAAGGTTCTGGAGATTTAAAATCTTTCTAACTTCTGAGTCGGTTAACGCCGTACGAGGATCTGGATTCAGGGTCAAGGTTTCTGGTGATCTAAAGTTTAGATTGCTATGTTTGGTTTTGGTTTGGGCACTCGGGAATCTAGTTTCTATGAACTTACAATTCTGGAACCGAGCTTTGTGAATATCATCTCTATTGATCAGTTTATATCTAATAACACTGGGGGAATCATAACCAAGGTAAATCCCTCGATTTCTATGAGGGGTGATGGTTTTCTGTTGGGGTTCGGGGGCTGGGATCCACACTTCGCAGCCAAAGGTGCGGAGGTGGGCTACGTTCGGTGTCCGACCGGACGCCATCTCGAGGGGTGACTGTGTGAGTAATAGTGTGGGTCTTAGGCGCAGCAGGACGGCCGCGTGTAAGACGGCGTGACCCCAGAACTCAGGTGCTAAGCTAGCGTGTATTAGGAGGGGCCTAACGATCAGTTGGATCTTTTTGATATAGGCTTCTGCTAGTCCGTTTTGTGAGTGCTCGTAAGGGGCTGAATATGTGAGTGATATACCAGTTGCGGTGCAAAAATCCTCAAAAGCTTGTGATTTGAACTCTAAGGCGTTGTCCATCCTAAGAAAACAAATCTGATTATCGGGAAAATGGGTTCTAAACCGGATAATCATAGCTAGGGTTTTAGGAAAAACCATGTTACGGGTTGTGAGCAGGGAAACCTCAGCATGTCTACCCGATGCGTCGACCAAGACAAAGAAGTACTGGAACTGACCTGATTTTGGGTTGATCGGCCCACATATGTCACCGTGGAGCCGATGCAGCGGGGCGGGCATTTCTGTCGGGAGCGTCCATCGCGACGGCTGGCGGATGAGCTTGCCTTGTATACACGCCGCGCACTCCTCTACGCGCTCCGCGTCCCGTGTGCAGAGGTCGTGACCGACTAAGGTCGGGACCATTTTTCTCATCATGGTCGTCCCAGGGTGCCCCAGCCGGCGATGCCAAACATCAGCCTTCGTGCTGGTTGTCAAAAAGGACATCGGCACCCCTTTCAGGGGTAGGCATGGGGATCTACGTCCGCCATCTTCTTCCTCACTCTTACGAGCGGGGCTAGGTACAGCGCCAACAAGGGGCAGCTCGTACAGGCCGGTGGCTCCCGCGTGTGCGGTGGCAAGGAGTCTCTCGCCTTGCCGTAGCTCGAGGACCTCATCATCAATTCCTACCGCGGTAGAAACGTGGATTTGATTGGCCCGTAAATCCCGGTAGCTGATCAGACTCCGGGGGGCATCCGGGACATACATTGCCCTCTTGCAGGTGAGGGGGGCTCCCCCGGGCAAGACTATGTTTGCCCGGCCCTCGCGGAATTTAAAGGTCCGCTTGCCTGCGATGGTGATTATATCACAAGTTTGCCACGGCTCGTTCCTAGTTCTGAACTCAAAGAACGCCGAGTCTTGGAGAATGGTGTGAGTGGACGCACTGTCTAACAAAGCAACTCTCGCTTTGCTAGGTTGTGACCCAAACTGTACCATATAGTTTTCTGGGTCGACATCGTTTAGCGTAAGGGAGGGGGCATCGAGAGTATGGGTTTCTCTCTTTCCTTCCCTTAAGGACTTTAACTCTCTATACATGTCGACGATATATTGTGACGCTCGACAATCCTTAAGAAAGTGCCCTGGACGACCACACTTGTGACATGACCCTCGCGATCCACTCCCTGATGTACTTGTCGACTTATCGGGTCGATGTGTGTACCTCGGGTTCTTGTCTGATTGCTGTTGATCACGACGTGGGGGGCGCCAATCGCCTCGGGATCGTCGCCTGGGAGCCTCCGCGCTGTGGGTTTCTCGCCTGGGGTTTGTCGACTTCGACGGCGTCGTCGAGTTGGGCTGCTTGCGGCTCTCCTTTACTTCGCTTGTGTGAACCTCCTTCGCAGGTCGCGCCTCGGCGTTTTTAAGGAGCATCTGCTGCTGCTTTTCAGCTAAAAGCAAATATGACATAAGCTCCGAATGTTGTGTAAATCGCATGTTACGGTACTGCTGAGCTAGAATAGCACATGCGGGGGGAAAAGTTGAGAGGGTCTTATCGATTAAGTCGACGTCGGTAACCGTGTCGCCGCAGAGGCGAAGCTGCGCGACGATGCGGTGTAGTTCGGAGTTGAACGCGATGAAATTCGGAAAATCCAGTACGCGCAGACTGAGCCAGTCGCTGCGGGCTTGGGGGAGGAAAATCGTTTCCTCATGCTTGAAGCGCGCTTCCAATGCTGACCAGAGTACCGCCGGATCTTCAACCTGTATGTATTGTTGACGCAGGGACGCATCGATGTGTCGCCGGATGATGAGAAGCGTCTGCCACTTGTAGGTGGCTGGTATCTCCGCCTCGGGCTCTCCCTCCAGCGTGACGATCAGCTCCTCCGCGCTCAAGTAGGTCTTCATATCGACGTACCAATTAAGGTAATTCGAGCCGTCTGCCTCAAGTGGGTCGAAGAAAAGTGGGGTGGTTCGTGTCTCTCTTGGTTTTATCACCGTCGCCATCGCGAGGTGGTGTGTGCCTATGGCTCTAGTGGGGGATTCCTAAAAAGCTGACGTCACTCCGGCCGCTCAATCTCTTGGTAATAAAGTCTTCTGTCTAAACAACTGTAGTGCAGATTCGGAGTGTGTCAGAAAAATGAACAGTGAAACGAATTGTGCTTTCTAGGAATATGAGCTATACAGTGCTGATAACGTGTTAGGAGAGGACAATATACAACACCACCATGTCCACATGAAAGAGAGCTCTGACCGGGTGAGGTCAGCTCTTATATACTTAAGAGGTGGTTAGGTGGCATTAATAGCCAATCAGCCACCTAATTCAGTAGTGGGCGATGTAATCAAGACTGCCATAATTAGGTAGGTAAGTTTACTTACCTACCCTAATTAGGTAGGTAAGTTTCATAAATACCGCCTAACTACAGTGGACCCGGGAGTTTAAGTAAGAGTAGCTAGGCTATTTTAGGCTATCTCAACATCACAGATGGCTCCTTTAAGCCACTAGAACAAATTAGCCCGGGATCTTGGCGCAGAGAAAAAGCCGGTTATGGAATATACAACGCTACGAAAGAAATCAAACTAGCCAAAAAAACTACATGGACTGCAAAATATCCTCAGAGCAGAACTAATGGCCATCCACAAACACTAGAAATCGTCTCAACAAAATACAACAATGAACCGGTGCACATATTTACAGATTGCATTAACGCACTACATTTATTAAACACCCAAATAACACATCCTACCCTCCATAATAGTCACCCCGACCAAATCACACTAGAATCAATGGTCCAAATGATACTAAAAAGAGAACAAATCACAAACCTCCACAAAGTCCGAGCCCATGCTAATATTTATGGCAATGAACAAGCGGATAAACTTGCAAAAGAAGGAAGAGAAAAATCACATAAAAATGCCAAAGACCCACATGAACACGGCCACGCCACCCTTTACTATTTCCAAAAAGAAGATTGGCCCTCCAAAGAAGACACCCCCGATAAAGGCCCGGTCAGATTCCTGAGCAAATACCTCAAAAAACAAGACCTACATAACAATCTTGACACAATCACAGACAATTTTCCTAACATAGAAAAGTGGACTAACAACAATGACATAGACAATGAACTCTCTACAAATTTTTGGAAAAACCCCATCATCACCGATTCACAAATAACATGCCTTATCAAATTCCGTACCGGTCAATACATGGGAAACGCCCGTAAACAACTCTTCTTTGGAATAGAAAGATTTCCATCCATAACATGCCCCATATGCCCCTCAACGGACCGCGACACATGGCTACACGTGCTACTCAAATGCCAAAACCAACACATACACTCCCTAATTGTTAAAAGACATAACAAAGCGGTATGGGAAGTCCGAAAACTAATCACCTCCTACAATAAATCGAGATGTTTTATACTAATGAACGCGGGCACTTTCAATAACAATCCACAAGAAAATACGGTCCCCTCGTGGCTACTCCCATGCTCATGTACGACCCAAAGATGTCATTGCAACGCTAGGCTCAAACCGGACATCCTTTGTGTCAAAGGATTACCATACAATGACCCACCACCCGATAACGTCAACCAAGACTACACCATTCAATTCATTGACTTCACATATTGCAACGATAGATTTTCCCCGGAAACAATCCAAAACAAAATAGACAAATACCAACCCCTTATTGACGACATCATCGCCCTCGGATGGAATGTCGACCCCCTAATGGTAATCACATCCGGCGCTCGGGCCACCACCTTTATCCCATCTATGAAAACTCTAGAAGACACCTTCAAGATACCCATTGAAACAATTAAGACATCCTTTAAAAACATTAACACCATAGCTATCCAACATGCCATGTCCATTCTTCTACATAAACGCAAAATCGAAAACAACCAAGCCCTCCCCGATACACAGGACCCCCCCTAAATTCCCCCCCCCCCGCCTCGATTTTCATGCCTAGTTGGTTTTAAGGTTTTTTCTTTGACTACTTGCCTGGTTTGTGGCTAGTTCGTTGGCTAGTTGTTTGGTTAGTGATTTGTTTGTTGGTTGGTTGACTAGCGGTTCTTTGGTTTCTTGTTACATAGTGTCTACCCTCGAGAGGGGGAAGTAGTTCCAGCTCACTAATTCCTTGTCCCGTGGGCATGGTCTTAGTAGTGGAACAAACAGACACTTTATTCACGCCGGCCTTCCTTCGGAGACCGGCGTTCTTCCTCCCTTCCTCCTGAAATTGACAACTCTGAAAGTTTCAATTTACATGAACAGGAAAACTAAAATGTATTGTATGTAAAATCCACGAGATAATTAGACCTTTTCACATATGTGGGATTTCTTATTATAGATTCGTGTGTAATGCAATGAATATTTTGTGTAATTTTCAATTTTGTTTTGAGCTTCCATGTTTATTACAAGAAAATTTATTGATTTTTCAATTTTGTTCCAGTATTTTCTTTGCGTCAAAAACAAAATAAAAAAATTAGATATACCACATGTGAAACTCCATCAAAAAAATACGAGACCCAAGATTTCATATAAAAAATATTTAATATTCATCTAAAAGAGCCACATACAACTTGCATCCAATGATAAGTAAAACTTAA
The DNA here is from genome assembly GCA_963971425.1 of Bryoerythrophyllum caledonicum. Classification (NCBI taxonomy): domain Eukaryota; kingdom Viridiplantae; phylum Streptophyta; class Bryopsida; order Pottiales; family Pottiaceae; genus Bryoerythrophyllum; species Bryoerythrophyllum caledonicum. Next base: position 27,496,359 of record OZ020518.1, read on the forward strand.
TACAACATGTACATAAAGGATGTTGTGCACAAAAAAAAAACTCTATACAATATCTTGTATGTACAGATAATTTGAGAAATATATAGAAATCCTATACACGTATGATATTTGCATAAGGTTACATTCATATGTATAGACACTACAATCTATCGATTCGTGCGGTAGATTGCAACTAAAAGAGAATGGCGTGTTCATATATTTGGTTCCTATGGACCGCACATATTGATAAATCATGGTGTTTACAATCCAAACAACAACTCATTCTCTTCCCTGCGTTTATCCATATTCATGAGACTTTGACAACACTTTGTATCATATTTATGTAATATGCAAGGTCTAAATATTTTACCCTTGTCTTAAATTCTAAAGGAACATGGCCAATTTAGCTAAAAATTAGTCCAAAACTGTCAAATTGAAAAAGAGGCATAGCAATCACATTTTTCAAGTGATCTTTAGATTTTAAACCGTAAGATCCTAAAGTAGACTTCTATATGAACACACCATGCTCTTATGGTTGCAATCCACCGCATGGATTGATAGATTATAGTGTGTAAAGTAAAAAAAATTGTTCATTTTCTTCTATCATTGACTGGTACCTAGACTTTGACTTCGCTTTCTATAAACCTTTTACAATCCAAAAGTTTGTAGTTTTATACTATTCTCTGAAGCATGATGTTAATTCCATATACACCAATTAGTAGAGGTAATAAACGGGAGTAGCATATTCAAATAAACTTGTGCAAGGAGTGGAGGTTCGAACAAGGCCAATTCACATTTCATTTTTTTGTGCACCAAATATCTTTTAGATTGCTTGTCCAAACAATCAATGAGAAGGATTATAACACATCTTGTACAAGAGAAAACAAGATGTGACAAAATTTAATAAGGTGTACATTTATAATTGTCCCTCTCTCTCTCTTTCTTTCTCTTCTCCTTCTAGTTTACTTGAGAGTTTCATTTTTATTTGGTTGTCCCTCTCTTCCTTTTGTCTTTTTAAAAAAAATCTGGGATGTTCCTCCCCAAACTCACACCTTCTAAATTACTTAATATCTAAATCAATAATTGTCCCTAAAGCCTAGACCTTCTTCCTTCCTTTCTAATTTAATGAAGACTTCATTTATAATTGTCCATCTCTTGTTTTTGCCTCCCAATTTTTTTTTGTTTTTTGAAGAACCTTCTTTATTTTTATTTATAATTTTTTGAATTCTTCTCCACTCCTTCCAATAAAAAGAAAATGGAATTCTTTTGCCTTGGATCTTCTTCTTCTAATTTAACTAAGATCTTCCTTAACGATTGTCCATCTCTCCCTTCTCCACTCACTCCATCTAAATTAAATAAAATCTACATTTATAAATGTCCCTCTCTCTCTCCCTTCCTTCTCTTTCCGTTTTAGTTCAGATCTGGAATTTTGTAGATTGTCACTCTCTTCCTTTTGTCCTCTTCAATTATTTATTTGTTTTTTTTCCCTGTTTTTTTTAATTCCTCCCGACTCCTTTAAGCCCTAATGGTCCAAGCGATTTTAGATTAATCTCTACTTCGTTGATTAATAACTACAAAGAAAGAACTTATTGAAATTGTAACCATAGGATTTCTTTCCAAACTCACATGAGATAATGTGGTCAAAATTTTGTGAATTCTGATTGGATCTTTGGCATTTTTATGTGTTTTTTCTCGGCCTTCTTTTGCTAATTTATCTACTTGTTCGTTTCCATCAATATTGGCATGGGCTCTAACTTTGTGAAGGGTTGTGATTTGTGTTCGGTTTTGTAACATTTGGACCATTGACATTAATATGGTTTGGTCAGGGTGGCTTTTGTGGAGGATAGCGTGTGTTATTTGGGTGTTTAGTAGATATAGTGCATTGATACAATCAGTGAATATGTGTGCTGTTCATTGTTGTATTTTGTTGTGATAATTTGTAGTGCTTTGTGGATGGCCATAAGTTCTGCTCTAAGGATATTTTGTAGTCCATGGAGTCTTTTGGCTAATTTAATTTCTTTGATAGGATTATATATACCATAGCCAGCTTTTTCTCTACGCCAATTTCCCGGGCTAACTTGTTCTAGCGGTTTGAAGGAGCCATCGGTATAGTAGCTATATGCAGGGTCAAATTTTGGTGAGGTAAGAGTTTGGTAGTTCGGGAGGGGTGGAGGTATTACCAGGTAATCTAATGTACTATTGATGTTGTTTAGTTTTGACCATTTTTTGCTTGAGTTTACGGGGGGTTGTATTGTTGTCGGTGGGGCCATTTTTGTGTATAGTCCGTGTATGTTTAGACTATTTGCTATGGAGGTGAGTTCAGCAAGTTGTTCTAGGTTGTCAAGGGTTTGATTTTGGTGGTGGACACATATTATTTGTAATGTAGATGGTTCAATATGGGGCTTTTTTAGCTCATGCGGAATAGCAGGCTCTTCGTATGAAATTGAGTCTGCTTCAAATAGTGCAATGATATGGGAGTCTGTAAATGGGCTTGAGTGTTGGTTAGAGTTCTGGTACCAATTTTTGTCCGGTGTGATAATGAGTGTAGATGTGTGGTGTAGATCATATTTGGCAGCAAGGCAGGCCCAATGTAGTGTTTGTTGAGTTTCCTCCTCATTGTGTGGGTGAGCTATACCATTACCGATCCATTTATAGTCAAAGGCCTTTTCCAAGGAGCCAAATATTTTACCCCTTTCAATGGGTGAATAGATTTTTTTTTAATTTGGTAGAACATGTGCGGGGGAAGAAAAGTATGATTGTTCGATGTTAAAGGATGAAATTAATGAGTCTAGAATGGATGTGGGTATTGTGTATTGTGCACTTTTGAGGGGATTTTTTTTGGAATGCAATATTTATATCTTTGGTATAGCCAAATTAATTCGGTTTCAAATGGTTGGGTTGTTGGTTCAATGTTTGTAGGAGTTTTTAGTTTCATATTGTATTGATTCCATAGCCATTGGAGTCTAATAGTGGGAATAGTGTGTAAATGTTGGCCATTTTTTTCATACAGATGGGCTTGATTGTTCTCTATTTTAATTGTGTTCAAGAATGTGAGAATATCATTTTTGGGGTTACATTCCGTTGTATGGATGTTTAGGAGTGGAATAATTATGGGCGGAGTTATGGATCTTGAGTCTTGGAATTACATAATTGTTCTTGGAATTACGTAATTGATCACACGACCGTAATTGTTCTTGGAGGTGGTGGGCTTGAATGATTTCAAGTAGAATTTGTTTTTAATTTCTTGATAGTATTGTTTTAATTTTTGGTGTTATATGTGGAGGTATAACGGTCGTGTCTTGGGAAGAGGTTTCTTTGAGGAAGCTATTTGTTGAATGTATTGTTGTTGTGTTGCCGTTGGCATAAGTATCTTATATAGGTATTTTGTATATTGATGGTATCTAGATGTTGTATATGTTCATGATGTATGATGTCATTAATAGGGTATATGGTGGGATTATTGGGGATGTATGTTGGGAGACGAGGGTGGTATGGGTGTGAGGGGTTGGGAGGGTGGATTGGTGGTAGGGTAATTCTTGGGAGGATGTTGTTGTTGATGGTGATGAATGGGTCTTGGAGTATGTAGGAGTATGAATGTATGTTGCAAGGGATATTACATGTGGTAGGGCATGTTGGATGGCAAAAAAATTGTTTGGCAACATTTAGGGCACTCTTGATTAGCTTGGATGGGGTGAAGTGGAAGGTTTTGAAGTCCTCATTATTCATGATGTGTGTGCCGTTTGATAAAGTAATTTGTTTCAATTCGAGAATATTTTTTGAGAGGAGTTTTTGTAAAAGTTTTTGGAAGAGTTGGGCGTTGAGTGTGTTATGGTTTCGTGTTTCTTGACGCCATAAAACTTTTAATGATGTTAAATCAAAGAGGAAATTTGGAAGTGTACTCTTAAGGTGAACTTTAGCTACGTGTTTTAATAAGAAAAATGTACGAGTTATTGGTGATCTTATACAATTTGTTTTTTTAATTCTAGGTATTTTTTCGGCACCACGATGTTGAGCAAGAACATGATGAGTTAATCCATTATATATTTTTCGGAGCCTACCTTTGTCATTTAGGGCATTTTGTAATTGTTCCCCTAAACATCGAAGATAGGCATTTTTTAGGGAGAAAGCTTCAAGTCCAAATTGGTTATGTGGGAGTTGGGTTATTGCGTTTGACATACATTTTGGCATACCACAAATGGTTTTTTGTATGGCTATAATCTTTTGATCAAGTTTTTTGATAGCTGGCATAGAGTATAGTACAACATAGAAGCTATATGCTACACCTGGGCGTATTACGGTGTCAACCATTTTAATTTTTTTGTTTCATAGTGGCCGGGCATGTTGTTAATTCTTTGCGTTGTTTAATGAGTTTTGTGGTCGTAGTGTGAATTTGGATTTTCCATTTCAGAAAGGGAACAAAATTTGTGCGTAGGAATACATATGGTTCATTTTGGTGTAGTATGGGGATTGGTTGGCCACGGTAGTTGATGTTAGAAGCTTGCATTAGGGCTTTAAATGCAATTGGATTCATTTTGGATTTATTTGGGCATCTAGTAGCAGCACATTTTGAGACACCTACGTCCATACGAGTCCATTTACAATATCTATCAATTTTATCTATTTGTACTTGAAATGATTTTATTTTGTTAGTTATGATAGCAAGGTCATCGGCGTATGTGGCGGAGTTTATGGTCATTTGTGAAGTACCAAAAGTGTATCCATTATTGCCTTGCTCTAGCCATCTAAGTAGTGGTTCTAAAAATATAATGAGTAGGTATGGACTAAAGGTGTCTCCTTGTATAGTTCCTCTATGAATGGGGATAGGCTTAGTCTTTCCAAAGTGCTCATCAGTGTAGTAAGTAGATGATTGGAAGTAGATAATCCCAACTAGTATAGTTGCATCTTTTGAATAACCAAGATGGGGAAAGTTATTTTGCGAGTGTAGAGTTGCAAGCGGAGAGCGGCGAGCCTTGGTTCGCGAGCCCAAAGCGCAAAAAGTAGAGAGTTTAAGGAAAAAAAGATAAAGTTTACGGAAATTTCAAGTTAAAGTTAAAGGAAAAGTAAAAGTGAACATTTAGGATAGGGTCCTACAGCCGTGAAAATTGGACTAGATCAAAGATTTAAGTGCTATTAAGATGTACTAAATTGCCACTAGAAGTGAAATTAGAGTATGGACTGATCGATGAAATGGGTATTACTACCTTATGACCGTGGATGAATTGTGTTTTGATGAAAACAATTCTTTGCACAAGAAAAGGAGAGGAAGGTTGGATTCCAAATACAATTTCAACTAGTTATTCATCAAGACTTATAAAAATCCAACGAGTTAGTGAGATTAAAAAATGGAGACTCTGAATTTGAATTAAGTCGAAATTTTAATTGTGATTTTTGTCCACTGAGGAACTCCAACCATGTATGTGGGACTAATATTGGTATTTAAATGATTTTCCTAAGAAGAACTCAAGAAGCAATATATCTTCAATGGACGTAGTGAGGGACCACATACTGAACTGCTATAGCAAATTTCCATATGAACTAATGTAGAGTGATTTTAAAGGTTGCTTGGAGGGGAAGAGCGTCTTTAGTAGTAGGAGAGTAGTGGTAATATTTTCCATAGTGGATATTCTATCTGTTGTAGAGTTTGAATAGGATGAAGAGAAGAGCTTGAAATCAACGACTCTGAAACATTGCAGTGATGCAATGTAATCAAAACAACAACACCAAGTTAGAAATGCAGTGGCAATCTAAAGTCATCTATTTCTTCAATCAATGTCAATTTTGGCACTCTCTTTACTGAGGTGCTGATGCGCAATGCAACATCTTTGTGGAACCAGCGAGAGTGTGGCCACACTCTCGACAAAGGTATTTTGATAATTGGCAACAACGACATGGATTTCAGGAACAAAGACAAAAGAATGAGTAAATTAACATAAGTACAAAGAGTAGGAAAATAAATTGAATTTGAAAGACAATATTGTTCAGATTCGGTACACAAGCATGAATACTAGACAATACTTCCATTATCTTCTTGATACTCGTGGGCTCAACAAAGATTGAAGCAGGATGTGACAAAATGAAGCGGGAAGCACATCTACTTTCTACTTCAATTTCTGTGTAATAAAAGAGAGGAAACTTTATCCATCCTCTATTAACGGTAGTAGGCCAGAGTAATGGCTCTAAGCAGTAACCGCAATAGTTAGGATAATGTGGACTAGATCAATGATATATGTGTTGACACCTAAATCATCTATCGCGGGAGTCTCCGTGAGAGTCTAAAACTTCCACTTGGTCGCCCCTACCAAAAAAATTAGTTAAAATAGGATTTTTAGTATTAGTTAACTAGAAAAGTAGTTAGTATTGTGTGAAATTAGATTAGATAGCGGATAGAGAAAATAGGAAAATGCTTAAGTAGTTAATTAGGTTTAGAGTGGTGATAAAACCGGGTCTTAAAATCACTAATTTATGTCCCGGGAAACAATTTCAGAAGACTCCCGGGAGAGATCCCGAGACGTAAGTCTAAAATCACCACTTAAATCTAAATTAACTAGTTAAGTTTAGGAGGTAGTTAGAAGTAGTTGAGTTCTTCTAGATGCTAATTCTTGTTTGAATTAGTAGAAGTGGTAGAGAAAAGAAAAGAAAAGACAAAAAAAGAAAAAGAAAAAAGATCCAAAAAAAAATAAAAAATAAAAACATACATACCCGAGTATCAACCCGGGTATGAACTAGCCTGGATACGAACCCGGATATCAGCCGGGCACCAGCCCGGGTAGCTCCAGCCGTCTTGGCCGACCCCCTCTCCCCGAATTTGGACCCTTCTGTCCAGAACTCTTCTTCTCCCCCCTCCAGAGCTCTTCTCTCTCCCCCTCCTTCTCTAAAATCTTTCCCCCCCTCAAATTTTCTCCTTTATCACCCTCTCTAGTTTTCTCTCTCTGATAAGTTCTCCCTCTCTCTCTATTTAGTCTTTGTTTGGAGGTAGGGTTTAAAGAAGCAGTTAAAGAGGTGGTGCAACAAGGAGTTACAACTAGGGTTTCAAGACGAGGTAGTGCAAGCTAGGTTTGAAGAGGAGGTAGTTGTGGAAATCTGTTCCCACATAGTTCCGGATATAGCCTTAAAATCTGGCTAGATATAAAATTTAATATAAGATTAGTAAATAGAATATTATAGTAGGACGCAGATAGGTAGAAATAAGAAATAAAGAATCATGGTCCAGCCGGAATCCTTAAACAGTGCTATTAGAGTACTTAGTATTAGTGCGGACATTCGGAGAAATCCGGACTATTTCAGGGGTGATCCGGATTCCGGAACTGTCATCATGAAACGGACCTTATCCGGCAGCCGTCTCTCCCTCAGGACAACTCTAAGAGCAGATCTCGTTGGCACGGAGGTCGGCAGCAACACCACCAGCGGAAGAATCTCCTGCAGCGATTTCCGGATCCGGAACTCAGCAGCTGGAGGAGGCTCCGAGGAAGACAGACACCGGGAAGAAGATAGAGGAATCACCTAGGCATAGGAATAAGAAGACACCATAGTTAGGAGTAGTATTAAAAAATCCCTAGTCCCTTTTGAATTAGTAGCGATTAACGATGGAGCTTAGAATTGCACCCGGCTACTAACAAAGGAGACTAAGGAAAGTTTGCATCCGGAAAGCATTTCCGGACTTTAGAGAATTTCCGGACTTCAAGGAATTTCCGGATTTCAAGAATTTCCGGAATTCGGGGAATTTCCGGAATTCAAGGATTTCCAGATTTCTAGATTTCCGGATTCCGGAATGCGGGAACCGGAAGCCGAAAACCGGAAATCGGAAACCGGAAGCCGGAAACCCGAAGCAAGATTCCGGAAATCGGATTCCGGAATCCGGAATCCGGATCTCAGATCCATAAATTTTGGATCTGAGATTTGAAATCCAGATTTTCAGGGTTAATATCTTTTATGATAAGATTTTCCAGATTCGTCGCGGATAAGATGGAACTGAGGTTAGGAACTTAGTTAGTACTTAAAGGATGAGCCTTGGGAGGTTCATCATCTTGTTTCCTCTAGCTGAAAACATCTTAGCCTTTGAATATATTTCTGTATATCCTAGTGTTGAGCATTTTTGTGAGGAACGGATCCATTGCGGTTGGTGTTGTTGTGGATAGGTTTTGTCATAGTGAGCGTTATTGTGTTTGTAACTTGAGGTAACCGGTTGGGACTTGCATTAGGAGAGCGCCCGAAAGAGCTAGAGACGTATTGTAGAGGTGTTCTTGGTAGTCTCCAGGGTCCGGAAGAAGCCAAGAGGGGAAGAGATATATTGCAAAGGTGTTCCTGGTAGTCTCTAGGGCATGGAAGATCCGTGTGAACCCGGATTCCGGTTGAGGCTGGAGTTTACCCTCATGATAGGAAAAAGCCTGATGTGTATGTCTAGAAGGAGTTCTCGTTACGAACTGTAATACCCACTTGGTAGAATCACGACAGCACTTGCCGGAATGTCGTTGTAGTCTAGACTTATCTTTGCGTGACCGCGTCCGGATAGCCATCCGGATGTTGTGAGAGTGTGGGTCTAGCAGCAACAATCAACCACCAGTTAGCGGAGTAGGGAGAGTGGGTATCCAGCCACTATAAGTTTCGGGGCAGTGGGTGTCTAGCCACTTTAAGTCATAAGACAGTGGGGAATCCGGCCACTTACACAAAACATGATCAGTGGCACCCGGCTACTAGCTTAAAAACTCTGGAAGAGATTCCGTCAGAAGTTATCCGGAATCCGGAAGGATCCGGAAACTAGGGTAACAAGTCCGGAATCCGGAAGGATCCGGAAACTATTATTAGAATCCAAAATCCAGAAGGATCCGGAATACATTATTAGAACCCGGAATCCGGAAGGATCCGGAATCTATTATTAGAATCCGGAGTCCGAAAGGATCCGGAAACTATTGCGAGGATCCGGTGGATTGGTGCTTGATGTTTATGGATTATTTAGTGCTTCTAGAAAAAACAGCAGGTCTCTGTGGGAACGAACTGGGAGCGGTTTACTTTGGAAGTACTTAGTGACGATTAGGTGCATTCCGGAGGATTATTGACTCTGCAAAGTGCAACAGTAGCGCAAGCTAGGTTTAAAGAGGAGGTAGCGCAAGCTAGGCTTTGAAGAGGAGGTGCGCGATTTCTAGGGTTTGTTGAGGTGGAGGAGATTTGTGGCCAAAGCGAGAAGATAAAAGAGACTAAGAAAGGAGATTGCGGGTGCAACAACAAAGGTGACTCTTGCCCATGTTGGATTTCTTTTGTTTGAGTGAATTTCTTATTTGTGAATCTTTTCCTTTCTTTCTACTGGGGTGATTCCCCGGTAACATCCTCCCCGGTCTAGAGAAAAAGTCCTCCGGGGGACTTCATCTAGACCTTATTGTGTTGTTTACATGTGTAGTTGTTGTCGATTGTCCTAGCCTTGTGGCAAGTTGTTATTTTGAGTTGTCTCCCTCCTCCTATCATTTTAGGTCTTGCCCACAATTCCTATCTTTTTACCGGTCAACCGGTCAACCAGGAAGAACCTTTTTCTAAGTCCTTGTCTCCAAAGTCTTTTCCGAGTTACAATTATATGTGACATTGTGTTGTTAGTATGTTACTAGATGCGTGAGACACCTATATCCACATATTCTAGCAAAATGTTCCGGAGTTGTTTACCGGTTGACTGGTAGACTTGTGTTTCCGGGTTGAACCGGAGTTTGTGACAAGTTAATAGGAAGATTGGTGGAAGTACATGCACTTTGAGGATTTTATCCACCCCGGACAACATGGCTCTACCAGTAAGTCGGATGGATTCCCCATCCTTCATGGAGTGGAGTGTGAAGGTCTACAAAAGAAAAAGAAACCTCCCGGTAACTCCTACCGGGAAGAAACCGGTAGACCTCCCTTCCTCAACCCCGGAATCCTTGGTAGAATGTTTTGTGGCCATATTGATTGAGCTTAAGGAGACTCCGCATGTATCTGTAGATATACCCAACCTTCCGGTGGATACCGCCACTCCACCGGTAGACCTCTCGGTTGAGACATCCGACCTCCCGGGGAATTCTCTTGACCATGTTGGTACTTCCAGACGTAGTGATAATCCCTACACGTCTCAATCAGAAGAGTCTTCCGATTGAGTCTTTGTTATATGTTGTGTTGATTTACTTCACCGCTTGGTGGGATGTTGTTTTAAGTTGTTAGAATTAAATACTAGGATGAGAGTAGTGATGTCGATAGGGCCCCATTGCGCACCCGGTCACTACCACTTGAGTGGTTTCTTCAGCTATTTATTTTTGTTAGAGAAAGGTTCATCGGTCTTAGGACCGGGAGTCTTCCAGTTTACCGATCTATCGATAATCCGCCGGTGACTAGGCTACCCTTGATTTTAGGATCTAGATGCCGTTTTGTCCTTCAGAGGAGCTACTTTTGGAGGGTAGCTATTGACTGTAGTGCACTCCCTAGATGTCGTTTTGTCCTTTTAGGATCTAGTTTTGGAGGGTAGCTATTGACTTTAGTGCACTCTTTAGATGCCATTTCCACCTTTTGGAGATCTAGTTTTGTAGCGTAGCTAGTAGCCTTTGTGTACTTAAGGGCCTTAGGCTCTTGTGTTAAGTACTCTTCTCTTTGTTGATGTGCTCGTGTCTTGCCTTCATTGCTTATGTCTAGAGTCTTTGTTGAGCTTGTGTGAGTAGACTGAGAGAGGGTTGAGTCCTCCTAGTGTGTCTTTGCTAGGTGTAGTGACCGGGTGTGCAATGAACAAAGAGAAGAGTACTTAACACTTCTCTATAGTCACTGGGGAGTCGAAGTATCACCCGCATTTATGCTAGTGCAGATGGACCCACTTTTTGGGATGTTTTCAGCTAGAATGCACTTGTTGCCATCACGATCTAGATAACTTTCAAAATATGCACGCATCTTTAACGCCGCCTTTCTTGTATACAAGATGTAAAAAAGTATCTGAATAAGACCTAGGTCATGGCCTATGAAAGTCCGACGCCCAACTTTGCAATGCGGTTTTTATGCACACCTTTCACATCCAACTTGTCCACAACCACCAAGTTTCACAGGTAAATGTGCATCTACTCTACGTGATCTTGAATCAATAAAATGAGACACTCTCTAAAAGCCCAAATGATGAAAGTCAATTGCCTCTCCAAGTTCTGATAACGTAGAATCAAATAAGACCACCACCTCAATTGAAAGCTGCAGAAGCATCCTAGTGAGATCATATGAACTAGTTTAGAATCAAGATATTGAAGGTATTGAAACAAACATATGCTTACCTTTTCGACTTCATCAGCTATCCAAGAAAATAATGGTCTGCAAGTTTTCCCATTGGAAATTTCAGTAAAACACGCAAAGAAGCTAGCTTATTCTCGCACTCCAACCACTTGAACTTCTGGCAACGTCCATTGCAGAGGTTGAGGAATAAATCAAATATTTTTGAGACATATTTGGATAATCTTTTAGACTCTAATTATGTAGCCTGATTTGTTCAAGGGATTGTGGAGTATGCTTAGGGTCCGCAATGGGCAGCAGCTTCTTCAATATAGATGTCATTTTTTTTCACTTTCATCACAACTTTGTTGGCCACCTTGTGGAGTTTCTCTGTTGTCCACTCAATTGATTTATCTAGAAAATTGCTCTTGAAACATCCGAGTTGCATTGGAACGACATTATCAAACTGTTTCTGAATAAAAAAAAATATGATTGCATCAACAAAGGTTGCAATGAAGGATAGGTGAGAGTGCACTAATGTTCTAAACCACGATAATAGCACGTCACAATATGGAGGCAATCAATATTGGCAGACCCCAGATAGAGACTTGGAACATGCCTTACGGTCTCCGCTTGACGGCAGCCGCTTAGTTGCGAGAGTCTCCTAGACTATAGTTTATTTAAACTAGCAACTGGTAACATCTGCTACCTTTAAAGGGAAAGTTGAATTTGAATATCCGCTTCGAAGTCTACTACTTCAGCAACCCATGGAGACAATCATACCTTTCTATAGAGCCTTCTTATTTCTTTTTAGAGAATTTCAAAGAAGATGTCAACATCTACACCTATGTAGACGCCAGTTCTAAGGTTTGAAAAAGGAACCTCTGAAGGAGCTGCCTACATTGGCACCCTTCTAGAAGGCCTCTCCAAATTTTATTAAAAAAACCTCCAAAAGTAGAGCCGACATTGGTGCCCCTTAAGAGGTCCTTTTATATATATTAGAGGAACCTCCAAAAGAGCAGCCGACAATGGTGCCCCTCAAGAGAACCCCTTAAATGTATATTAAGAAACCTCCAAAAGGGCAGCCAACATCGGCGCCTTCATAAAAGATCCCTTAAATGTATATTAAGGAACCTTCAAAAGAATTGCCGACATCTTCCCTCTCCAAGAGGACCCCGTAAATGCATATCAAGTGAACCTCCAACATGGCAGCCAACATCGGCGCCCCTCATGAGAATCCTTTCAATATATATTAAGGGAACCTCCAAAAGGGTTGTTGATATTAGCGCTCTTCTAAAGGGCCCCATAAATGTATATTAAGGGAACCAAAAAAAGGGTAGCCGACATCGGCACCCCTCTAAAAGACCCTTTAAATTTATGATAAGGGAACCTCCGAATAGGCAGCCGACATTGGCGATCCTCTAGAGGACCTCTTAAATGTATACTAAGGAAATCTCTAAAAGGGCAACCGACATTGGCTGCCTCTAGAATGTGCAATACGCTCTGGAAAATTTGAAGATATTTCCAAAATGGTACTACACTTTATTATTGGACATTGTACGGATGAGTTATCATTGGATGAAGTTCTGAATCTCATAACTTCATCCGCAAATAACTCATTCGTAGAATGTCCAATAATAAAGTGTAGTACCATTTTGGAAATATCTTCAAATTTTCCAGAGCATATTGCACATTCTAGAGGCAGCCAATGTCAGCTGCCCTTTTGGAGATTCTCTTAGTATTCATTGAAGGGGTCTTGTAGAAGGGTGTCGATGTCGGCTACCTTTTTGGAGGTTTCCATAATATACATTTAAGGGTCCTCTAAGAAGTCGCCGATGTTGGCTGCCCAATTGGAGGTTTCCTTCATATATATTTTAAAGGTCCTCTTTGTGGGCGCCAATGTCGGCTGCTCTTTTAGAGGTTTCCTTGATATACATTTAAGGGGGTCTTCTGAAGGGCACCAATGTTGTTTGCCTTATTGGAGGTTTGCTTGATAAAAACTGGACGGGCTCTCTAAAGGGGTGCCATTGTTGATAGCCTTTTTGGAGGTTTGCTTCAAATATTTGGAGGGGGGGACTTTTGGAGGGATGCCGATGTTGGCATCTCTTGTGGAGGTTTCTTTAATAAATATTTGAAAGGCCTTGCAGTATAGTATTGTTGTTGGTACCATTTTTAAAAATGTTTTTTTAAACATTGGAGGAGGATCTCTTTTAAGAGGTACCGATGTTGGCACCTATTTTGAAGATTCTCTCTCTGAACGTTGAAAGGGCCACCTAAAGAGGTAGCAATGTCGAGATTCCTTTCTGAAGTTTCATTAATAAACATTAAGAATCATGTAATGGGATTTTGATATCGGCGCCCCTTGTAGAAGTTCCGCTTTAAATATTGGACGAGCGCTTTGGAGTAGTATCGATGTCGACACCTTTTATGTAGGTTCCCTATTTAAACAATGTAAGGCCCTCTTTAGAATTGTCCATGTGGCCATCCACTCTGAAGGTTTCATTTTTAAACATTGAAAGGGCTCCTTAGAGGAATGTTGATGTTAGTACCCTTTTGAAAGTTCCCTTTTCAAATATATGAAGGGCCCTCAAGAAAAGTATCAATATTAGAGACTTCTTCTAGAGATTCCTTCTACAATTAAAGAAGTCTATCTTCAGGTAAGGTCAAAATTTTGTGCTCGTCAACATCAATAATGCAATCTATTCTATTAATGATTTTCCCTTTTTGTTCTACGATGACGCACTTCCAACATCAGCAACGCATTTTTTTATTTTTTATTTTTTTTTCCATAATTTTTTGGGAGTTTTCATTTCGTTGAATTTTCTCCTATCCTGATTATAAGCGGCCGATATCGGCTGCCTCTTCATAGTGCCACTACAAATGTCTTTTGCTTTGCCAATTAAACGTACCCGGCATCGGCAGCGTTCTTGCTTGTGGTGTCCGCTCTATCAATTGCCAGTATCAATGCTTTCATAAATATATTCCTTAGCATTTATTGGGTAGTAGAATATTTCCATAGAAGCTTGTTGTGATGCCGACGTCGGCTGCCTATACGGGCTTGGCAGGATATAACATTCATCGTTGATGGCAACAAATGGTTTCGTTTGGTTCCAATTCTTAAGTATGGCCGACATCAACCACGCTCTACGACGTCTTCTCCCATACTAATGTAGTCACTTTCAATCTTTGTTTGCACTTCCAACTTCACTTGCCAAGTCATTGCTAATAAAACTTCCTCATGGCAAGTTCTGTTTGATATTAAGATGCCAGAAATGTTGTCATGTAATTTAACATAGATGGTTCACAACAAATGACTGCAATAGTCCGGCAAAAAAAGAGACGATTTGTATGTCGCCATTGTGAATGACATGGTATGCATTCATGCAGGTTATTGTCTATTACCAATTTATCAAGAGTGGGAAGCTGAGAATTGGTCCTGACAAAGAAGAACTGCGACTTTGTAGTCTCTATCGTACCGCTCAGCACATTAGAAATGCGAAGGTTCTTTGTGCCACTCTTGCCACAATGCCTAGTGCGGACAAATCCTGCATATGAGATCCTCACTTGGAAAGTAAAGAAGAATTTGTCTTGTTGAATCGAAAAGAAAAACTCCCTCTGTGTTCTCAATTTGACTCCCATTGCCTAGACAAGATTCGTTTCTTTCATCCACGGCTTAGAAGATGGCATAATGATATGAAATTTACTGATCTTATAGTTGATGACTCTGAAATGCCCTTCAAATGCAAACATCTACCAATCGAGGTTGATTTGACCTATGCAATACGTTAAATCTATTCAAGAGACTGATCGTGACAAAGAGCAAGTGCACATTGCAAGACTTTCCAAGACCTCAGGAAAAGCTTGCATTGACATGTAGGGCAAGAAGTATTGTATAGCAAGGATTGTGTAGAATAGGCAACCTACAGCTACTCCAATTTATATTGATCTCGTGGAAAATTATAAGAAGAGCACACAAGAGAAGATGCAAATTTTCTTCTACAAAGACAATAATTATCGATGTGTCCACAATATCAACGACCGTGAGTGGTTTCAAAACCCCATGTCCCAGACGTCTGGCCGGTGAAGATGGGCACTAACCTTAGCAGGTCCAAAATACTTCCTCTCGAGTGTGGCGGCTTGAGACTTGCCAAGTGTGTAGAGATTTATCCTCAAAAGCTATTCGGCAAAAAGATATTTTAGTGAATCTCGCGTACTATCCTCCTCCGTCCAATCCTTCGGACCACTCTACCAAGAAATTGGGAAAGAACATCCGCATGAATCCTAAAGCTCCAACTACTAAATACCATAACAATTTTGCCTTTGCACTATCAATAGCTGCAAAGATCTACGATATCCTTATCCTACCGCTTGCAACTCTTGGCTGCATTATTACTTTACAATCCAATAGCATTTCAAAGGTTTCACGTTGTATGTTGACAATTGGCCAATTCTTGTTCATATTTCACAAATATGTCAAACAAGTCAATTGGCAAGCGCGGTGTGTGGACCTACTTCAAGCACCTCTACTACATCTTTATCATAGTATATGGATTTAACTAGGACCTAGATGTCTTCATGCACACTCCTAGTTTCACATGGAATGAGATTAAATGATTCCTTTAAATTTTGCTTCTAAAACACTACGGTGCTTAAAATATAGGGTACTATTTTCTTTCAATTATAAAAAAATTACGGTAGGACAAAAAATGCCACTTCAATTTTTCATTCATGAGCAATTTCTTGTATACCACATGAGAATGACGAGATGGATGTTTATTGCACATGTGTTCTACACTTGTAAAATTTTTTTGGTCTCCCTACACTTCTATGCATTCCTTTGACCCTAGTTGTCCCTTTCACAAACATCATGTCCTAACTTGATCTCCACCAAAATTCCCCTAAATCGTATCTCTATCCTAAACTAACATTTTCCATCTCTAAACCGTTACTTTCTCACTCTCCTTGTTTATCACATTTTCCCATATGAACTCCCTAATCGATACGACTCATAGTCCCTCCATAACAATTCTTTTCACCGTCATTTTTTTATCCACCTCAGGTGTGTTTGTGCTACCAACTTTCTATTTGCTCTCTCACTATTCACCCATTTATCGTTACTTCTCTCTTATCTTCCTAACCTCCAAAAGCATATATTTTCATCATTTGATATAATTATCACCACGGTCATAGGCCTTCTTCATGATGACTTGCAATTTTTTCCTCTTGAAGTCTTTTTATTGTCAAA
The DNA here is from genome assembly GCA_963971425.1 of Bryoerythrophyllum caledonicum. NCBI lineage: Eukaryota > Viridiplantae > Streptophyta > Bryopsida > Pottiales > Pottiaceae > Bryoerythrophyllum > Bryoerythrophyllum caledonicum. The sequence goes on from OZ020518.1 coordinate 27,512,773, forward strand.
AACTATTTTGGCTTGCCCAATGTTTCAGCCACCTACTCAACGGTAATAGGGCCACTGACATAATAAATTTAGTGTTTTTTTCCCAAAATAATCTAGTAAACTTTTTTTTTTTTCAAAATTCTCTACTTATTGTGTTTTAGGCTCGCGAACCAAGGCTCGCCACTCTCCGCTCGCATGTCTACGCTTGCAAAATAGTCGTGTCCTAACCAAGATCAATCATTATTGCTAATAGACAAGCGTGGTCTATAGAGCCAAAGGCGTTTTTGAAGTCAACGTATCTACTACTATAACAGGCGTCAGTGTCTGTCCGTCCGCCGCTCCTAGTGGACCAAGAAGACCATAGCCGCACAACATACCAAAAAGACTATCACCGCACACCAGACCAAGATTTGAGAAATGCATGGAAGAGTATCACTTTCTTTGTTCTCCTCTTGCATCCGACCTCCCTGTCACTGCCACTTTGCTCTGTCTCCTCGCCCTCTCTCCGCAGACCTGCGCGCCGTCTCTTTTTGTGCCGGATTGCTCCAGTTCCAACTCCTCTCGCACCACGTTCGTACGCCTTCTGGACAGATGTAGACAAGTGTGCGTGGAGCGGGATGTTGCAGAGGGAGGCAGGTTTCAAATAGGTGTGAGGAACGTAGAGTTTTTGGATGTGTAGGAGGAGGTGAGAGACAGGCAGAGTTGGGTTCGGTGTTGGTTTTTTTTTTTCGTTTTTCGATGATTCGCAACAGACGTGCTTGAGGAAGGAAAGCCGCGACGCAGCAGCCATGGACGGAGTAGGTGCTCATCATGCATATGAACGTGCTCACGACGTTGCTGCTTCAGCAACACATCCATGTGGACCTCAAGCACCTACACGCGTAATGCTTGCTGCTCTCTAAGTAAGCTGACAGACCAATCTTGACGTTCTCGGAAGAAAATGTTGTTGTTTTTTTTTTTTTGTCGAGCTTTTGGTCGCAGTTAGGGTTTGCTCCCCAAGCACGAGCACGAGCACGAGCGGGAGTGCGAGGAGGGCCAGTAGCTCTACGGCGAAAAGAAGGTGCGCAAGACCATCGACACGTACCACCGCGTCGGCGTGCGCTGCATTGCGGACATCGTGGTGAACCACCGCTGCGGAGAGGAGAAGGACGAGCGCGGCGAGTGGGTCATCTTCGAGGGCGGCATGCCCGACGACGCATTGGACTAGGGCCCGTGGGCCATTGTCGGCGACGACTGGCCTTACAGCAATGGCACACGTGAACATCTCGCTGGTTTTTTTTTATCACGAGGCCTGCTTGCAGATTACCAGACGTAAATGGTGTCTGCACTCTGACGTTAAAGGTGAGTAGCCCCTTGATTATGGAAAACATCCTTGAGCTTCACAGACGTAATGTGCTGTGTAATAAACTGGAGTGCGTGTGTTTTGCAGATGCACCTGATACAGGAGATGACTTTGGGGCGGCGTAAACTCATCCAAAGTTTCAGAAGACATCCTTCTTTGCTTTATAATACTACTCTTTCCTCACTTTCAGTAGATCAATGGAAGAGCTAGGTGATCTGTCAACTAGAATCTTTATCAAGTATGGAAGAATTTGGTGGTCTTTAACCCTTAAGTGTCAGAAGGTGACACTGGTGGCCACAATATTCTACATGTATGCGGTTGGTTTGAACATGATAAGGTTTAGATATTGAATGATGTTAGTTGAAAAATCTTCAATCCAAAGGTGGAAGTCTTGCTAAACTTTAATACATTGTTGGTATAAAATACATGCTTGTATATATGGTTCCCAACTGACGTTTAAGGGTTGAACTCTAGATTTAGCTTCCTTGAGAATGAGGAAGGAGAGGGTATGTTGTACCACGGATTTTGGCTGCCTTTTTCTTTTAATGGTTAGAGGTGATTATAGAAATGTAGAAGTATTGAGTACCGACTTTTGAGAAAAGAGGTTCAATCTCTTGGTATCTGTATCTCAAGAAATAATTCTATTGTTGGGATGCTTTTGCAGGTGAAAGTGAACAGTGACATCAAGGTGGATCCAGTTTTTCTGAAAGTTTTGGATCAGGAGAACCGAGTGGAGATGGAGTTGGCAGCAGTGCCCGAATTCGAGTCAAAGGAAGTAGAGCAAGGCAAAACACATGCCCAGACGACGGAGCAATAAAGTGCTGCATTTTCCTGCAATCTACTCTTCTATTGCAGGATGTGTACATCAAGCAATGTTTTTTTTTAATCAGGAATACTAGAGGCAGAGGTGTTGAGGTTATACATTTTGGAGTCGAGGGGGTTTTTTGGTGGCGTCTTTCTCCACACGGCGTCTCTGACGCTCTCATTTGGTCACAGGGATCTTGAATTTTAAATGTGGAGTTGTATAATACTATAGAATTATTCCTGAGAATATGGATTTTTTTTCTTCAATTTGATGTGGAAATCTAGCAGATAAGTGGCTTGAAGGATTTTTGTTTTGAACACGCCAGTGGAGTTTTGTCTTTGCAAGGGGTTCTCTATTTCTATTAGAGCATGTATACGGGGGAATTTTTCTAGAGTTCTTTTATTACGAACAAGTGTCGACAAAGTCGAACTGTCGGCAGAGTCGGTACGCTCCTACTACACGCCTCAGTTCCTCCATTCATGACTACTCTCACGTCCTTTTTTCCTGAACCGCCAAACGAGTAACATAAACATCCGACAAATACACATCCTATCAATGAAGAATGGCTGCACAAGTCTGCAAGTAAACACATCAACTTAAACTGGAGCCAAGTGTGTCCACAGACCAACACATGAGCAAATTGCACCCTCCACTTCAATTCACTGCACCAATTTACAAAAAAAATATTGTGTCCGGAGGACACGGGTAACATTCTAGGGTAACGTTTACCCTAGAATATAAGTACTCCAAAAATATAAGTACTTTTCCATTTAGATTCGATTTGAGCTCATAGGTTTTAAAATACAAAGCATACAAACGTAAATTTAACACACCACCCTCCGCTCTCCCCGCCGGGACGACGGGTACCAACCCTAGTAAAACATATATGTCTTCATTCGTGAATTGTGCGTCTTCTAGTGCCACTATTATGGTTTGTATTTGTCTAGAGGTCTTCTCTCTGCTCTAAATCATTCTTGACTATCGTGTAGGATTGTAAACTTTTTACCACATGAGGATAATATTGAGGTAAGTGTACTGGTGTAAAGTTTATATATTGTGTTGGCTAATGCAATTGGTCTATAATTTGGTAGTATTGAAGGATCTCCTTTTTGTATAGTAAAATCGTTGCACTTGTTTTTCATGAGGCTGGTATTTGTTTTTGTTTATAGTAGTGAGATAAGAATAGAAATAATAATTTATGAAATCTTGGGGGCATGTTTTTGAGTATTAAGTTTGGTATATGATCTGGCCCTTGGGCTTTGTTATTTCCGAGGTTGCGGAGACATGTGTTGTATATGGCTCTATTGAAGTATGTATGTACTGGGATTTTAGGTTTGCCTCGTTTGTCTAAAGTAAAGCCATCTAGGTCATGCCATGGGTATTGGCGTACTGCACATGTGCATTCGATTGGATGTTGTGGTTGGTAGTTACATGTTAGTACTGTGGGTCTATTATTTTTTGTCTGTTGGTTGAATATTTCATTTGCAATGTCTTCGGGACTAGTTAGAATGTTATTGTATTGGTCAATGATACAATCTAGTAGTGGAGATTCAATTTTTCTCTAAACTTCTCTATTTTTTTTTGGGCTAATTTCGTGTAATTGTCTACATTTTGAGATGGCTTTTTTAATATTATCTTTGGCGTATCTTGTGGTTACTTTCCGGGCTTGGATGTTGGCATTTTTTGCGATTAGTGCAATGTCTATTATCCATGTATCATGGGGTAGGTGCGGGGGAGGTTGGGCAGGGATTATGGTATGTTGTAAAGTTAGTAATTTGTTACATCTGGGATGGTTACGCCATTGAGGGTTATTTTTTACGATTCTAATAGTTTTTCGTATTATATGGTATGTAGTTAGGTGTTGTTTCCATATTTTAGAAAGTTGGCGGGGTAAATAACCACCTTGTTGTGATGTTTGGTTTGTCATTTGTGGTATTGGTTGAGCTTTACAAGTTTGTTCAAGTGTGTTGGAGATACTATTGATAAGTGTATCTAGGATGTGGCATGTTTCATGCCATTGTGTTTGAGAGAGTTGGTTATGATTTTCAAGGGTGTTTATGAGAGAGTCTATTTGTATGGAGTTTTCTTCAAAGAACTTTGTGTTGAATTTTTCTAAATTATCTTTTGAGATGGAGTTGAGTATGCATATGGTGTCATTATTTGTGATTATAGGGGTACAACTAATTAATATGTTATTTGGGATGTGAAGTTGTATAGGCAAGTGATCCGAGTTGAGTATAATGTCTTTGTTTGTTGTAGAAGTGCAGTGTGTATTATTGTTTGTATTTGTATAATATCCGTCTATTAGGCTCCAATCACAATAGTTATAACCGACTTGTCTGGAGTATTGTATATCAGTATTAATGTAGGTGAAGTTTAGGTTTTCTGTAAAGTGGCGCCATTGATAGTCTATGGTTTGAAGGGGGGTGTTATGATTTCCATTTTGTCGACCAAGTAATGCTATGTCTTGGTTAAAGTCTCCACACAACATGTAAGTATGATTAAGATTATGATTTATTTGAGATATAAATGAATATTTTTTACACACAAAATCCAATCAAACTTTTTAATCTAAATCACATTCCATAATTATAAAACAATAGTGTTTTGTATGTCTGTAATAAATCTAGTATCTTGGGGTGAGATGGCATATACATGTGAAAGATTAACCATGGTTGTAGTGGTTGATTAGCAATTCTAATTATTTAAAGGTAGGAAGATATGTGCATTGGAGTAGGAATTTTTTTGATGTTGCCTGAAAAAGCGTATTTTTTGTGTATAAGTGTAAGGAGGCCACTGCAGCCCGGTGTGTGTGGTCTACGTTGTTGGATGCATTTTGTTAGTGCATGTGTGTTATTGAAAATAAGTTTGTAATCTTGGAATATGTTTTGTATGTATTTTGTAGATTTTGTGGCGGATATTTTTGTTTTTTGTAAAACTATGAGAGCCAGTGGTGTGTCTGTATGTGTGATCAAAGCTTGTAAGCTAGGGAGAGTAGTGTTTAGAGATTAAGCATTCCATGTAATTATGTTTGTATTTTCATTGTTTGTACTATTGTTTTGGTTTTGTGGAGGAAGGTAAGAGGATGGAGGGGGTGGATGGGTATATTCTCATATGGAGTCGTAACATTTTAGTGACTCATTAATTAGATTGTTAGGAAGGTAAGGAAATTTTTGTTTTATCGTGTCGCTTAAAGGAGCCTGGAGGTATGGTTTGACTATGTAAAAAGTCGTATAATTCTTTATGTATTGAGTTCCCATGGTTTATGATACTTTGATTTTCTTCAAGAAATTTTGTATAAAGGTATGGGGTATGAATATGTCTTTCACGTGGATTTTGTAAGTTTGATAGGGTTCGTAATAGCGTATTAGTCCATGTAATTATATTCGGGTTTTGTGGATTTAAGAGATGGTTACATTCGCCTATGTTTGGGTGGGTGGTAATTATTAGGGCATATAAATTGTGTGTTGATGGATGCATATTTTGTTGTTGTATGTATTGGGCAATATTTGGGTGTATAGTATTGTGTAGTTGATGTAATATATGTGTAGTTTTTAAAAGAAGTGCGAATGTTTGAGCGATGTGGTTGTATTCTGGTTGCAGTTTTACGGTATTTGGTATAAAGTATATTTTGGCGTTTTTCTTGAGTGTAGTGGGATGTCTTTTCAGTATATTAGGCATAGGTCTCGGATTGGTTTCTATATCTCCACTTAGTAGTAATAGGATTTTATAGTGTAAGTGTTTAATGTGTTGTTTTTGGTTTATTGGTTTATGTATATATTTTAGGTATTTTGTTGTTTTTATGTTTTTGGATTTAGTATTTTTGTGTATGGGCGTGTGTGTATTTTTGTTTGTAGGACTTATTGTGATTGTGTTTTTTCTTGCGATTTTGAGCGTTATATTTGGATGTGTAGTTGTGTTGGTGTTTGTATGGACATGTGTATAGATTTTTAGATATGGATTTGTGTGTGTCTTTGAAGTTGTATATAAGTGAGTTTGTGTTTGTGAGTGTGGGTATGTGTGTGTTTGTATATGCATTTTTTTTGTGTGGTTTTTAGATTTTTCTTGGTTTTGAGTATTGATTTTGTATTTGGAATAGTGTTTGTATTGGGTATAGTGTGGAGTAGAGTCTTTGTATGTTTTTTTTGTTTTTGTTGTGATTTCCGGAATGAATATGGCATATAGTGTAGTTTTTGTATTTTGTATAATATTTGGTGAAATATTTGTATCTGGTGAAGTGAGGAGTATAATGTTCGTATTTTATATTGTATGGAGTATAGTTTTTGTATTTTGTAGGATATTTGGTAGGATTTTTGTAAAGAGTACAATATGTGGTATAGTTTTTGTACTTTTTATAGTATTTTGTATGGTATTTGATACACTATTTATATTCAATGTAATATATGGTATAATATTTGGTAGAGTGTTTGTACAGAAAATGGTTTTTGTATTTTATATCAAATTTGATAGAATATTTGTATTGAGTATAGTAGGAAATACAATATTTGGTATGATATAAACTATAGTTTCTATCATGGTACTGAGTACAGTATTTAATATGGTGTGCATTCATCGTATTTATATACTTGTATATTGCTATGTAATCTATACTAGTATTGTATAAAGAATCTATGATGTATTGTGTACTATAATATACTATAAGGTAGATATGTATTTCCGTGTGGTCTTTGGAGTTCACATGTTTGATTCAAGTCTTGGCTTGTTGGCTTTGCCCGTGAAGGCTTTCATGCCTTCAAGTGTGGCAAACATGGAGTCTTAAATTTCTTCAATTTGGGTCTTCAATTCCTCGTGTAGCTTGTCGGTGTATTCCCTATTCTCTTGCCTCATTTTCTTGTTGTTTACCTCCAATAGTTCCACCATATCTCTCTTGGTAATGTTGTCACTCTTCCCTTGCATATTGAAGGTGGATATAGTGTTGTCAATGGCCGTGTTAACGTCATCAAAGCCAAAAGTTTGCACTTGCTCATCGCTGTATTGGTAGGAGGCTCATACCTTCCAAGCTCTTTCAGTGGGGTGAGAAGTCAACGTAGTTTTGACCAATGACATGTGTTTTCTTCACAAAGTTCTATAGACAATAGCATTAGAACATAGGACATTGGCACTACAATTGTGGTTGGTGCCATTGTCCCGGTGAAACCAAATCGATTGTACATTAGCTCCACCCATGATTCTATAGATTTCATCGGTAGTTTGCTCAACACTAAGAGAAATGGGAAGTGGTGAAAGGATGAGTGTCAATGTCATCTTTTCTAGCTTTGGTTTCGATAGTACCTTTGGGTCCTTTAGTATCAAGGACTTGTCTTGCTTGCAGACCTCTCCGCGCAAGGTAATATGGTGCAATAGTATCTTCTTCACTTGTTGAGGTGTCGTGGCGATGATGAAGGCATGTGAATCATTAATGGCCTTTTGTACTCCCGTTATTTCAAGCTCATGCCTTCAGTGGAAGCTATTTCCAAGTACTTCTTTGAAAAGTACTTCTGCCGAGATCCCCACCAAAGCTTCACTCTTAATCTTCAAGAATAGGTTAGAGCCTTTGGCAATCCCATGATAGGTTTTACATACTTTGCCCACTACACATTCTCCATCAATTGTTAGAATGAAGGGCCTTAGGCCCTCGAGTAGCATCAAACCATCAATTTCCGGTTTGAGGAGGTGCAATTTAATGTACCCCGCCCAAACCTCTTTAGTTTTTCCGTTTTTAATGCTTAAGCATTGGATTGCAATTGGATCGATGAGTTCTATACCTAGAATAATGTTCATCTTCTTGAGCCTTGCTTTTACCATATTCTTGACATCATCATGCATGAGAGGAGTTTTAAGGGTTTCAAAGAAGATGGCAACATGAAAATCAAGAGAAAGTCCAGAATTCTTACTCGTTTTGATGTAAAAAGGTACTTGCGTGAGATTGTAGTGTTGTCTTTCTACTCTAGTTCTTGACATGGGGTAGAGCACTTGCGGGATGCGGGGAATGGCCACTCTTGCTTTGGACGCCTCTATAGCTTCCTCCTCCTTGAGTCCTCTTATAACCATGTCCTCTGCCATTTCTTCACTAAACAATTCTTCAACTCCTTCTTCGACTGCCAAGGCTTCCATGGCAGGGAAGTCCAACCAAAATTTAAACTTGGAGAGTTCTGGTGTTTGAAGTGACTTACATTTTTCTGCTGAAGAGGTTTTGGTCTTCTTGTTGCTGCTAGCTAGTGCCATTATCTTCCTTGCTGTCTGTGAGTTGGGTGTCTTCTCAGGACTCTTCTCTTGGGACTCCATCTCCATTTCAGTGTCCATGTTCTCCATGTCGCTTCCTGACATAGTATATGGGGTCCTTTGTGGACTTACCTGAGTTTGGGACTACAAAGGTGGTCTCTTGAGGCAAGAGATGTTGTTGTGCTGGGGATTAAGGTTGTCAAAAGTAGCAGCCGAGGGTTGTTTATCTTTGGTACTCCGTCTCGTTGTGTGCCGTTGAGGGTTTGACAGGCTGGGAGGATTGTTTGGGTGTTGACTTAGACCAATCGGCCCAGATTAGAGTCCTCGAGCTGCGGCTTTGAATGGGTGTAGAGAGATTAGAACTAGGTGGTCGGGGTTCCGAGGGCTAGGGATCTCCGTCTCTTTAGCATTTGCCTATGTGTGTCGGGCCTCTCTCCTGCCTTGCTCAATAGCTTTATGTGCCTTTGGATGTAGTATGCCGTATTTCTTCGCCGTTAATTGATGGGTCTTCGCTGCAGACAATGAGTTGTCGTTGATGGTCTGAGCGCTAAGTGGTTCGTCGCTCCTTTTGGTTTCGGCTTCGTCTTCCATTGAAACCCTACTTGTTCTGGGTGTGGTGTCTAATGCAGGTTGGCGGGTTTTCTTCCAGCAACAATGTGGTGTGGGCCATGTCTCCGGTATCTCTAGCGCTGCTTGTGTCCGTGCTAGTTCAGGCTGAGGGGCGACGCCTTCTGCGCCTGCATTGTACTGGTGGGGTGCTGGAAGCACTTTTGAGGTGAGTAGCTTGGAGTGGCGTCGTCTTGTTCTGCAGCTAGATGTGGCTTTCATGCTAGATTTATATAGTTAGTAAATTCTTCTTTGTCTATACTGTGCGTGGTGTGTGTGCATGTTGTAAGTTTTATGCAAGGAAATGAGAGCAAGATAACAAAGACAAGTGGGTGAGGGAAAAAAGCCTGGTGTAGGCTTGCTTCATGAAAGCCTTGTTGTATCTTGGTTGTCGTTTTCGTCAATTTTGATGCGTATTCTTGTACTGGTTCTAGTTTATCTCTCAATGCAGTTGTGGCCTCTATTGGTTCCGGTTTGTTTTTCCTCGATGCAGATTCGGTTCTTGGTTTGGCCCATTTTTCTGTTGATGTTCTGTTTGGCTTTGAGCTGGAGCTTTCTACACCCTCCCACTAGATTGTTAGAACGTCATTTGTGTCTGGAATATGATTTTGTGCAGCTAAGCTAAGTGTGTGTAGATATATTTCTAGTATAACAAACGGCTGAAAGATGAAATAACTTTTGGTGAATATATTGGTAAGGTGAGGAGTAGCCTGTATTGAGGAGATGCTCATGATCTATTCTCGGATTTTGTTGCCTTGTTGGTTCGTCTTGTTGTGGTCTTGGTTATTGAGGTTAAGGCGATCCGATCAGCTGCAGTAATAGGTCCTGATCTTTCTGGGGTTTTGTTGCTTGGTTGAACTAATGATCTTGCTCGTCCGCTCCTAGACTTGACGCTCCTGATGTTTTGATTTGCACAAGTGAAGGTAGTGCTTCTGCTTGCTCAAAGATGAACAGGGCTTCTGCATGGTGAGAGGACCAACTTGTGTTAAAGGTTTGATTTTACTTGATTGTTTATTTCTATCTATGTTGGAAGTTCTAGTGTGTATTAGGTTTGTTATGGTATAAGCATCCATGAAAGAAGGTTGAGTTTTTAGATGTTTTAAATAAGTTGTGAGTCTATTGCAATAAAGAAGAGTGGTACGAAGTTATGTGGGATGAGTGTGATTTTGTGTTGATGGTGAGTCGCTGTTGTGGGATAGCTCTGGTGAGTTGCTGTTGTGGGATAGCTCTGGTGAGTCGCTGTTGTACGGCAGCTCTGATGAGTCAATGTTGAGGGGTAGCTCCGGAGTTCCTGTCTGTCCTCTTCGGCCGTCTCTGTGTAGATCCGAGCGATTTGTTGCTGGTGAGCTGCCTTGTTGCTGCAGATAGTTTGGGATCTTGTGGACCGCGAATGTCGATTTTGGTGTTCAGTTGTCCGCCGGTTTGATCTGTTCTTCGTTGTGGCTTCTGTTTACAACGAGATCTAGATCTGTTCCGTCTGAGTACTAATTTGTTAGTACATTTGTAACACGGTGTTCGGGAGGAAGTAAAGGAGGTTAAAACATGGAAAAAACAGGGGAAGGGGCAAGCGTAAGAAATAGCCTGTGGTGTTGATGGTGAGTTGCTGTCTTCCGACAGCTCTGGCATGATCGTGCTCTCGATCTTGTATGTTGAGTTTCCGATGTAGGGGAGTACATCGACTTGTAAGGGAAGCCTGCAAATTTGGCACTAGCTCCAAATCTTGAGTCAATCTTGCACCTAGTATGTGTGAGTGGGATGGTCTGGATGCCAATACAAGCTCCCACGCTCTTCAGCACTAACTCATCCAGATTCTGACCCTTGACAAGTCTCATTACAGCACTACTGTCTCGGATGAAATCATACTACAAACTCGCATGAAATCCATGAGGAATTTGGTTGTGAAACTTGAAGTTTATATCTGCGCATACCTTACATGAGCACTCTGCAAAAATCATATCACAATTTGGAGTTATAGAATTCATGGAAAAGCTAGGAATACAACACAAAATACCTCAAATACACTAAAATAAAATGAATGACTTGCCTCATACTATGTTCTATTTCATGCACATAGAAAATGAGTTTGGTCTTAAATTTTGATTGAAATTTGTCTTTAGGAATTTCTTCATTGTTTTGTGATTGTCGATGTCTCTCATTGCATACAAAACTTTTATTTTAATGTGTATAAGTTTGGAACATTTTCATATACAATCAAGTAGACAAAAGTAAAAAAAATCATCAAGAACCATGTATGATGTTTTCCTTCACATATGATATGTCATATTGACCTAGTGCACATGTGAACCTCTTTTATTCAAAGTACAAACATTCTTGCAAGAATCTATTGATGGATAAAGTAGTATACCCTCCAAAGTCCACAATTTTCAATACCAATATACAGTTTCTTTAAACACAATATTCTATTCCATCAACCGTTGGATGTTGTGCAAACTTTCCCCAAGTTCAATTTTGTAAGGTTGGATACAAGTATTAGGCATTGTATTACCATCAAAGTTAGTTCAAAGAAAAAAATCAGCACATATCTTAATTCTAGAGAAACATGACATGGGTACTAATGGGTTAAAGGGTAAAACATGACTTGTGCGCAAATCTAAACTTCACATTTCACAAGCTAATTCCTCATGGATTTCATGAAAATTGAGATTTAACACCTCCAGAGTCCCATTTTGGGTCTCATGGGCACAAAAGGGTTAAGATGAATGTGGCAGCAAAGAAATAAAATTACACGTGGCATATTGGAAAGAGCCCAGTGAGTTTTTTCGAATTACCTCACGAAATCACAATATTACCGTATTCCAAGTTGACCGTAGCGACGAATTTCGAAGCATGTTCCAAAGAGAATACCCTCTGGAGACGAAGACGGTTCTGCGCGGAATTTGCTCCACCACCGTGAAAAGCCTGTGGGGTTTAAGAGCTCTGGCTCTAGGGTTTTGCAACCGAAGCTTTGCAGAGGGAATACGAGGGAGACGGAGCTGTGAAGGTGTGGCGATCGGACCCGAGGACTTGCGGAGGACGGCGGCGAGATGAAGACGGTGGTAGGGATGGTGGTGTCCAACAAGATGACCAAGTCCGTGGTGGTCGCCGTGCAGCGCATGTGGCAGCACCCGCGCTACCCGAAGCTCGTGCGCCGCACCTCCAAGTTCATGGCGCACGACGAGACCAACGCGTGCAACATCGGTGACGAGGTCAGTCTCCGATGTTTTCCATACAATCGGGCGTGTTAGGGTTTTTGTTGAATTTTTCTTTGGCGCGCAGGTGAGATTAGAGTCGTCGCGGCCGTTGAGCAAGCGCAAGCATTGGATAGTTCAGGATATCATTCGGAGAGCCAGAATATTCCAGGCCCCGGATGTGTCCAAGCTCACAGCGGCAAAATTAGCGCAATCGGAACCTGCTTCTTCGTCCTCAACCCCCGCCAGCTAGCCAAGGAGACGTAGGAATCCAGACTGTTCAATTTCAAGAGGTAAATCCGAGCTCGAAGTGCACATTTCCAGATTCAGGTTCGACCAACAGACAGGTTCATATCTCTGAAACCCTAAATGCACACTTTGGTGAGTGAGGGGGTTCGGACACAGGACTAGGAACATCTGAGGAGTGCTTCTTTCCGGTTTACGAGGATCATAGCAATTTCTGAAGGTTGTGTGCCTGTGAGTGATGGATCGGAAGTCTACCAGTTACTGTGTAATTCCATTTGGTGGTCTTCTCCTTGCATTTCTTGTGTCGTGGACATGTTGTAATTCATCTTGTGGACATTCACACATTGATGCTGAAAACTTGGAATTCTGTTGCAGTTGTGGATGGTCTGAAGTACCGGAACAGTCTCTGGTTTACTAGAAGTTCTGTAATCATTTTCTACGTTTTTGTAAAAAAACTTAAAATTGTTTTTCTTGATTGTTTTCCTGGTCACTTTTTCTTTTTGGTCATTTTTTGAGATGGTGTATAGTCAAGAGCTCCATGCATTGACGTATTGAGAGGGGAGTAGCTACTTCGGGTTAGTAGTGCCAAAATTTCTTTTGTTCTTTTGCTATCCATGACTCGATTTTTGTTCTTGTACAAGGTCATTTGCAAGTTGGAGCAAGGAGAATGAAAATAATGTGGTAGCACAAGCTGCTGCCCTAATCCTCAGGAACAACATGATAGTCTCTTATCTCTTGTCTACTCTATTTCGAAGCTCACTAAGTTCAAAAGTGCATGTTCGGAATTGCAATGAGATTTATTGAAGTAAACTTCTGAGATATCATGTCCTGTGCACATGAAGTTGACATATATATAGATTTTGAACAAAATTGTAATTTTCATTGGTTGTAGTGTATGTGAGAACAAGAAGTTGGTGATACAATCTGTGTTCGCTCTGTTGGTCGGATACGTTTATGCATGATCCATAGATTCTCCACGTATTTAGTCAAACAAACATCATCTATATAATCTTTTAAGGCCGACGAGCTATTTTTATCCTGCAAGAATCTACGACTGTTCTAGAGCATGCATCACAACAGCTACGCCCCGTGTACATTTCATCATGACCCCACTTCACGAAAATCGTTGTGGCTTGTTGTAGCTTGCACCGATAATTGTGGCATCGGTTCCATCTTCCTCATATCGCTTTCGTTACCTCCGGACAAATTGTGCACCAAGACGCCAGTGTTGGGTGCGTTCATTTTTCTGCACTTCTCTTGCCCTACTCTTGGGTCGGTTCATTTCTCTGACGTTCTCTGGGGCCCTAGAACGTTCTTTTCGGGTTCTTTTTTCCAAACTTTGTTGACTGCGAACTCAATTAACTCTTCCAGGTCTTTCCTATGAACACATTCTACCAGCGTCCCACATATGACTTGGGGCTGCTTTTATCCTCGGATTATAATATGCAGATGTTTCAAGACTGACATGTTAAAAATATGATTATAATTGTAAGAGACAGTCTCACTCACACATATCAATAAAAAGTTTTTCACTCCAGTAATTGGTATTAAGAAGTCACTGTCCAGGTGTATGTCTCATTTCGAATAAGAAAAATAGACTCTTCTCTTTCCTACTTGAGTATGACCTAGCTGGTACTAGTAAAGGCTGTATTAGGCGGTAATATAACGTATATGAGGTTGTGGATAGAGCCATTTCTTCACCATTCTAAAAGAACCTGTTCGGTACATTGATGAGGTGTATGTGCTTCTTGCCTTGAAGTACATAACTGTACTCATCAGACCAATTAGACAGCTTTACTACCAACTTCATGATAATTTGCAAAATGAAGTAGGTTGAGCTTCTGCAGAATAAGTTTTACTGTGCCTCTGACCTGCCGATACACAATCAGCTCATGCACTAGGTTACATGATTCTCATTCCAACCAAGTTGAGACAACTCAAAATTCTGAATTGAAGCCTTGGTGTATCTACAAAGAATATACGTACTAGTCAATGCTAGTGCTGTCTACCTTGCGCAGTAATGACTGTTTTAGTACACTCAAGAAGAAATGACCCCCAGGTACGGCAAGGGATAACTTTCTGATCATAGAATTTACGTAACTTCCGTGAAGTGGTTTCTCCCCTTGTAGCCATCAAACTTTCACTGCTCATCTGCGGGTTCTAAAACAGTCGCTTTCAATTACCTCCAATCCTAGCAAGATCCATTGACCTATATCAATTGTGGCCAGCGTAAACGCCACTGGGGTCGGCATTATTCACAATCCATGGATGCATGAGCACCTTGTGAAGAGGCAATCGCTGCGTTGAGTCTTTCACGAGGAGCTGTGTATCACATCACAAGATCAGGAAGCTCAGTACCAACAAAAGGAAAGTGAGAACGGAATCTGAGAACAGAAACGGCTAGTAATTGCAGAGACACACGTCGCGCACACGTTACCTGACAGATCAGATCTCGGGCTGATGCTGAAATCACAGGTTTGGAGGGGAACCTCAAGTCAACTCGGACAATACTGTTACAACAACAACCGCGGTTTAGGTGCTCGTTTCTTCACAAGAGATATCGTGAAATAGAATCATGAGTAGATGTTTGATACGCTATGTATCGCTCCGACAAGTTCTTATGTTCAATGGATGATCAATAGCCAGAGGTAGAAACATGGATTACCGCTTGTATGTATCGGAGTGCTTCCTCGCTTCGAAAGGTGGCGTGCCATACAAGAACTCGAAGCACAGAATCCCCAGGCTCCACACATCTACTCCAGCATCATGCTCCTTCCCCTCAACTGATCAACGACACACGTCTCAGCGAACTCATCATCCATAGTGAAGGCAAGTACTCCTTGGAAAGCCAAATCCTGGCCTACACATACACCGAACCAGTAACTTACCCATTTCCGGAGGCAGATAATCCAGGGTTCCACACAGAGTCCTGCGTCTGTTGCACGTGTGCACAGACCATCCAAAGTCGGCAATCTTCAACTCACCCTGCCAACCAAAGCGAAGACTCGTCAGGGCCAGATGGATTCATGGCTCACCAACCATGGATACACATGATTGCAACAACTATTTACAATCAAAGGCGGGCAGCAGTTGGCCAACCTTCAGACCAATTAATAGATTCTCGGGTTTGATGTCCCGGTGAATCACGTGCTTCTCGTGGCAGTAAATTAGGGCTCGCGCAAGAGACGCAATGTACTGCGAGATAACAAATGCAATCCATTAGGACATCTATCATTCCATGATCTTCAGATACTTCAAGCAGACGGCAGATAGCTTTTAAACGGACAGCAACGAGAATCTCAAGTCAACTTGAATGCGTTGTCATACCGTGGCTGCTCTTTTCTCGTTGAAGACTTTGCATCGCTGGAGCTCTTTGTACAACTCACCCTTTGCAGCATACTCCAGGATCAAATACACTCGGGCCTGCGAATAGAACCATGGACGCTATGAGGCCACCAGGAAACATCAAGCAAAGAAGATATAAAAAACAGCTATGAGGCACTAAACACCAGCAGTGGCCACTGCAACCTATCCAGAGAAGCATCAGCTACAGGAGAATTCTTCACACCGCAGTCGGAAGGGAGAACCCAAGGATATCACCACCTGCTTCAAATTTAGTCCAAGGGCACTCTTTACATGTAACCATCAGCATGGCCGAATTCATGGGCGAAGTTTTCATTTAAATCTCACCTGGTCGTAGAAATACCCGTAGAGGCGAAGGATATTAGGATGCCGAAGATGAGACTGAATCTCAATCTCGCGTCGCAATTGGTGCTCCACCTGGGACTGCTGAAGCTGGTTCTTGAACAGGACCTTCAGGGCGACAACATACTTGCTCTGCCATAGCACACAGAATATCACTCAGAGCAAGACCAACGAATTCCTGCACTCACATCGACCTTATAGCATGATCATTGACATGTCAAACCACCAAAGCACAGTCAGATGACAAACACCGTTCGCTGTAACCAGATACAACTTTCCGACAACACTAAGCCGTCGGGAAGCTCACTGATAGAAGCAACATTAGCTTTGAAGTACGATATGGTTCTGGAATTTGTTTGAGGCATTCACGAGCCGATAGCATATAAAACGGGTCACCCTGGAAATCTCACGTGTTTCTCCCGGGCAAGGTACACGTTCCCGAATTTCCCCCTCCCTAACGGCTTCCCGATGTCGAAGTCCATCAGTGACCACCGCTTCTCGCCTTTGTCGGTCCCCTCGTTCTGAGAATCCTGCCGCTCAAGCCGAAACACCACGAGTTAAGCTTCACTTAAGCATTTTCTTCTCGATAGATAGCATCTTCACATCACCTACCTTAAACAGAACGGCAACAGATATACCGCAATCAGAGTCCACATCTCACCTTGGCATCCGAACCCATCTCGCACGACGTATCAACGTCCGGCACGGATCGGCTACACGAACTCCCACGCTCACCAGAAAATTACCCTCCTCAGCGTCGTATCACAGCCCCTGCCCCTTCATTGTACCTCAACACGAACTCCCGCACATTCCACTCCACCTCCCACCTCCAGCCCCCCCAATGTCACTTCCCTGCAACCGCCCTCAACGCAAGAACATGCTCCAACCCCGCCTCCGTCCTCTCACCGACGTCCTCCGGCCCCCACAGCATAATAGCACGCTCCCTCGCACGCACCGATCTCCAACAGAAGCTCGGAATGAAACCACAGAAACGGCTCACACAGAACTAAGCGAAACCCTCCCGCGCTATGGACCCAGGAAGCACAATGCGAGCACTCACTTCTAGAAACGGAACGCGACACCACCACACTGAACGCGGGTCTGCGAGAGAGAGTGGAGCGAGCGATGGTGATCCGCGAGCTCGGACAGAGAGCCTCCAACGCTATAAACCTGTGACGACGTCGCCGCGACGACGACGAGAACGGGGTGTTCGTTGCGACGGCTGTTTCCTTCCATCTCCCACTGCTTTTCAAATCGCGGCGCTCTCAACGGTCACTGTGGATGAAAGCTGGGTGCGGCTCTCATTCAGAACGGTCTTCTTAGTTACCGTCTGCCCATCCTCTTTACTGCTCAGACTCTCCTATTTTTGGATAAGGCTCCCAGAAACATGGATTTATACTCTTCATGTGCTGTTTCTTATTTTTAACTTTCTATCTTTATGAATTTTGAGCTGAATTTCGGGGCGGGAAGGGTACAATTTTCTGAAATTGTATAAACTTTGGGTTGAATGGATGACTGTATTTTGGATGAGCTGTAGTTCCTGGAAATTGGTTTTGTTGCTTATTCTCAGGAAATTAGAAGATACCAAAAAACATTTGTCCTTATTTGAATGCCACCACCACCAATTTCCTCCAACGGCACGTAACTCATGGACTTCTCGAGTTCTAGATGATAAGTGAGACCTGGAAGTGCCCTTTTTATATTTCCTTTTTGGAATGCTCTTGAAATTCAGCTACTCATGCACACGATGACAACATAAGAGCATATATACCGAGAGTGATAACACGTTCAAAGCCTCCAAAACGTTGGCATATATGTTCACAGCGCTCTCTGAAACACTTAGACTATGAAGAGGGTTCCAGCAGTCTCAGTGACACACATGGCGGGATATCAGTATGTTCTGTACATTCCTGTAAAGGTTTTGGACATCCTGTTTATCATATAATTCTACGGGGTTTTCCCACCTCAAAATTCTCCTGCATGCAGATGGCAACGAAAAAAATTGGCATCATCAAGCCAGTGTAACATGTGTACAATCCAGTAGAGGAAGTGTTGTCAAGTGAGTCATTTGCCGACGCCGAAGTAGAGCTATGGTCGGTGAGACACCTGATTCTCAGAGACGCAGGCGCAGGTCTCCGGCGGCGTCGGGTCCACCTTTGTCGAGATTCCAACGATTTGGACCTCATCAGAGGCGGAAGAGGAGTACGACGCAGGTTTGGTGGACGCCTGCACGAGCTCCTTGCCCAGCTTGAGGAGGTCGGCTTCTCTCGTGTCTGCTGCGGACTGCTTCGCAACATCCGGAGGCGGTGCAGCTAAGGAGGGGTACTCCTCATAAGCCTCACAGGAAGTGGTAGGAGAGGCCTTCGCCTTCTTCGCTTTCTGGCAGTACTGGAGCGTTTCATCGGGACTCATGCTAGCTGGTTTCGGCCCTCGCTTGGACGAGCTCGGAGTTTGAACGTACTCCGGATCTTCTTCAACCTTGGAGCATCTGACGGGTGCCTTGTATCTTCCAGGAGTCGGCGTGGCTGGTGCCTTGTGTTTTCCAGGAGTCGGCGTGTTGAAAGCTCTCGACTTCATTGCCAGGACTACTGAAGTGGGCTCACCTCGCTCGTGATCCGCCTTCCGTTGGAATCCAGTGGGAGTCATAACCCATTCGGCGTTTCGGCTCCTGCCAGGAGTGGGGCGGTAGTCGCGAGTGTCTTCCTTGAGGCCGCCAATGACGCGGAAGATGTGCACGAGAAGCACGTAGTTCTGCGGATCCACAAGCTCAAACACACAAACGTCACCTTCCTCCAGGCGGTGATCCAACGCAAACCCTCTCCAGCCGCCGCTGAAGCCTCCGGTCGTCTCTTTGTGCAGCCACTTCACAATCCACCTGTGTCCAGCCATGTTCAACATCGCCACTTCCCTCGTCTCTTTGGGCATGTGTGCCTTGGCAAACGCCCTGCTAATTGCCTACAAGCCACGATGGTTTGTAAGAACGACTGAGGCTCCTGACAGTGTAAGATGGACAGGGACAGGGCTTACCATCCAGAATCCTCGGTAGACGTAGCCTCTCGCCATGGCCACCACGAGCTTGGGATTTGCGATGGGCAACGCTTTGGCGGCGAGGAGAACTCGGTCTTTCTCGGCTTGAGTGACGGGCTGTCGCTGAGAGACCACATGCCCGTCGACGAGCGTGTGTGGGGGAAGGATGGGTAGGTCGTCTTCGTCAAGGTCGTCGTCGTCGTCGTCGTCGTCGTCGTCGGATTTCTGCACTTCCTTGGACTTGTTTTCTTTCTCGGGCGTGGCGCTGTTCCGGAGCTCTGACTCGCTGGAGTGCACCGCAGGAGCTGCGGCATCCGGCTTCACCGTCGGCGCGGGAGCGTCTGGCCGAATTCTCCTCCTCACCTTCTGCTTTGGCCGCGCCAAAGGCTTGTTGCGGAAAGGAACAGAGGGGCCAGCTTGATCGACTTCCACGGCTTTCTGAAGAGGGGGCTCAGGCGAGTTTATCGCATCCGTTGCACTGTTCTTCTGAGACCCACTCTCGTCGAAAACCTGGAGTTGGGCACCGAGATTTTAACCACTCAAAAGCAGATGGATCTCATAACAAAAATTCACAACAAACCAGGGAAGAAATATCATCACAGCGACCAAGAGATTAAATGGACAACAAAGCTGCATATCACAAAGTCTGTTATAGTAAATGAAAAGCAAGAAATCAGGAAACCATCCGTTGTGAGCAAGAAGGCAAGCAACGATCGCCATGCACCGGCCCAGATCAGATGCTTAAGTTGATCCTGCCTGTAACCACAGATAATACGACCGCCGAACAAAAGCACCATAATGAACGACAGAGATCATCTGTCAAAAGACGAGATTGAAGTAGTCGGCAGAGAGATCTCAAAGTGAAAAACGAAACATGGAAGCAGTATCGTCACAGCGAGAACAAAACTCTTCAACTGTACAGCACGTGTTCAAGTTCGGCAACGACCATGAAAATTGCAAAAAGCACCTGGTACTCACAACTGAGCATGTAAAAACATCACAGCAACACATAGTCCATAAGGTGCTGTATAAACGAGAATACTAGCAAGAATCAAATATTGCCGCAATGAAACTGAAAAATCAGTGATCACCACGCACGCATCGCAGTGAGAGTTTTAGTGAATGTTGAGGGATGCATACCATCACTTGAAAATGTGATTCCACAGTCAGAGTGAAGGTGAGCTGGTCTCCAATCTGCAGGACATGATCCACCGCGAACTTGTGCCATCCATCTCTGAATTCCATGCTATTCTTCTCCTTCCCTTTGCCGACCTGCACTTCCCACTTCTGGTTGCCCGGTCCCTGCAGATTGACTGCAGCGCCGATTCTTGCGCCGAAGCTCTTCACGAACGAACCTGGGAGTTGCTGTTCTCCGAAGCTGGGCTCGTTCAGTACCGTTCTCAACATTGAGTAACATTGAGTAAGAAATTTGAGGATGCACTTACCAGCGCAGACATGATGGACAGCTCGGTCATCTTCTTCAGAAACGCAGGGTGAAGCTCCGCCGGTGCGTCCTCCTTTGTGCCTACTTCAGGCACCACATTGGCCCCCGGAGCAGGGCCTGAGGACCCGGCTGGCGTGATCTCCTCTTCCCCTTCATCGTCCACTTCTCCATGCAGAAGCGCACAATTCTTCAGACACACAAAACACGCCTTCTTCTTCATGACGACGTCCGCTCCGCCTCAACCTCCTCAACGCTCAATCCGTCCTACAAAACTCAAACCTTCACATCTCAAAACCAATCCAGTCCACTTCCATACACTCTCCCATCTCCTCACGCCAAGAACAAATCGCCATCCCCTCACCAACGATTGAACAAACAAATACCAATCAAAATGTAAAGCAACAGAGATAGTTCCTTGTCATGCAACTACACATTGTATTCCTCCTAGAACTGACTTCCACAGACACAGAACGCCACTGTGCTCCAAACTTTAGCTCCCGAGCATACAGACAGACCTCAGCGTCCGTTTCTCTGGAACTCCCATTCACTGCTATCTGCATACATACAAAGCGGCAACATCGGTGTTCATAATCAGCATTGAAAAAACCCGAGCGCTTGTACTTCTTCACAAGGTGTTGAACCAGAATGCCACATATCCAAATCCATCCCCACCGATCACCTCTCTCACGCTTCATTCCACATCAATCTTCACCCTCAGCGACACCTCCGAGTATCAGAGCGCATACTCACCTTCGAATGGTGGTCAGCGATCGCTCAGCTTCCAGTGTTCGATGCAATGAACTCGGAGCTCAAGACAACACAAGAGATTTATGATCGCGCTCCCTTGCACCTCAAGGAATGGATGATTATCGTCCATCCATGTACAGCTTCTCATAAATAGAAATTCCCCTGTTTATCATTCTTCTTTTGCTTGGTTTTAGTCCCAGACGTATGGAGTTTGTTGGTGGTTGAGTTGTTGGACGTCATTACAATGATACGAAGGGCTCGCATCTCATTCATAAATTGGCTTTGAATAGGGTAAGCCTCCCCATAACCAACGAAAACCCATAGCGAACGCCTATAAAAATGGGGTATATCCAACCCTCTTCCATCCCATTTACCACAACTCAGTTCCAAATGGAGGTTTGCTATTAGTCAAGACCCTTACTTTTGGTCGTTGATTATGGGGGGTACCTACTGCTGGCCTCCCACTGAACATGGCTGCACAATTGAAAATTCATAACTAATTCAGTTTTCATTGGAAAAATATGAAATCACTTGGGTTGGAATTGTAATTCTATTGGCTATCACTGAAAAATAATAGTATAATTATCTCCTCTTTCCATATATGCACATTCCTAAACTTGTCGGTTTTAGGGGGGCTTACCTTATTAGTATTGCCTTGGATGTTGTGTAACCAACAATGCCTGATCAAAATTCCCAGCTACTTTGCGATGATAGCTCAATGTGAGATGAGGAAAGGGATGAACGATGGATGAGGATGACTTTCATCCACGCTTTGGGGCTTGTCATTTCAGGATCTGAGGAGTGGGTGATGTGGATGTGATGCCAGGGATCCAGGTGAGTTTGTGGAGAGATTGCATGTGGAAGTGACCGAATATCTATGATTTTCTGTGGATTTTGGAGAGTTTACCTTGTCTGATGTTGGTTTTAGGTATGCTTTTCATCGTGTAGTGGTAGGACACATGATGATGGGAAAGTTTTGATAGGATGTTGCCATGAGGGATGCAAACCCAAAACTGAAAGTGTCTTTATGGATTCCCGAGCCTCAAGTGTGGACAATCGGAGTAAGAGCAACGAACCAATGGGGCTGTTTTGACACTCTGAGAACTCAACACTTCTCTATCATGTGCCGTATGTCTCTATCGGTTTCGTACATAATTCGTTCACTATGGAGAATGTCCAAAAATTTGTCTAGGTGATGTCCGTGTGATGCTTAGGCGATACCCGTGTATTACTTAGGTGATATCCATGTAATATCTATGTGATACCCATCGTATCCAAATGCTGGCAAAAGGGGGAAATAATTATCACGGCAGCTAAGTGACCTCAACGTGCGGTAAAAAATTTGACACTAGTTTTGACACTTCACAAAAAACAAAAAAATGTCAAGCATAGGGTGTTGATATGGGTCCTCACCATTTTTACCACGTTGAAAATGCTTTGGAAATCCTTCAAAATTGTGGTATGAGAGTTGATGAATGGGGACCTGATGTTGAGAAATTGAGCTTGTGGCACATGGATGGGAGGTTTCTTCAGTGGTGGACCTTTGATGTGTGTAGGAAAGGTGTAGGTGATGGTAAGTGTTGGCTTGTGGAGGGTGGAGAAGTGTCCATTACTTGAAACTCCCATGAAGGTGGTCGTGATGATGCCGGGGATTTGACACGTAAGATGATTATCGAGAGTTTAATGTGCAAGTGGCTGGCAATAACTTTTTGCTTGAGTGCATATCTTGAGGATGTGGATCCAAAGCAGGGGACATGCATGTAATACTTGATTCGTGTGCTATTTCATAGATATGCAAAACTAAGCATACGTTTCAACCAAAGTTTTCAAAAGAATAAGATATTACATCTTTGCGATTCTGTGTGTAAACTATCCATAAGCAATTCCATACCTTTCATAGTATATATCATAACTTCACGG
This sequence comes from Bryoerythrophyllum caledonicum, assembly GCA_963971425.1. Taxonomy (NCBI): domain Eukaryota; kingdom Viridiplantae; phylum Streptophyta; class Bryopsida; order Pottiales; family Pottiaceae; genus Bryoerythrophyllum; species Bryoerythrophyllum caledonicum. Next base: position 27,536,004 of record OZ020518.1, read on the forward strand.
GAGTTTCTCAAAGGACACACAACATTGTTTTCTAGAAGTGCTCATCGCATTGAAGTTGAGGCCCTGTCCTCTCCAAAAGTTATATATTGATTTCGGTGTTTACTTGGAATTAAAACTTAAGATCAGTCAGAAGCTATTAAAGAATCCAAGAATTAAAAAGTCAAATTCAATAGGTTATTATGTACCTATTGAAGTTGACCGTTTAAAAAATCAAATGCAACAGGTTGTTATGACATTATAGAACTGGAATATGATTGTCTAATTGAAACATAAAAAGGTAACCTAAACTATAAGTGAACTCCAAGTTTTCCCTTCACTTCACGAATATTTTCAATAAACACCAATAGAATACTTCAAAGTTTGTTTCGTGATACAACAATTTCATTCTACCTCTTTAGACTTTGTCTCTATGGAAAACGATACGTCATTATTCAACACTTCATTCACTTTTATCATAGACATTAGAAATCCAAGTTTTGCAAAATCTAAACATATACGTACCAAGAGATACATCCTCTATGAGTTATCTTAAAAGAAAAAGTCACAAGTCACTACACTAAATATTGCATTTAATGTACTAACACAAATAGTGTACTTATCCTAGTACACTAATTGCAAAGAAGTTGATAAATAGTGTTAGCCGTCCATGACATTCATGATACTCCCAAGCAACTTTCTTGTGCCAATAAAAATAAAATGAACTAAAAAGAAACCCCCACTCAACTGCCAACCGGCCGTCATGCCTTAATTGAATAAAATGCTTCTTTTGAAATATTTATTTTTGAAAAGGTTACTTTCTCAAATTTTTATTTTTTCAAAAGACTTCTTTCTTCAAATGGTTACTTTTTCAAAATGTTATTTTTTTTCCAAAATGTAACTTTTTGAAATGTATACTTTTTCAACATGTTACTTCATGAGAAGGTTACTTTTTCATAATGTTACTTTTTCAAAAAGTTAAAATTTCCAAGGTCACATTTTCTAAATGTTGTTTTTTGAAATGTTTTCTATTTCAAATACTTCCTTCATCAAAATTTTACTTTTTCAATGTTTCCTTTCTCAAATGTTTTCTTTCTCAAATTTTTCCGTTTTTATAATTTTCGTTTTTCAAATCATTTCTTTTTTAAATGATCCCTTTTACAAATGTTTTTTTTTAAGTACATTCCTTTCAAACCTCAATTTTGATTTTCCAATATTTTTCTTGCAAATGTTTTTGATTATTTTTTGGATTGCAAATTCAGTTTCCTTCCATATCTATGTTCTCTTTTTCCAATTTTTTCTCTCCAAATTGCTTTTTTCTCTCAATTGTTGGTGGTTTTAAATTGTTCTTTTTTTCACAGTTGTTGATTTTTCTATGTTGTTCTTTTCTCCAAATTGTTGTTTTTTCCAATTTTTTCTCTACGAGTTTTTTATTTTTTCCCTTCTTCACCTTTGATACTCCAATTGTAGAAATAATTCTCTTCTACTTTTGATATACTAAATGACCACAAGTAGAAATTTTTTATTCCAATCTTTACTAGAATTCCCAAATAGTGTAGTAGTTGGCATTTAATATAGAATTCTGCCACTACACTAATTGCATAGTTTGCAATTAGTGTACATGTTTGTATTTAGTGTAATGGAGGTCGGCCTGAATAAACTGTTCATCGTAACACTAAGTTGATGCCCACTAGACAAAAGAATTGTAGTATGGAACTACTTTCCCCTCTCAAGGTAAAGAGTGCTATAAGTAATCTATATCTAAATAGGATGATATCTATCTATGATAGACTGTATGAGTTACATATCTATGAATTATCTATAATAGAATCGGTTTCTTTGCATTCAAGCTTTGTCCTTTCACTTTTAGTATTACTTTAGCTTAATACTTTAATTTTATACTTTCACTTTATACTTGTTGCATGTACTCCACTACACTAAAATTTATGTTTAGTGTAGTATACACTAAATGCGAACCCATACACCAATTGCAAACGAGGCATTTAGTGTAGTGACAAAACCCTACACTAAATGCCAACTACTACACTATTTGTCAATTTTAGTAAAGATTTCAACATAATTTTTTTTACTTGTGCACATTTAGTGTATCAATAGTAGAAGTATAAAAAAAGGTCCAGCAGTAAAGGGCTGTAAGAGTTTCTTATCAGCAGCTTTCAATTGGCCACACCTCATTCATTATAAACCCGAATTGGACATATGAGGTGTTTTTTGGCATCTACAAAAAAATGTAGATGCTAAAAAACACCTCATTTGCCCAATTTGGACAAGTTTTGAATGAGTTATGACCATTTGAAAGTTGCAAATGAAGAGAAGCATGGGCTGGAATGATTGGGGGATTGATTGGGGTTTGAGTGAAGGTTACATTAATGACATTGGTAGCTAACACCAATTGTCAACTTCTTTACAAATAGTGTACTAGGGTAAGTACACTATTCGTACCACTACACTAAACATAAATTTTAGTGTAGTCACCATACTAATAATATATAATATCGCCATGCATATGAATCACCGACATACACCATTCCATACTTGTCCTATACTCGATAACGCTTGATCGGAGGTAGAACACTACTAGAATTAAGGGGTCTAAGCAACATCATAAGTAGATCCAAGCACGGTCATAAGCAGACCTAGGGGTCTAAGTAACATCATAAGCCAACCCTTGATGTTGCTAAAGTTACTTTCATCGATTAAGTAACATTTAGCAACACCAGGGGGTCTGCCTATGACGTTGCTTAGACCCCTTAATTCTAGTGGTGGAAATGCGACTGCAACATTGTTGAACGCGATCAAAACAAAAATCTCATAAACAATAAACAAGGTTCTCACGCATGCACTATTACATTAGCTATAGAGGAACCTTGCCCGTTCGAAGGTATTACTTCAAAGCCAGTCTCGAGTAGAACGCCAAGTGTTGGTCTCGAAAGCATAAGGTGTGAGGAGAAGCGTCGGGAACCAGTGGCGCAAGCCCAATGTCTAGGGTTAAGGCTTTAGGCATCTAGGAAAATGCCAGAAGCGGGAACCAGAAGCTTGTATGAATTGTGCACAACATGAACTTCGGCTGCATTACAATAACTGAAGTGAATTAATTTCTACATTGCCGGTTTGTTCCATATCGTTGGATGAGGTGTTGAGAAAACAAGCGTGGGCACACGGTCCGGGTGATGGCGTATCATATGAACCCCGCGGCGGTCCGTGTCGACAACTTAACAATAGAATAGATTAAGCTAGCAAACAGAGGGTCGCTTGCTCCACGTTCTCACGTGTTCACCGCTCATCCTGAAGATCTACCGGCAACTCCACACTAAGAGCCTGTTTCCATGTGATACCCAACCCGGCCAAATTCCTGTAGCTTCCATGAATATAAATTTAGAAAGTACCAAATTTCAGCCCTCCCATGTCACCACCTGGCATACTATTCGAGAAATATCATAATCAATTTGCATCTGTCAAACCCTTTATGAGACTAGAAAGTGAAAAGGTGTCCAACCATGATCTCTGACACAATATCTTTTGGTTTCGAATTAGTAAGATGGGAGCTATTTTTAGGGTCTGATATTAATTCGAGGAAGCTACAGTAATTTGGTCAGGTTGGGTATCACATGAGAATAGGCTCTAAAGCGGGTTGGAGAATTATTTTGGTCATGGGAGTGACCCGCCTCCGTCAGAGATGACGGAACATGCGACACATGGGAACTCGCCCTTACACACTACACTAAATATCACTTTTAGTGTAGTATCACGAATAGTGTAATTACCTTTGTACACTATTTGTGAACAAGTTTACAAATAGTGTTTGCCACCAATATCATCAATGATACCCCCAATCAACCCCCCAATCAACCACCTATCCGGCCGCCATGCCTTAACTAACCACCTACCCTCATTCTCAATCCCATCTTATCCCTCTCCCATTTGCAGATTTTATCACTTTTATAGTGGTGATGCAAATGAATGTTTTTTGAAACTTTTTACCTTTCAACATTTTACCTTGTAAAGTTCCTACATGTTTATTTATTTTATTACTCTCCTATTTTTACCTTTTTCAACTTTTACTTTTCAACTTCTTACTTTTTCAACTTTTTCTTTCACAAACTTTTTACCTTTTCACCATTTTTCAACTTTTTACTTTTCAAATCTTTACTTTCTCTCACTCTTACTTTTTCTAACCCTTACATTTCCTAACCTTTACTTTTGCAATCCATTACTTTTTCTTACCCATATTTTTTGAGCTTTTATTTTTTCAATCTCTTATTTTTTCTAACCCTTACATTCCAAATTCCTTACTTTTTCTAACCCTTACATTCCAAATTCCTTACTTTTTCTTAACTTTACTTTTTAAAACCCTTACCTTATCAATCCCTTACTTTTCATACTTTTTCTTTTTATTCTCTTAATTTTTCTAAGCCTTACTTTTTCAATCCTTTTCTTTTTCAACCCTTACTTTTCAAATCCCTTCTCTCTTCATAAATTTTGTTTTTCATATGTCTCCTTTCTCAAATGTTATCTTCTTGAATCTTTTACTTTTTTAGTACTTTAAATTTTAAGCACCTTTTCAAAAAAATACTTTTGAAAAAGGTTAACTTTTTCAATGTTTACTTTTCCAAATGTTAAAGGTACATTTTTCAAACATATACTTTGTAAAATGTTTCATGTTTCTATTGTTTATTTTTCCAAATGAAATTCTTTTAAAATGTCTCCTTTTAAAATGTGTATTTATTCAAATGTTTATTTCTTCAATTGTTACCATTTTCAAATGTTTTCATTTTCAAATGCTTCCATTTTCAAGTGTTTCCATTCTCAAAGGTTTCCATTTTCCATGTTTCCATTCTCAAATGTTTAAAGTTGCCAATTCACATTCCTTTCAAATCTAACTTTTTATTTTTCCAATCTTCTATTTTCAAAATTTTCCTATTTATGCAATTCCACTTTTGTTCCATATCTAGGTTCTATTTACTCTCAATCATATACTTGCCGAATCAATTTTTGGTGCAATTTCACCTGCATTCCATATCCAAATTCTATTTTATCCAAATGTTGTTTTTTTCCGAATGTACTTAAATCTTTGTCGCTTCTTATACTCAAAATGTACACATAATCTTGATACACTAAATGTGCACAAGTGAAAAAATCTATATTGAAATCTTAAGTGGAATTCACAAATAGTGTTGTAGATGACATTTAGTGTATTGATTTGCCACTACACTAAGGGCTGCTTCACACTTGGTGGTGAAGTCGAGAGGCCGTCGATTTCCACCAATGAGATTACTAGAATGGCCGAAGTAAGGACTTTGAGCCTTCACACTTGTGCCCAAACTCCAAAGGCCGTTGTCCTACATGACAACACTTTTGGGTTGTTTTGGTGCCAAAGTGACGGCCTTACGAGCAAAACTTGGGTGGCCCATTTTAGTCGACCCAAACTACAATCGAGAGTCCTTCGATTCTTTTTATTAAAATAATAAAAAACTGACAAGATCTAGACCAATAGATGAAAGAGACCGAATTTTTGGGCTGATTTTTTTTGGCTGATTTTTTTGGTTGATTTTTTTTGGTGGATTTTTTTGGCTGATTTTGGGCTGATTCTTCTTGGCTGATTTTTTGGGCTGATTTTTTTCGGCGTAATGATATGGGGTTTGGACTTTGGACTTGGCCATTGGGGCTTCACACCACGACCAGCCAAACCTTCAATCTATATTATTTAATGTATTTTTTTGGCAAAAAAGTTGGGCCTCTCGCCATAGTTTGGCCACTCACTTTGACGGTCGGCCTCTCGACTTCGGCACAGTGTGAAGCGGCTCTAATTGCCCAGTTCACAATTAGTATACAGGTTCGCTTTTAGTGTACACTACAGTAAAAGTGATATTTAGTGTAGTACTTTGTCACGGTCTTCGCCTGCACTATCAAGAGTCCTTCATCTTGTACACGGGTGTACAACACACAGATGGTGAACTGTAGCTCACCACAGGGGTCACTACTGTCCACCCGGCTTTACACTTGCTGCTCGGCCTGACGGGACAGCCAGAGTTGAAAGATGATGCGGTCCTCGTACGTGACCTTCAGCTACTTGGTGGCCTTGGCATACAAGCATGGCGCGGTAAGGGTGCCAGTGATGGTGAAGCACGGCCCGCGGCCCGGGCGCCTGGAGCTGTCGCGCACCGTCACTGCCTGGGTCTTGCCACAATCGTCCTTGGCTGTGCACTTGGTCTTGTCCGGAAGAGACTTCCCTGGGCAGGATATAACGATCAGGATCAAGCACTGTGTCAAACGAGATCGACCTTGACACACCACAAGACTAAGGCAGGCAGTCGTGAAAACAGGATCCGGAATAATGGACATAGCCAGTGCGCATGGACGCACATTGCCGGCCAACCGAGGCAATGCATGTGGATCAACATGTCCTCCTCATGTCAAAAACATCACCACAAAAGACTCAATCCCGAAATACCAACTCGAGATGTGCCATGTCCCACCCTTATCTCTTCGTCACATATTCGTAGCGAGTTACGAATATGTGAACAAACTCAGGGTCGATCCTTTCCTTGTCTTTTATGACCAACACAGAAAATACTGAAAATTAGTAAGAGAAAAATGATGGAGATCTGCTGACCTCACGCCTTTCATCACCCTAGCTTTTAGTCCGTTTATCACTTCCTATTTCAAGCACTTCAGAGTAATCTGCCCGAGCGGACAAAGGAAGCTCATCTCTTCGTCATACACTTTTAGCGTTCCACCCTGCATCATTCTTTCATCAACTTTGACCAACCTTATCAACCGCACGTCCGAGCAGGACTAGACTTCCGAGCCGGTGAGCATGGTCTACTGCTCTCATTCTCGGATTGTGAAGAGATTGAACTCATCTTCTGAAATGATGTTTGGCAGGTTGCTCGCCTCATTTGACAGGTTGCAGCCCAGAACCGCCCTCAAGTGTAAGCAACAATCCGCTCAGAGTACGGTTGTTATTCATTGATGAAGAATCATCTCCATAGTCTAACATGTATAATTCTGATTCATCATCACAGCGGATCACATCAAAGACTAAGACGATGATCTTCAGAGAACTTTCACTCTCATCCACGGCATGAGCCGAGTAAGAAGGTGTCCTAAGATTTTACGTTTGCATATCATCACGCGATCATCGTCCCAAAACGAAAACAGCATATTGAGAGATTCAGAAAGAACGCAGCATGTTTGTACATCATGGAGATCAGTCCAAGTGTTGGAAAAATGTTGGTCTCATCATAATCCCAGAGCTACACAAAGCCGAAACACAACCACTCTAGTATCGACCAGAAAGACCACATTCAGGGATAAGAACTCTAGAAATCCAGCAGGAAAAACGAGAGGACTGTTTGTTGAGACAGGGTTCGGAGAATGGTCTTAGTAGCGGAAGAGATGCAGCTTCTAAGCCGCTGGATCTAGGGTTTGTTGATCCAACGGTTAGGTGAGAAATCGATCTTGTAACCGTGGGATTGTCTGACAGCCGGTTCCGGGTAATAGCGTTGAGTTAACCCTTTAACAAGAAGGGAATTAGGATGTGGTCAATCAGACCAGTTTTCACGGAGTCACGGCTGATTGAACCGTTGGATTGATTTGCGTTGGTCGGAATAGTTGTGTGCTTTGCTTTCCTCCATCTAATCCATCTTTTCAATCTCCAATCGGTTAAGGTGATAACAAAATACAATGATTTGTGTGTTAAAAGTGAAAAGTGAAATGTACTCATTGTCTAGATGTTGTTGTGCAAAATCTATCAAATTGTAAAAAAAACCAAGGGGCCTTCTTGTTAAAGGGTTAAAGTGGGCAAAGCTTAGAAGGAAGGGGCTATTATAAGGGTGTCAAACTTTTTAACTCTTTAAGGGTGATGAGCATGATTAGCTTGCAAGAATCTACAAGCGTTCTAGATTGTTGCTTGCTGATGCTTGCACCGATATTTGTTCCGATTTTCTCAATAGATGCCCATCTTTCTCCACCTCTTTTTCATAGTTAAAGTCTTTCATGGAGGTGGCTTGTAGCGGTTACTATCGAGATTATTGTGCCAAAATGACTCAAAATGGGTCGCTCAGCCTTGACCCTTTGACACCTATGAGGCCTTGTTAGGGTTGATTTTGGTACTTTTTGTCCTCCACCTCCTTCTACATTTGGAATCAGCCTTTCATGCTTTCAAAACGTATTTTGAGCTCCAAGAGAGCTTTGCAACTCATGTCTCTGATCTCCAATCGAAGTGGGCATTGATGAACTACAATGATTTCTGAGAAACACAGTGGTTGATTTTTTGTGGCATAGTGTACCCATTGTGTAGATGACATTCTCATTAATCAATTACTATCATAGATTCTCCTAGGGCTGATGGTCCACGTAGGTGTTAAAAGGTTAAAGGGTTATGGCCGATGAGCTTTTTTGGCATGTGAGAATCTACAAGTGTTCTAGACCATGCAGAATGATACACACACTGGATACATTTCAACACAAAAATCTACAAACTCGCTTCACGGAAATCACTGTAGCTCGCCAATGCTTGCACCAATTGTTGTGGCGATGGTTTTGATATATGCCCATCTTCCTCTACCTCTAAAGTCATGGTCTATTTCTTCCTTTGAGGTGGAGTGTACCACTTGCTACAAAGGTTCTTGTGCCAAAACGACCCATATATGGTCATTTGGCCTTAAAAGGTTAAGCACTTCATTCAGCATACTCATTTTGAAGAACTAGTTTTTCTTGGCAATTTTCGGCACTAAATTTTAAATGATTTCTTAACATTTTGTTGTACTTTCATGAATTATTTAATTTTAGTTCTATTCTCCTACTCAAATTTTGTTCATATTTGTAACAAAAATAAGCACAAAATTTCATAATAATAAATTGGTGAAATTTTCACTCAAGTGGCAACGTCTGTGGTCACGAGAAACAAGCACAAGCTATTATGAGAATTAATTAGTAAATTTGACACTGAACTGGATCGAACCGATGACTTTAAATCCCGCCCTTCTTCAGCTTGAATCCTCTTATTTTTTACTCTTTGAGAAGCTGGAGGAATAATAATTCTAATCTCTAGACCAAGTGCAGAAAGTGTTCTAAATTAGCAAAAGGAACAAGTATATTGATGAAGACTTAACAAAATAAGCAAAACGCACCAAAGATAGCACACATCAGACGAGCCATGTGAGAAGATGCAGCGATCCCGACACATGACAAGACATTAAATTACGGAGATAATAAGAATTACTATTGTACAATTGACTACAGACATGACTCCAACGTAAGAAGTCGTGCAATTACAAGGTCCTCACTACAACACAGAAACCGCTGCAGCAGATACTAACTTGTACATCAGAACCTGCAATGATGCGGCAGAAAACAATTCTTTACAAAATTACCCACAGCTTTCGTAGCTTATGACAGAACAAGGAGCGGAATTCATCCCCTAACTAGGCACTTCAATATCGCTGTACCGTTCTGCAACTGAGTCACCTTTGTGCTTCTGGAACTGGACGTATCTCAACGTGTTCGCAAGGAATGCATCCACCTGCATATCTTGCGTCGTGTTCTCGCTTTGTATCTCCGTCACGATCAGCTCCAACAACCCCTGGATTATTGTACTAGTGACCTGGGTGTTGCCTTTATCGAAGTAGTACAAATACCTGCGATATCATCCATCCCACCCCACGCAAGCCTTAGCTTGATTCGACCAACATCGATTCGAGGAAAACAGAATCTCCCACAACGACAAGCAGAAGAATACGACGCGCCCAAGAGGTAACTACTTACTTGTTCAGAATCTCCACGAATAAGGTCATCGGCCCATTGCTTCCTCGGGTAGCACTGGACATCTGTTGCGCAGCGTTGGCGATCCTTAAGGCCCGTTTCAAGCATAGCAATACCCTGTGCATGGCAAGAAAATGAAATCACCACCTCAGTACTCGAAATTTCTCAGATCACCGATGATAAAACATTCAGATTGAGACGCTCCGACATCCAAGTAGTTATCAGAGACCAGTCAAACGAATGCTAAACTATATAGAAATCAAAAACGGGACTCACCGTTCCCCATCCTTGACACCACTACCCTCTTCCACCCAGAACAGATGAGAGCAAGCGTACACAGCCCTGCACTGATCGGGTTTCTTCAACAACTTCGCCGAATACTGCTCGCAAAAACACCATCCGTTAGCCAATTGTACACAGCAATCTCGTTAGATACCTTAAACACCATCAACAATAATGAATTGCATTCCACCAGACAAAGTTATCAGTTTCACGGTCTTTCCAAAACGGTTTAACGTTCTTGTTCAGGACCTCGTAACAAATGCAAATTAAAAGTCAACAATTTCTTCGAACAGCAGAAACATGCAACGGTACTTGATGTCTTACCCCTGTAGCCTTGTGCGTAAGTGTGTCTCTGTTCTCCACACCAAAAACGCGCGTCCTCTGCAGGGTGCCGATTATTAGCTGCAAAGCAGTCACCTGAGCTTTTGAATCCTGCGCACCAAAAGAATTGCAAGTTTAGCAACTCCTGTACAGAGTCCACGAAACCAGAGCCTAGAGGAGCGTATCATGTATGCATCTCTCATGCATAATGGACGTTAAAGAAGCACCGCTCACCGCAATCTCCTCCTCGTAAAGCATAAAAGCCTGTGTAAAAAATTCGTAAGCAACCGGTTCCAGGTTGCACACTCCGGCAGCCTGAAAACACCAACCACATACAGGTTATTAACACAAAACTCAGCTCCTGTGAAGCGATAGCCTTATCATTCAATCCCTAGGAAATCCACAACATTGTCAGAAGAATATACTGTAATGAGCATAGCTGATAGTAGAAAGAATAGAAGCTGGACGGTGCACGCAATCATTCCAAAAGGCTTCCATCCAGGTGTAAAACAACTTCAAGGAACCAATACCTGATGTCCTAACCAATAGTACTATTCTCCTAATCAACCTGGGAAATGAATCAAGATAAAGCAATAAAGCAGATGCCAAGGTAACTCCAAGATACGCAGAAAGTAACACAAGAGGACAAGGAATCCTCACCTCCGCACATTGCAAGTACAAACGCAACGCAAGCTCTGGAGCTGGTACCATTGACAGCGCCTCAACAGTCTACCACATCGCCAAACGCCACGTGAGCATCTATAATGCCTCTATCAACATCGTCCTCTGACAATACCACTACCAAAACCTGCTCTACTTCCAGATAGCCCAACACAAAGATAAACGTTCGGCCTATCATCCAAGATAGAGGAACAGCGTACTATCGCTAATGTAACCATCCCAGCCGAAACAGATGCAGTAAAAACAGCTCCTCAAGATCGACATCACTACCCAATAATGCGCCGTCCAAGAAGTAGAGACACGGCACTCACCTGATGCAAAAACTGAAACACCTTCTTCAAGGAGACAGGGCCATCATCCGGGAGATCCTCATTCTGTAGTGAACGCACCAACTGCAACAAAAAACGACACAAACAGTGTTCACATACTGACCACGTCATTAAACAACATCCTAAAATAAAAATAAAGATCTTCCATGTTAAACACAAAAATGAAGCAGGTCAAGTAGATAAGTATCACCTTCAGAGCAGCAAATATCAAAGGAGGAAGAGTGAATGTCAGCCTTTTAGGACCCCCTTGACCAAACTGCTTCCTTGCAGTTGATAGAATCTGCACCCCAAACCATATAGTAAGATTCCCTGACAACTTCACGCAGCTTTACGAGTGCTACATATCCCTTTCAACTCTCACCACTCAGCTCGACAATGAAACTCAGAACTTCCACGCGCTACTACACTAATATTATGCAAACAGCTCCTCTGCATGTTCAAGGGAACGTCACTCACCTGGAACATCTGCTCGTTATTGTCGTTCACAAGCATATGTACCAGACGCGCCACCAGATTTTGTTCCTCTTTGAAGTCTTCCTCGTCCAACTGTCACCAACCAATCAAACTTTTCATTACCCTATATATTCAAGCTATTCCAGACAGGGTTATCTGCTGACAGGGCCAACCATCAAAAGAATTACGTAGCCATTCAATCACTCAGACTCTACCTCATCAGTAGAAGGTGCCCCTTCACTGTCCTGGATGAGCTCTTTCAAGAGATCAAACAGTCCATCGACCTGCCATTCCAACGTATTTCATTAGTTTCTCCACAACCAAAACAGAGCGAAAGCCAAACAAGCCGAGAATACAGGCGTGCCCTACTTCTCAATCAAATTGAGACATGCATAAGATCGACGTAATAGAACAACAAAACTATAAGTTGATGAGATTATTGGTAAAAGCACATGCTGCTATACTACCACACATAATACATCCTCATATGAAAGTATTAAGTGATCACAACAGTACTGTACCTACAGTGCTGCAACATAGGCACAATTCACAGCAAAAAACAGCACACAAATAGGTGGAACTGATGAATATCAGCTTCAACTCCTCATGCCAATCAAGCTTCTGGCATTCCAGCCCAATTACTTGCAAGCTACAGACGGACAGGAGAGCAACATCCACAAATAAGAGTACCTTCTCAGGAGCTGTAATCAGAGTGTTATTTGACAGAATTGACTGGATCAAGACCACTGCCATCACCCTGTTCGTGTCATAATCCAAGTGCTCCATCACCTTCCCATAATTACTCAGTTTCAGGATAGTCACGACGTCTTTATACTTTTCCAGAGGCGCACTTAGCAGGGCCACCAGCTGTTTTGTTGCTTTCGCATCCTTCACCTTGCCTTTACCTTCTAATTTCTTTACACACCCTCCCTGTCGTGACAAAACCACACAGAAAAGCTTAGGGCTCAGATCACAAAAGATAACTCTTCAATTTCTAATCTACACGATACATATTGAAGACTTCAAACTCTACCAGGACTTCTCCAATCATCTTCACACGCTTGTAAAATTAATTCCAGCCAAACTCCGTGCTCAAAAAACACAATTCTTCACATATCTTGCAGTCATCGAATAAGCAATGGACACGAACGATCTGTAATGAAGAACCAGATGAGTGTAATGGTTACCAAAACTTGGTCGACGTAGTCAAGTCGATCGACATGAACTCGCAACACAAAGGTAAGTAGAGCCACGTACAGGCTCACGGCCCCTACTAATGGCATGTCTGGTTGCGCTTCAATCACCTGTACACATTCACAGTCAGTTCTTTGTCAAACAGCCCAGCACTCCGAAAGTTTACGACTAGTTAAGAAGCTTGATAACGATCATGGAAGGATCCACCAAAACTGAATCTGCCTCTCGTGTTTAATTTACTACAATAAAAAACAGGACAGCAGATTTTTACCTCCACAACTGCGTGACTAAACTTTGTGAAGGCTTCGACTTGTAAAAATTCGGGCAACACCTCAGGCGAGGCAGCGGCGTACTTAGACAGGCGCTCCATCAACTGAGACATCACTGTCTTTATATCCACTGTTGGCTGCACGCGAAAACACAAGGGCCCACATAAATTAAGTTTCGTTGAAATATGCCTCCTAAGTCACAAAATGAGTGATCATATGTCCCACCCACATGTGCTAGCAACTGGACCATATTAGATCGGCCTTTAAGTGTTCCATCCTCGTTCCTCATCGGTCACATAAGCGTACAAATCGCATCCAAACTAGTAATGGTCAATGCGTGAAACGAAAACTATAGACTGTCGTACTCACATTCAACCGTCAAAGACAATGCAAGTGTAGACGTAAATAATACCTGCAATTGAGGACACGCACTCAGAAGAGTTTCCAGTGTTTGCAGATGAAAATCATCTGGAAACACTTGAATGATGCAGTCCATCAAGTAGTACTGCGCAATCTCATCCTTGCAATTCACAATCTGTTCCACAAGACATTGTTTCAGTCAGTTCCACTCTTATGCATGCTGAGAATCTCTCACCTCACCAAACAGTACTCATGTAATGATAAAACTCTGACAAAAGAAAAATACGTCTACATGAAACAGAAATAATAGGCTCCTGGAGACGAACGCCAGACAAAAAACAGAATCGCCAAGTTTAAAGAACCGGGTCACGCAGATCACTGTCCCTTCAGACGACTATCAACGTTTGGCTTGATTTCACTAAATACTAACTGGACATGATACCTGCTCAAGCACCCGTGGGAGCACAACATCTTTGTACATCTCCAGGTCTACGCCATCCAGCTGACTCAACACATGCAGATTCTTGCCCACCTGTCCCATCATTTTCAAGAGGTAAGACATTGAACAGCCACCAAACTCCAGCATATACGAAACAGTGGTTAACAAGCTCTACACAACAAGAGACCGTGCAAAACCGCCGATCAAAGCCCTGAAAACCACGCATGCAGAAAAAAAAAAAAAATGCCTATCATTTTAACTAGAGCTGCCTGAGCAAGACAAAAAGCAAGGTATGCACAATGTCAAGTGCACATTCAAAAGCGCTCACCAAGTCACGCAGCTCACTCCGTTCCTTTTCTCGTTTCTCCTTCTCTCGAGCGGGCCCCTGTTTGCTCCAGAGAATAGCAAGGTCAGATTCCCACGGACGGGGAAACATGCAGAAAAAGCAAGCTATTTGCTGATGCCAATTTCAGGTTTGCAAAATCCTTGAGCGTCGACATCTCGTTCTTGCAAAATATCAACAAGAGGTGCGAAGTGGGAGAAGCGATCTAACCTGATGTTGCATCCGCACCCACAGTTTGTTCATCTCTGTGAAGTTCTGAAGCACAAACTCCACTGCGTCCACCACATTGCCACCTTCCCTGAAACAAAAAATCGAGATCAGGTGCACACACAACGCATCCTCAAAAAAGCCACTACTTAACAAAAAGCGTTCGATGAAAGCATAACACTAGAAAGAGTCATCCAGCCAGTCCGCACACAAAGCCAAAGCCTCACACCTCCTAGTGGCATCCACACCCATCCACGCCCTGACCTAAGAACAAAAAAGTAGACATTCAAAAGCAGTCCAACATCGCATCGATGGAATAGAAGCATTAACCCTTCGTAAGGTGATCCAACGTCTGGCAGTTTGTCCCGGCTGATTTGAGACAGGTAACTGCGCAAAAAGAGTCCTCGGATCGGCTGCTGCACGCCGCGGCTCATCTCCACCAAATCCTTGAGAATATCCTTCGCCGGTGCTTCTTGCGATTTGATGTACACCGATCCAACAGTGATGAGCAGATACCTACACAGCCAAACTTGATAAGCTCCACATGAAACCGCGACAGAAGCCGAAAACCCGTCATAAACCAGAAGGCACAGTCAAACCAAACCCCTCCACGCTCCAACTTACAAACGCGGCAGAATGTTCCCCGAATGCTGCACAAGCTCGTACAAGTCGGCATTGGTGCGACCTCGTTTCGTCTCTTCCTTGAAAAACGATTCAAGCTGCCTCAGCTCATCAAACGTTCTCATGTCTTACCACACGTCAAGGACGCCAATTCTCATCTCTCAACTATCCACACAGCATCAAAAACTCAATCAGAGGATACAAAGCTCGTAGTACTTCTGCGGAGACAACTTGGAAGTCCGAAGCTCCGACAGCATCTGCGCCGAGTACTTGAGCGCATCGCGCAGATTGTTCGCGTCCTGCGTAAAAGAAAACTTCAATCCACAGAATCCTAAGAATTGACGAGAAAACCCTAGGAGGAGCAGGGGACGGGAGGTAACCACGGCGCGGTGCATGTAGAAGGCGTTGTGCTGGACGAGCGCCATAGCGTCCGCGAGCCATTTGTCCTGCTCCTCGGCGGTGCTGACGGCGTCCTCCTGGACCTGCATGGCGTCCTCCTTCCTTCGATGGCGATGGCGATGGCGAGAGTGGTGAGATCGCGATCGGGATCGCGCTACTTCCAATCTCTCTCTCTCTCTTTGCAACCCTTCCTTCCTTGTCGCAATTGAGCCGGGGTTTAGGGTTTGGATCCCATCCCACCACCAGGCCCTTCCTCGCGGCTGCCAACTCGGACGCTGACGTGGCATCTGTTTCGATGCCTAAATCCGACAATGGTCGTTTTTGGCTCATTTAAGGAAGGACACCCCAAAACCGACCGGCGACCCAATACCGCTCCTTTCTATACCCTTTCCAGATTCCTGGGGGAACTGCAACCGGTTATGTCATCGCTAATGAATTCTTTCTATAGCCATGTAAAGACATGCTACATCTTATCTCTGGAATTTAAAGTGGGATATAGTAGAACGCCTTCTCTGTCCTTCTTGGAAATAGGTTTACAATATAGCTCCTCACGTATTTTATGCAAATTTAGATTCTATACATCCAAAGACAAGAATGTGGTCTCATGGGTACTGATGGGTAAAACCTTTCAGCGACAACGGAGAGGGTTTTGGCAACCTGATTTATGAGTGAAGGGTCACTGCAAGGCGGAATTTAAAAACTTAACCACTTACTTTCAACCCGTAAATTAGCTTTCCAATGCTTAGGTTGTCTAACGAGCAGGTCAGCGAGGATCACGGCAAAGCCTATATGCGATTGGGACCACCACGACGAATTGTGCAACCGTACATTGCAGAACACCTTTTTGTATTTTTCTTTTCAAAGTTGTGCGGTCGGAGCATCTTTCAAGCCACATTGACCTTGTCCACTAGCTCACGTCCGGCCTTTGCTTCACTATGCACACCACTTGCAGGCTTGAGAGGAAGGCGTATCTCTTTCCAAAATAGAATATCTTTATCACCGTATGGTCCGCCTAATTGCGCCTTAGTCAATCTAGGTAGAACGTATGTCTACTTCAAATATATCAGACTCGTTCCCTAAAGACTGTTCTCGAAAGCGCACTGTTCGACGAGGATTGCAGCCCTACAAAGTTTTCAAATGCTATGAACGAAGCAATTTTTGCCAGCGTCCAGTTTGGGTTGCATTGTCTCTAAAGGGTCAATATGGAAATACTTTGTGGTCTCTACCTTCAAGTAAGAAGAAGTTTTAATTGCATTTGAAAACGAAGAAGGTCATGTCAAGTTGAATCATGAGTCTAGTTTAGTTGAATCATTAATCATCTTTACTGATTTAAAAAATAATGTAGATTGCTCCAAATGATGTATCTTATTCTCAAATTATTTTTAATAATTTGTAATGGGATAGTTGATTGTTGGCTAGCATCATCTTTCAAATTAAAAGCCTCTTCTATATTTCTGTACCATCATCCAAATTACCACCTTCAAAGCCTTTTTCTATCATAATTCTTTTTCCACTTATCTTCATTGTCATAAAAATGTAGTATAATTTTTTACTCTCATAACCCCTAAATGACAAAAGTTCCAAGGTAGGCTTTTGCAAAACTCGGGCACATTTCCATGATTGCAATTATTATTTACAATTCTTGAATTTTGTATAAAAAGTCAAGAGGTATATGGAAATATAATTTTTATTCTCATTGGACCTATGACCAAAAAGCTATCCCATCTCAAAGAAAAGGTTCTCGAGAGCGGGCACATCGGGCAAATCCAAAACTTTTGCTAGGACACTGTACTAAATGTGAGATTTTTCAATACTAGCCAATAATATTATTTCCTTCCATAATGTAAAAAAATAAAAGCCTGTCTTTAGTGAAGAATAGCATGTTAATTCAAGCATATTCTTAGAAGATGGTATGAAAAGGGGTCTTCAAAATCAAACATCTTTGGGATGACTCTCATAGTAGATGGATCTCTCCAAGGGAGCTCCAAATTTGGACAAGATCTCATAACATTGTTGCCCTACACTCGGTGGTCACTGATTCTATACCTTTGGACCCTACACCATTTTGGAGTCCAAGGGAAAGAGAGGTGGACTCTTGATGTTCCGGATTTGGATCTTGAAGACAAATTTTATCATATTGCGAGAGTTCAAGATGGGGGTGCACTTTTGGCTACATTGATGACTGTGTCAACAATTCGAAGCGTCTTGTTAGAATATCTAGCAATTTCCTGGTTTTGTTGCTGTCTTTGACACTCACTAGGGCAAGAACTGTTTGAAGAAGTCCGGAAGATGGCTTTTGCACCTTCAATTCTATAAAAAAGTTGCCACCAAATTGGAAGATGTTGCAATTTTCCATGGTAGAGTTAAAGATCTTGATCTTGACTTGCAAGAATGGAAGTGGGATAAAGTGGGTCATCTCAAAGGTAACAACTTCTCCTCATATTCAACAAAAATTGGATATAAAATCCTTAATGTATGTCAAGGTGTAACACCAAAATTCACAATTGTCTTTCATAGCAAAGGCTTCAAAGCTAAACAATTGAAAAATTCTACAAGGATCTTTGGGATCCTTGGATTCCGCGTAAGAACTCCACCATGGTGTGGTTGACTTGCCAGGAAGGACTCCCCTTAGCGCATTGGCATAAACAAAGGGCATTCTGGGCAACGATGGAATTTGTAACTTGTGCAACCTCGGTGTGCAAGAGACTTGAGAGCATACTTTTTTCCAATGCCATGTAGTGACATGTATTTGGGAGAAGCTAAGTTCTCTTTGGAAGTTGGCAAGTCTTGTCTCAGAATCAATTTTGTGCTAGGAAGCTCTTTCTAGCCTTAATGATCCTACTATTTATGTAGTGCGCCCATCCAATGAAATATTTCAGTTGTCATCGATGAACGTCCATTAGAGGTTTTGCATAGTTGCCTCATTTGGCAACTTTGGTGTCTAAAATGTGCTTTTGACTTGCGTGATAACAAGTTTTATGTGGGTGTTCCTCTCTTTAGGGCTTAGCAAATGATTGTTTAAGTTGGGATGGGTGCTTGGAAGGAGTTAACCCCTAAAAGCCCAAGTGTACGTACCACGTACGTTTGGGATTTTGGGCATGTACCTTTGAGTGGAAAAAATACTCCGATTCTTATGAAAATTTTACACTACATTGTCCTTGATGAAATCTACATGGGGAATTTATCAAATATGATTTTGGACTTTCGGTTGAAAAGTTATTAGCCTTCAAAGGTCAAAATGGGGACTCTGGACTATTGGGGCAGCCATGTCAACCAATGCAATTTGAGGAGAAAAAAGGGGCAGAATTTTGGGACAAAAAGGGTGAGGAAAGGAATCCAGACTTCTATGCACGAAGTCCAAGTAGAAAAAGCATTGAAAATTACTAAAAGGGTTGTTGAAATAATTTTTAAAAAAAGAGCAAACAATCAGCCATTAGCTGGCCTGCCAGCACCCCACGCCAGAAGCCTGGCCTGCCAAAAAATAATAATAATAATAATTTATTTTTTTTAAATTTTAATTTAATTTTTTTTAATTTTTTTTAATTTTTTTTAGCAGGCCCCGTCGAGCTGCGGGGGCGGTCAACGACGGGTCAAATTGGCCACCCAATTTCAAGCACTGCCCTTTCCCATAATGCTTTATTTATTCCATATATTCATGAAAATTATGGATTTTACTATTTTTAGTCGTTTCTTTTTCTAAAATTAGTGAAAAAATAAACTGAAAGTTTCCACCATTGGGATTTTCAAATGCAACAACTTCTATGATACAAACAATTTCATATCACTTACGTAGTAATTGTCAACATTTTGTACCCCCTTTCACTAAAGTGTATATTTCTACATCTATTACCCCTCGAATTGACCTCAAATTTTGCACACAAATAGCTAACAGCATATAAGTCATATTGGTAAAAGATTTGATCACATTTCAATGTAAAAACTAGAAGATATACCTAGTCAAAGTAGGCTGACCTTGCCAGGCAAGGGGGGAAAAATACTTTTCTTTGCACTTCAAACGCTATAATCTTCACATCCGTGCGGTCGATTGCAACCAAATTTGTGTTGTAAGTTCATATACGTGTCTATTTTAAGAGTGTACGGTTAAAAGTCTAAAATTAGACTTTAATGTTAAATTTCGTTGCCACTTGTTGATGATGGCAGTTTTGGAGTGTTTCATGAGGGAAAATGCCTGGGCTTTTAGGGGTTAACCTAGTACAATAAGGGTGAATACAAATCCATGAAACAATAGCGAAAAGAAGGAGTCTTCCAGGCCTCATGGAGTTTAGAAGGGATCTTTTGTTGCAGGATTAATGGTCTTTGTTGGAACATTGTCCCATACAAGGAATTTCTTCCTCAACACATAGCCAATTGTTACAAGACCTTTAAATTTGGGCTTCTGCAACCATGTTTGCCTCTCAAAGACTTTGATACTCGAATCATGTCTACTTCGGACAAATTTCTCACTCCCAATCGATCTGAGCGCGCTACGTCAATCGTTCTTGATTCTTAGACTTTAAAAGATTGTATGGCAGATGCAGAGTTTTTCAGAAACAAAGTCATTGCTGCTATTTTAATTGACTTGAAGGTGGAAGTTACCTTCTTCCCATATCTTTGTAGTCTAATGAATTACTCTAGAGATAAACAATTCTTCCCCGGCTCATGATTATGTTCTCTCACATGTCTCCTTTGCTAGTTCCTCCCACGACACTTTTTCTTTGTGGGATATTAGGCAACTTCGAGTTCTTTCCAAATTTGAGGCCTCTCATAGGTAGGTTGGCACTCAATCCTCCTCTTGCCACCCCAATCCCTCATTGGGAATTAATCTTCCTAGACAGCCTAATTGATGCTTTTGTGGTTTAATTCCTTGTGGCATCTTCTGTGGGTGTTTGGTTGGTTGGTTCCCATTGTATACCCTTGCTTCTTATTGGGTTCTTGTTTTGATTTTTTCCCACTCGTTGCCATTGTGCTAGCTTTTGTTTGTGACTCTTATTGAGTATCGGCTCAATGCCATTTTTGTTTGTAGCCTTTGGACTTCGTTGTGTTTTCGGTTACTTTTTAATTTTTCCCGAATCGTATCTTTTCAGCATGTTAGCCCGAGTCAAACATTTTAACACATTGCCACACACTGTTGAGCAAGGTACCAAAAAACCTTCTTCTTTTCCACATAAAACTTAGAGATCTTCCCATTTATTTTATTTTATTTTATTTTTGCAACAATGTGGTGTAACCTTTTTATTGACCATTTGGGTTATTGTTTTGAAGCATATTAATTTCAAAAATAAATATAATAAAAATTGGCAATCTTTGAACCTCCGTTCCTTGTACAATTGTTTTGAATATGCTATACCCCTTCTCTACCTCTAAAAATTGGTCTACAAGGAACTATTACCATGATGGTGACGGATTTAGACCTTGTACTGTGCAAAAATTTGACACCAAGTGAAGTCAAAGTCAGCTCATGCACTCATAGCAAGGAAAAAAATGGATCATATTCTCTATTTTGAACACTATAATCTTTCAATTTGTGCAGCCAAAGGTTATGAAATTTTGTGGGTATGTTAGTTAATAAGTTCATATTGAGATCCTAGTGTTCAAATTGGAAAAAAAGTTTTTGTTTCCTTCATTACTCAGGGGCGCTTTACACTATGGACACCAATGATTGACCAAGAGAAATAATTTATTTTCAGGGTCACGGCTCTTAGTCTAGAGCGGTGACCATGAGAAATCAAAAATCATTTTTTTGAATGTCTTGGTCACTTTTCATTGTGTAAAGTGGACTTGGACCAGGACAAGTATGGGCTTATTTTTTTATGTATACCTAAAAATGGGGATTTTTTTTTTATTTTTAAAATTTAGTTCGTCACTAATTTTTAGCCCAACAGTCGCCTTGATTTCCGTTGAGTCGACCTCTTTGCCTCAACCCGACGGAAAACCCATTGGACTAGAAAACATTATTTACTTGGCAAAAAAATAGCATACTTAGGTAATCTCCAACTCTATAATCAATCTCAAATTTTCAAGGTAGTGTAAAGTGAACTCGGACCAGGACAACTTCCTCGGTCAATCACAGATTTTAGAGGGCCATGGTCAATCTCCGTGGTCCACTAGTGTAACCCCCTCATTGCATTAGAACCAACAATTTTGAAGTGGTTTAGGTGTGAAAATGTCAAGATTTTTTGAAGGTGTATCATTCACAAGGAAGTTACAATTGCTTTAAATACTTACATCATCATAATTCGGTTCAATTAAAGTAGACTCTTATAGTTCTAGTTCTCATTTAGAAACCTTCAATTTAAGACAATCAAAGAAGATCCATATTTATACCATTTTTATTCCTTAAAATTACATTTTAGCCATCAATAGATTATTGCACGAATTTTTGTACTTTGAAGGAAAGAGGTTCACATGTGCACTAGGTTGATAGTTTAGCATTGATGTATCATATGTGAAGTAAACATTTATACATGATTATTGATGAATTGTATACTTTTGTCTACTTGATTGTGTACAAAAATGTTCCATTCTTCTACAAATTAAAACGGAAGTTATGTATGTGATGAGAGAGATCGACAATCACAAAAGAATGAAGAGTCTCTTAGAGACAAATTTCAATCAAAATTTAAGACCAAAATCATTTTCTATGTGTACGAAATACAACCTACTATGTGGTATGGTATTATAATATTTGAGTGTATATGATGTATTTTAGCAATGTATTCCTAGCTTTTCCATGAGTTCTATAACTCCAAATTGTGATTTAATGTATGCAGAGTATACATTAAATTTGTGCCTACACTTAAACTTCAAATTTCACAACCTAATTCCTCATGGATTTCTTGCAAATTGAGATTTAACACATCCATGGTCAACATTTGGATCCCGTGGGCTTCAAAAGGTTAAGTCACCCACTACTAGATTAAATTTCATTAAAGCTAAACATGAATAATAGAAGCACAGGATAAATCAAAAACTACGAGCACAAAAGAACATGTAGCACACATAGAGTGTAAAGTGAAGTAACAACACCAACACGTAGGCCTGTAGAGTAGTCAAGAACGTTAATCAAATCAGTCAGGATTACACAGGCGCTGGCAAAATGTTTAAAGCGTGAGCAAGGCCTAAGGTAGTCTAGAACATGAACTTAATTGTCAATTAGATGAGGCAGAAATATACAAGCACTGACTGCTTGTTTAGAACGTGAACTGAACTATCTGAACTATCCACCAGCATAAAATGTGGACTCACTTAGACTAGCATGACCTGACATAGAACATGGCCTGAACTATCTACCGACCTACAATGTGACCGGCCTAGACTTTCCTTGACTTGGACGAGCCGAGACCGATGTGGACTACACTAAAAATTATATTTAGTGTTGGCAACACTAAACACGAACAACAACACCAATTGTCAACAAGGGTAGAATTGTAGCAACTCTAATTGTCAATTCCAACACCAAATGTGCACAATAGTAAGATTTAAAGAATTGAAAAATGAAGAAGTTGACATTTAGTGTTAGATTTTGAAATATACATTAATTATGCAACTTGCAACTTTGGCGGCTAAAAGGGAGGCTGCCATTAAGAAATGGTGGCCCCAATACACTAATTGTCCTCAAGTTGACTAATAGTGTTGGGGCATGATGGTGGTAAATACACCAATTGTCATCCAACACTAAATATAATTTTTAGTGTAGCCTAGAACGTGGACTAGCCTATCCACTAACCTAAAACGTGGATCAATCAAGAACATAGCTTGACCTAAATTATGTACCTTAACCCTTAAACGTCGGAGCAACTAAAAATTGGATTCTCGGATGACATGGTTGGATGATTAAGAAAATTGGATGAGAAATGGTTGTTTGCATTGGTTTTGGAAGAGTTCCTTGAATCTATATCTGTAAAAGAGTACAGGATGACAAACAATCCTTTTAGAGGAACGCGCCGATGGATGAATGCGCCAATAGAAAATGGTTTTGGATGAAAAGCTAAAAGTTAGGGTTTGCTCCCCTTACAGCGAAGTGTTCTCTTACAATTCTCTACAGGCCTATTCGTGTGCACTAGGTTGATAGTTTAACATTGATGTATCATATGTGAAGTAAACATTTATACATGATTATTGATGAATTGTATACTTTTGTCTACTTGATTGTATACAAAAATGTTCCAATCTTCTACAAATTAAAACGGAAGTTATGTATGTGATGAGAGAGATCGACAATCACAAAAGAATGAAGAGTCTCTTAGAGACAAATTTCAATCAAAATTTAAGACCAAAATCATTTTCTATGTGTACGAAATATACCCTACTATATGGTATGGTATTATAGTATTTTAGTGTATATGATGTATTTTAGCAGTGTATTCCTAGCTTTTCCATGAGTTCTATAACTCCAAATTGTGATTTGATGTATATAGAGTATACATTAAATTTTTGCCTACACTTAAACTTCAAATTTCACAACCTAATTCCTCATGAATTTCTTGCAAATTGAGATTTAACACATCCATGGTCAACTACTAGATTAAATTTCATTAAAGCTAAACATGAATAATAGAAGCACAGAATAAATCAAAGACTACGAGCACAAAAGAACATGTAGCACACATACAGTGTAAGGTGAAGTAACAACCTTCATGAAGTCATGGAATAAATTAGCTGGTATTGTTGCATCACATAGTTTCGGCATCTCCTTGCCAAAATATTTACTTTTTCAAATCTTAGTGATTTGGACACAATGGGTATCACCTAAGCATTACACAAGTAGACAAAACTCTTCAATTTTTCAAAAAAATTTGGACATTCTCCATTGTGAATTAATAATGTATGAAATCCATGAATACATAGGCCCGTAGGGTAGTCAAGAACGTGAACTTGATTGTCAATCAAATCAGTCAGGAATACACAAGTGCTGACAAAATGTTTAAAGCGTGACCAAGGCCTAAGGTAGTCTAGAACATGAACTTAATTGTCAATTAGATCGGGCAGAAATATACAGGCACTGACATCTTGTTAAGAACGTGAGCTGAACTATCCACCAGCGTAAAATGTGGACTCACCTTAGACTAGCATGACCTGACATAGAACATGGCATGACCTGATATAGAACATGGCCTGAACTATCTACCGACCTACAATGTGACCGGCCTAGACTTTCCTTGACTTGGACGAGCCGAGACCAATGTGGACTAGCCTAGAACATGGACTAGCCTAAAACGTGGACTAGCCTATCCACTAACCTAAAACGTGGATCAATCTAGAACATAGCTTGACCTAAATTATGTACCTTAATCTTTAAACGTCAGAGCAGCTAAAAATTGGCTTCTTGGATGACATGGTTGGATGATAAAAAAATTGGATGAGAAATGGTTGTTTACATTGGTTTTGGAAGAGTTCCATGAATTTATAAGTACTAGATGATGATGAAACTAGCCTCATTGAGGTGATCATGTTTTATCTAAAAAAGAAAATGTTTGTGATATGGATCTGAATACAATGAATTTGAGAAACTTCTAGCTTTAGCACTAGATCTCAATTTGATCCATCAAAAGAATAATTTTTGAATTTGAGTCCAACTAATGAAATGAAGCTAATGATTTCTAGTTTCCATACCATTTTGAAAACCTAAAAATACAAATAATTGAATAAGTTATTGCAATTTGAACATGGACCTATAACCGTGACTCTAATTTTAGTTGAACACGGAAATTTCATTGACACCACAAGTTTTGGCACTATAATGTCTACCTTGGGTGAAATTTTCAGAATTTTTTAGCATAATTTGTATTGAATATGAATTTTCTTCACTTTTTCTTCAGAAAATTGCAGTAATTTCAAATTTGCACCAAAAAATCTGTGATTGCTGTAACATAATTGAGACGTGTGATCTCATCTCTAAAAGAATAAAATTAAGAAGATTCCACTTATATTTGATGAGAAACCAGAGCATACAATAGATTGGGAACCTAGATTGATGCCAATCACAGGTTAACATCAATCGTCCTAGACCATACATCAGATTGTCTACCAGCTTGAATCATGCTCTTAAGTCACATTATAATTTTAATCTTTAAGTAATTTATATAGTTGTGCTCTCTGTAAAAAAATTATCATCAAAAGTAAAAAACTATAGTATGGATACAATAAACAATGAACTGGATTAAACTTCATAACACCAAATATGAATAACATAAGCACAAAAGAAATCAAAGGCTAAGAGGATAAAAGAACATGAAGTGCACATTGAGTAACCCATGACTAGACTTTAAGAGGAAAGTAAAATCAGTGTTAAAGTTTCCAACCAACCTCAACTTGGTGGACGTCATGCCAACCGACTTGAGGAAGGTTTTACATACTAACACTGCACCTAGACTGTTTCCACCAAAGGCAACCAACCCAACCGCGCTCGAACAACCTGTGCGTATACTAACATGGAAATTGGCGCTACATATACAATCCTCTCTGAAGGACTTCCTACAGCACTGGTCCCTGGGGAAAACGACAAATCGTGCAGTCCTTATACGAACGTAGGATGGAAAAGAGCTTGGCTACACACATTAAACCCTACCTATAACACTAATGCCAGATCAAACACGTTATTTTGTGCAGTCTTCGAAATACGTATGAGTAACATGACTGCCTTCGTACTCGGCATCATTCTCCACTCCCCAGAACGCCCAGCTCAAAGGCCTACTCGAAGGCCCACTGGTTCTCCCTTCGGACCTCCTCCTCCTCTTCGGGGGTGAAGTCGTTCTTGATGTTGAACGTCTTCCGGATCTCCTCGGGGGTCTTGCCCTTGATCATGTCGGCAACAGTCTGGCAGGTCAAATCCAGCAGGTTCTTGATGTTGAGGTAGTTCGCCGCCTGTCCATAGAACACGATGCTAATATTCAATGCGAAACCTCACGTATACAACACTCCAACGAAATTCAAACTCAGTGCTTCAACAGTATCATCAAAGACCCGTGGACAAGATGATCAGGAGAAATGAGAAGTGCATTGAAAACTTACAAGATATCATATTAAAACATATCAGGACTCATAAGCGAAGCTCTCATACCAGTATCAGGTCGAACAGCGTCGCTTGGTCCACCTTCACGAAGTCCGCGTCCCATGTCTTGACCTCGTCCTCCGGGGTGGCTGGCTTGTCATCGCCCGCCTTCTGGTTATCCACGTGGTACTTGCAGTACTCAATGACCTTCGCCAAGATTTTGCTCGACACGTTCGGCAACGGGATCGGAGCGTCGATTCCCGTATCCTCAATCATATTCTTCACGGCTTGCGACTCGAAAGCTACCGCCTCGTCCACCTCGAACATCTCGTCATCGGAGCTCTTCAGCTTCACAAGCTTCGCAGCCATATTTACAAGTCCTTGAGAGAAATCTGTACAACTTGTCAGAAAATAATCAGCACTTCAATGAAGGGTAGGAATTTAAAATTTCAAGAAATCCAGAAGAAGAAGAAAAAAAACCCCGATCGAGGTGCTAACATAAGAAACGGTCAAGGACACGCCGAAATATGCCGGCAAAGAAAATTAGCGAGTGCTGATGATCCACGCACCCCTGAACGTATCGAAGATAAACACGGTCTAATCAACTTCCAACCAGAGACGCTGCTCAAAGTCACATGACACTATGTCTGAACCCAGGAAAAGTCTCGATACGGAAGAATTTCATTGACGAAACACGAAAACCTCGAGACTCGGACCACGAAAGAATCAACACAATGCACAAAATTCACAATTACTCGACCTTCACTTCTCCGCGCCTCTCCAAACCAAACCCTACCAGGCTCAAACCCCTACTCATCCAAAAAACAACACTCATCCCAGCGCCATCTCAATACAAAACCTCATCCACAGAAGCAGAGAACTCCACAAACATGTTTCCAAACCCCTTCTCTCCTCACACGCTCCAACGAAGACCTAAACCTCAAGTCATACGCACACAGCTGCACCTCCTCCGAGCACACACAGAAAGACTGCACGAGAGCCACAGAAGCGTAGCGCACGCAAATCGAAACTGAAACAGAGGAGACGAAACGAAACGTACCGCGCAGAGGCGGTGGCGACGTGAGATCAAAGGAGCGCAGCTGCGATGCGACCCTCGGCACTAAGGGCCCTCGAATGAGGGAGCCTGCCTCAGCCCGGGCTCTGCCCGATCACAGCCCCCGATCGAGGGTCGTCGCCCATCCCAGCCCAGCCCGGCCCGGCCCGTCGTGGGCTGTCGCATCAAATCGAGATACCCGCCACCGAGCCCTAAACAGATATCCGCCTTCCCCGGTTCTCAACTTCGATCCACCTTCCACGCCCCTTTCACTCCAACAACCTCTAGCTCTGGACACTCCTTATTTTGAATGCAATTATCATTCAATCAAAATTCACAAATTTTTTACCACATCATCTCATATAAGTTTGGAAGGGGATTCTATGTTTACGTTTAAAAATATATATATTTTGGTATTTTTGAATTAAGGAAGTAGATATTCCTCTAAAATGTTGTGATGATTTTTGGGCTCGTACGCCACAATCAATTGTTTTGCTAATGGATTTATCAATCTAACAAAAATTGGTGTGTTGCATATGAGATTTACAAAGTAACAAATAACACCCCTACTGTATCGTAGAAATGTATGATTATTGTATATGAGATTGTAGTAGTGAGCATGCATGAATTTTAATGACATTAATATCAAACAACTTCAACTTTATTGCACCAGCATTTCATGGTCACAATTGTTGTAAGAAAGCGATGTTGCACCACCTGGCACAAAATTTGGTGTATCGCATTGCTCACAATTTACCTTTTGGAAGTCTCCAAAATTTGGCTCCCTTTTGTTTTGAATGTGACACGAGCACATGAGAGGGCCACTTCAATGAGAGGCCGTGATGTGCTTTCTTCACCGGTCTTTGATGCAACTTTGATGTGTTTTTTTCCATATCCCATCTTTGTGCGTTGGATATGCTCTTGGATACTAGAAACATATGCTCGTTGACAAGGACGATTAATGGTGGTAGGCCTTTGGAACGTGAAAGGTTTAGAAAATGATCACATCAAACTTTGAATTACTTGAACTTGTGATTTATCTCCTCTATAGTATAGTCTTTCTTTAAAAGCTCTCCCACTTTGGACCAAGTTCTGTAAATCTTCAAATCCACGAAGCAACTTCACACTGTCTTCATCGCATATGGATGGTTCTCCAACCTCTACATCCATAATGTTTAGAGAAAATTGGTGGTACACCAAGAGTACCATCTTCCATTACCATCATGTCCTCCACCATATCATTCTCCTCTTGTTGAGGCTTTTGTGGTGCTTGAAAAATGTCTTTGACAACCCACTATACCCTCAAAATATGCTTACAAGTGAAATTCTGGTTGGGACAATTGTGGAAATGTGTGTCCAATGACACATTGTACCAAGTGCATGGAGTAGTTTCACTGTGAAGACAAAACAATAAATGCGTGACATCTATCACTTGTAACACATTGGATGCATCTCTATGATAAGGACTTTAAAATCCTCTCGCCTCCTTTGAAACTCTGTTGATGTCATGTATCATTTGCCCTATTCAAAAACCTCTGTAAATCACCTATACATATAAAATAACAAGTACTTTTCAATATTGTACAAAAAATGGAACATCATATAAAGAAATATAAAGTAGAAGAAATACTCACTATTACGTTGTGTCATCTTGAATTGATTCAAGAGAGTAGGTTGGCCAGTACGAGTTGCATTTTGAGCACTCCGAAGAAGGGTCAATGCCGATGCTCAAACAGTGGTTGACTTTGCCTTGTAACAATGTATATTTGATATATTTCCAATGGCGCTCTATATGATTGGTGGTATCCATACCACCATAAGAGAAAGTTTGCCAAATCTTGGCCATAATCTCATCCGAGGCACGTTTGATCCAGTCCAACCTCTACTTATGTATTGTCCAAAAAGGGGAATGTAATCAAACTCCAAAGTGAATCTCCTCACATCTTCATCAAAGTGACTCTCATTTGGACAATGCATCAAAACATTTAGCGCTTGCCAAACCCTATTTTTATCACCATGTGTAACCCGTGTAAGCAATTGCTCACTCCATGCCTTCATGACAAGGAAGTGACATAAAAGTACCCTTTTTGCTAGTTGTACTTTAATATCTCCTTCTGTAAGCCAACAATGAGCATCATTTTCAACGACATTGTTGATTCCATTCAAGGATGTCTTGTGTTTGTTTATCACAATCGCAGACGGCCAAACCTCACTAATAGCATTAAAAGCATGTGTCAAAGCTAACTGCATGCCTAGATTGTCTGTTATGGAGGTAAGTTCAGCAAGTTGTTCTAGGGAACCAAGGGTTTGATTTCGATGATGGACGCATAGTATTTGTAATGTAGATGGCTCTATTTGGGGTTTTTTTAGCTCGGGTGGAATAGTAGGTTCTTTGTATGGTATTGTGTCTGCTTCAAATAGTGCAATGATATGGGAATCTGGGAATGGGTTTGGATGTTGGTTGTTGTTTTGGTACTAATTATTGTTCGGTGTGATGATGATTTTTTTTGTGTTATTTGAATCGTGTTTGGCGGCAAGTCTAGCCCAATGTATGGCTTGTTCCATGTCCTTCTCATTGTGGGGGTGGGCTATGCCATTACCGGTCCATTTGTAGTCAAAGGCAGCGACGCTATCTTGTGAGCGGTGAGCAGCGAGCGGTGAGCGGTGAGCATAAAAAATCCTGAAATCTGGATTTTTTTGGTCATTTTTTTGGGGAAAAAGTGAAATTAGTGATTTTTTCAGCAGATCATCCCATTTTGGTGACATATTTTCCATAAATTTCTAATTTTAGAAACTACCCTATAGCCGTGGTGTACTGCGAAATTGCATGTTTTTTTCTTTATTTCGGTTTTTTAGAGTCCCCTGTTTTAGTTGAAAGGTGTGTCATAATTTTTTCCCATGAAACTCCTACAATTTGTAAAGTGCCATATTGGAATGAAAAGCACATATTTACTTAGGTATAGGGTTTACGCACTGTGGTAGAATATCATACGAAGCGGACAATTTTTGACCGTACTTGCTAATTTATAATAATATTGATCTTCAGAATCAACGGGAATCACCTAGGTATTAAGTGGATATTTCACTGGTATTAAATCGGTACCAAATTCGAATTACATGAGAGGGAAAATGCTTACTACGAAATGCACGAAAGCCACCTTTGCCTTCCATGCATATCATTCGCACAAATCGCCAGGACAATTCCCAGAATATTGGCATAGGCGATTTCTAATGACTTATGTATAAAATCGTCACCTTAAACCATAGAACACGCTAAGTACAGGATTCTACTGCTCAGAATAATATAACGGAATATAATAACATATTAAACTAATTCATGACCATCAGCTACAGTCATGTAATCAGGTACGGACCGAGGATGTATAGATGACGACCTCTTGAGCATTCAAGAGATATTAATAATTCTGGTTGCGACGCCTTCGTCACGCTCGTTTAGTGATGTTAGCAAGCTCGAGAATGCGCATAACTTCGTTAAAGCTGTAGCTTGGAGCATGCATGAACAGGTCCTCTTTGTAATCCATCTTACATAGATAACGTAAGACGTAATACACATGCTTGCAATACTTCCATTGCCCCTTCTTTCCCAACGCTTCGGATTGCATCTACAAAAAATCTGGACATGAACATCCTGGGAGGTCTGTAAACGTGACGCAATAAGACTTGTCCTTCCCCGTGTCAAGAGTGATAACGCATCCCCATCCCGGATACGGTATGGCTAACAGATTCGAGACGTAGCAGTTATTCATAAGAGCTGCGCTTGACCACTTGTTGCGTTGGTCAATTGTGGGAGCATCTGTTGTCCTACGAATTGCGTAGCCATTCCGAAAGCTGTGGTGAGAATTCGGATTTACTGGAATGGAGAAGTGAGATCGCGGAAGCGGCATGTCCATAGACACTTGGAATTGTCGTCGTGGTGAAAGAGCCCCACGCTATTGCAATTGGAAACCTGCTTCCTCCAATGCTAAAACCTCATGCACAGTCAAATTGGTGCCAAGTTTCACAGGCCACTATATTGGAACTGATGGCCAATCCATCACAAACGCTTTCTTCGACCCCTTTACACAGCGGCCTACATCATCTGGACAAAACCAGAACTCCGCAGTAACATTACGGGGTGATCTGTAATCCTTCTTCATACCCGAATAGGTGGGGGCAGGAGTTCCATGACTTCCACGTGAAACTTTGGTGTTGCAAGGCTCACCACTGTCAGCCTGCAATGCTTGGCATTTTCGAGCTGACTTTTTGGGGAGCCGAGCAATGTGCCACTTAGACGGATCACAGTCTGATTCGAGAACGGAGGTTGTATGTTGGACACCAGAGTCCTGTCCTCCAAGGGCGTCTTCGATGCGAGCCCGAGTCGCCCTTTTACCATCACGGGGAATTGAATAGTTCACCGTATCGGACCTGTGCGAATCGTGGGACGACCCGGGTGGCATGTCAAGCTTGCGCTTCGTGGATCCAAAAACCTCCGCACCTTCTAAGCCGCATGTCCTAGTTAATAAGTCCTCAGCTCCGGGGAAGTTCCTAACAGCATCAGCTATGAGTTTAGGATCACCCAAACGTTGTGCGGAACGCAACCGAAGCGTACCTTTGTCCGGACCTTTTCCCGACGCACCGCCCTTCAACCATGCTCGATACGAAGTAATCTGCATAAAAGCACGGATGAGGTCGTCTACGGTTGCTGCGTATAGACACGTCATTGTATTTCCGGATTGTTGGAGCCAATGATTGTGGACTGTTTCGGCAAGGTTACAGGAAGGCATGTCAGCCCTCTCGTCAAGCGTGAGATCCTGAGGAAAAGCAACATTTTTCAATGAATAGGAGCTGATAACACTGAAGAATCTATTGGAATGTCAACAATATAAAGCCTAAAATACACTTACAAGCTACATTGCGCCGCCCCATTGTCGATAACGGAAGTGCCAAAATGCCATCCAATCCTCGAGAGAACGACGTCCGATTTTGGTAGTGGCACCAGAGGACAACCACCACGCTCGAATGACGTTGTACTGAGCTTCAGCCTCGTCATGGGTCTTCGCATTTTTCCAGATTTTGCATAGGGCAATGTGTTGCTCTTGGAAGCCTGGAAGAATACTTCTAGAGGTAGCACGCTGAAGACACTTTGTCCAATGGAATAAGCATGTTCATTCCCTATTATCCATGGGCTTGTCCTTGTCGCCGCTGCCATAAACTCGTCGAACGGCATGCCAATTCGCACCAGCACTGTCAGCCATGAAGCCTTTGAAGTTCACATCTTCTAGGCCATGTTGTCTCATTGTATCATTTAGATTCTCCCAGAACAATTGCTGTGCTTGAGCATCCTCGGATTGCATATCGCACATGGCGATTGTCATTACCTTACAGTACTTGCTGTCGTACACATGACATGCCATGGTAGTCCAATCCTTGACCCGTTTGACATGATCAAACATCAACCAACAATCTTCAAGGTCATTTCCGGGTTGCATACGCCTAACGAGGTCTACCCCACTTCCACATTGGTCGACAGACATTTTGAAAAGGAATACTTTACCTTGAGACTGGCCGGGAAACTTGTTTTCGTGAATGAACACGAATTTCGACGACTCTTTCAGCTCCATGATGTTGTCCATTACACCCTTCCCACCACTGTAGAACCTCTTGCACGTGGACACTAGATTCCTTATATTCGGAGACGAAAGGGTCTCGAATTGATCGAGGACAGCATCCAAAGATGCTTCTTCAAGGTTGGGCAAGTTAGACTGTGGACGGATCAGGTAGTCGGAGAGGAAATTCTTGCTCGCGGCCATGACAATTGCAGAATTAGTAGCCTTGGGCGTACGTTGGACTTCTTTTGCTACGCAATCGTGCATGACGTCCATGGCATCTTGATCTACACCTTTCGAGATAGGATGAAGATGATGACCTAAATGAATTGCAGCGCGCGTCCGATCGTGATCGATAGATGTCACGTAGTATATACGTGCATCACAAAGAGCAAGACAAATTGGAGGGGTTTGGCAAACCTTACATGAGAGCGTAGATTTCTCGGATGGTGCTCCCTTCACTGAAAATGGAGTGAACGCGAACCCGCTCCACTCGGTCTGATTTGAGCGCCCACCGTTTCGTGACTGATAATCACAACTGATGTTAGGGCACTGTAGATGCCCCGTACATACAGATTTTTGATACGTGAGACCAAAATCGTTCTTGATATTTGTAGTCATTGTCTTGCACCACGTGTGACCATCGTGCTGTTTACTCATTCCATCTAGGTCCCCTCCGTACTGTGTAGGAATACCCTCTGGGAGCGGTGGAAGTTCAAATACCACGTCCCCATCATACTTTGGAGGCAAATACTTAACATGTTTCAAATCGAAACTATCGATATCAATTCTAGACAACTCAGACCTGGACCCTTTCCTATTACAGGTATGCCGTACATGAATTAGTATGCTCCTGACGTTGCGCGAGCCAGGATAAACGGGGGGCTTACCTGAGGAATAAGACGGAGACGCTTGAGCATATGATGGAACCAGTTTAGTATTAGTACGAGTACCTAATTCATGAGCTGAGGTCCATGGGATCTTTGACTCTGCAAGGTTCACATCAGATAGTTCATCTTCCTCTATATCGCTAAGGACATGGACGCTTGGGTTAGACCTAGTGCCTAAACCGGGCACGAGTACGGTATCACCAGAATCGGTCGGAGGAGTCATGACGGCTACGGACGCATGAGCGGCGAATTGAACATCTGTAACACCAAATACTTTGAATGAACCACGACACAAGCTCCAAAAAAATCCTCCAATGTCACTGTCTTTCACTTGATAAATCGATTGCTCATGAATACCTTTGCTATCATAGACCTCTTGTTCAATGTGGACTGTGCCAGCCCGATAACCAAAACGAACACATAGCATTGACTCGGAGATACTGACTGTGCCATTGTCACCAATGGGCACGACAAGTGGAGCACCGCCTTGATGAGAAGTAAGAGACGCCATGCACAACGACTATCAGAGGCGGTGTTAAAGGAGGGTGGGGTGCAATGACAACTGAATTGCGAAAGAGAGTAAGAACTAGCTTGCTTTGCTTGTTCAAATACTGAACTGGTAAAGAATTGATTACGGAGAGAATATATTTTCTTATATATAGCAACATACGTGGAAATCTATAAATTACGAATGAGTGAAATTACGGCGGAAATACTTAAATCTATAGAGAGTGCTTCCATTCTAGCCTGTTGGTGGCTTGAGTGTACAATGACACTAGTTTATCTTCCAGATTAAATTGGATTAAGAAAGGAGTGAGCTGGAATACCGATTACCAATTTTGTTAATTGTCTTGTTGTAGTTACATAATGAATACAACTTTAGATTTTCCGGATCGTATATTTCCAAACATGAAGATGCTTAACAATAATTGTGCCCCGTAATTGACGGATGGATCGGCGGATTATATTGGAGAGCTATTGTAGGGCTTTGCGACAGCGTGTAACAAACTAGATCTGAGAAGAGCTTAATATTAAATAGTAGATCTTTGGTGTAAACGGAAGCAAGATTGAGTAGAAGAGGGGCTCTATCACCGCAACGCAGGAGTATTGCACTGAGTTGTTTGGATGCATAGGGAGGCTCGGATGTTAAAAGAGAGTGCGGATGAGTGGTTTGGCTATCTTGTAGATGATGACTAAGATAAGTGGCCGGAAGAAGCGAAGTACCAATTTCTCCAATCCGAAGCAGACGCGGGCTCAAAAGGATCGGCGCAGACAACAGTCATTGTTGGCTGCTCAGAACCTGGAAGTCGATACATCGGAATCGGGCGAACGTTTTCGGGCTTTGTCAAGTATCCACCAGGGACTGCAGCCAGTCCAATCACAGATTCAGGTATGTTTAAATATTCAATATATTTAGATCATTTTATGTGGCTGAATAGAAGAGAGTCCAATGGTTCATCTGATTCTGGCATCCTGTATTGATAATCAGGAGTCTTGCACAATCGTAAGTATTCATGAGCATTTTGAAGAGGCAAACACTATAGAAGGAAACTCCAGGAAAATGTATCAAAGATCTAGTACCAGTGAGACCTCGTTACAAGTGGATAAAGGTTCTGAAGACAGTGAAGGCCATTCTGACTGCCAAAATAGTGACTCAAGCGAAGAAAACGGGAGGCTGAGAAATCAATCACGACCCACACTGGTCGGAGACGGTTCCTCATCAAAGGCATCCGGCAAAGGAGTAACGTCTCATCGAAGAAGCGTTGAGGACCTCGCGGACAAATTGTTCGAACTTCAAAGGGACCCACTAAATCAGGTATGTCACAATTAGATAAATTTTCGATCAATCAGTTCCCGTTCTTGTACCTGTTCTAAGACCACGAGTGACTCTTATCGTCGTGGTTCAGTTTAGTCAATGAGCTACCGACCTGTTATAGAGCTCCCGAGAATCAGTGCATTAATGACATACGTCACATATTTGGTTTCAGAACCTTACATATTCGATATTGGGCTCCCAAAAAGGCCATACTGCCTCCGATAATTAGGGTTTAGGATTAATGTGGGGCCCATTGGTTCGTCTCATCGGTCGGTAGTCACTCATCTGCAGACGGCTCACGTTGCAACCTCGAGCAGGGTTCAGGATCTCCTTCTTCATCCGGGTTCGGTTCTTCAAGCATTCGAGAACTTCTCATGTTTTCACACCTGCTTCTCGGGAGATGTTCACTGAAATTTTGTTAGTCTTCATGGCGGAGTTGCTGAATGTAGTGAAAATCTCTGTCCTTGCAGGTTGCGTGCGCGGGGAGTAAGCGGCGGAGTTTGGTGGCAGCAGATTCGGAGCTGGAGAAAATGGCAGGACTTCAAGTACGTCTTCTTCACATCTCCGTGTTCCGTATTTGCCATTCCTTGTAATTTGGTTGATCTGGGAGAATTCGTTAGGGTTTTGGTGCGCTTTTCCTGTGGTGTTGCACGGACACGAAGAGAGAGTGTCGGTCAGAGGATGGGAAGTGCAGGATGGGCGAGACGTGAGAGTGTGCGTTGTGAGGTCCAGCGAATAAATTCCAAAGACTGTGTTTTGTTGAGGTCTTGGCTGTGGGGGTACGGGGTTGAATTCGTTTCCAGCTCTGCCTTGAGCGCAAGAAAGGATGTTAGTCTTGCTGTCAAGAGTGCGCGCGCGATGGACCTTAGCCAGCAGGCGAGGGAATCATGATATGTAACGAAAATCAGTGACCCCTAAAAATGGCTTTCGGATCCGAAAGCCATTTTTAGGGGTCACTGATTTTCGTTACATATCATGATTCCCTCGCCTGCTGGCTAAGTTCTTCGACGCGCGTGATTATCTTTCATTCCTGTGGTGGTGACGATCATAAGATCGTGTTCATGAGTTCGGTAATTCATGCGTCGGTGAACCCAGTCTATGAGCTCAAATCATGCATACTGAGAGGAAGTGAGAGTGGGGTGAGTGGGTGGGAGGGTGATGGGTGGGTGAGGGTGGGGTGGGGAGTGTGGGTGCGAGGCTGGGATGTGTGGGTGGGGCTCGACGTGTGAGTGTGCGAGGGGTGGTCGAGGGAAAATATTCTCTAGTCTGACCTTGTTGTTGATCTCAAGGCCGGGGGGGTTGGGGTAAGATACTGTATTGAGCTCTGCCTCGTGTGCGTGCATGAATGGTAATCTTGTCGTTGCTCGTGCGCGCGCGATGGACCTTAGCCAGCAGGGGAGGGAATCATGAATTTTTACGAAAATCAGTGACCCCTGAAAATGGCTTTCGGATCCGAAAGCCATTTTCAGGGGTCACTGATTTTCGTAAAAATTTGAGAATCCTATCCCTGCTGGCTAAGGTCTTTGACTCGCATGGATATCTTTCATTCCTGTGGTGATCACGATCACAAGATCGGTTTCATGGATTCCGAAATTATTGCATCAGTGTTCGAGGTCTATAAGCTCATATCATGCATACAGGAGAGGGAGTGAGGGTGAGGAGAGTAGGTGGGAGGGTGATGAGTGAGCGAGGGAAGGGTGGGGAGTGTGGGTGCGAGGCTGGGATGTGTGGGTGGGGCTCGACGTGGGAGTGTGCGAGGGGTGGTCCAGGGAAAACATTCTCTAGTCTTTGAGTGTTGTTGATCTCAAGGCCGGGGGGGGTAGGGGTAAGAGACTGTATTGAGCTCTGCCTTGTGTGCATGCATTCGTGCTAGTTTTGTCGTTGCTTGTGCGCGCGCGATGGACCTTAGCCAGCAGGGGAGGGAATTATGAATTTTTACGAAAATCAGTGACCCCCGAAAATGGCTTTCGGACCCGAAAGCCATTTTCAGGGGTCACTGATTTTCGTAAAAATTCATGATTCCCTCCCCTGCTGGCCAAGGTCTTCGACGTTCGTGCTTATCTTTCATTCCTGTGGTGGTCACGATCATAAGATCGTATTCATGGATTTGGTAATTCTTGCGTCGGTGATCCAGGGGAATGAGCTGATTTCATGCATTCTGGAGAGGGAGTAAGGGTGGGGAGAGTGGATGGGAGGTTGATGAGTGGGTGAGGAATGGGTGGGGTGTATTGGTGCGAGGCTGGGAAGTGTGGGTAAGGCTCGACGTGAGAGTGTGCGAGGGGTGGTCCAGTGAATATTTTCTCTAGTCTGTGAGTGTTGTTGATGTCATGGCTGAGGGGAGTAGGGGTATGATACTGGTTTGAGCTCTGCCTCGTGTGCATGCATGTATGCTAGTCTTGTTGTTGCTCGTGCGCGCGCGATGGACCTTAGCCAGCAGGGGAGGGAATCATGGTTTTATACGAAAATCAGTGACCCCTGAAAGTGGCTTTCGGATCCGAAAGCCATTTTCGGGGGTCACTGATTTTCGTAAAAATTTGAGATTCCTATGCCTGCTGGCTGTGGTCTTCGACGCACGTGCATATTATTCTTCCTGTGATGGTCACGATTATGAGATCGTGTTCATGGATTCAGAAATTCATGCGTCGGTGATCCAGGTCTATGTCAATGAGCTCGTTTCATGCATATTGGAGAGCGACTGAAGGTGGGGAGAGTGGGTGGGAGGGTGATGACAGGGTGAGGGAAGGGTGGAGAGTGTGGGTGCGAGGCTGGGAAGTGTGGGTAAGGCTCGACGTGGGAGTGTGCGAGGGGTGGTCCAGGGAAAACATTTTATAGTCTATGAGTGTTGTTGATCTCAAGGCCGGGGGGGGGTAGGGGTAAGAGACTGCATTGAGCTCTGCCTTGTGTGCATGCATTCATGCTAGTTTTGTCGTTGCTCGTGCGCGCGCGATGGACCTTAGCCAGCAGGCGAGGGAATCATGAATTTTAACAAAAATCAGTGACCCCTGAAAATGGCTTTCGGATCCGAAAGCCATTTTTAAGGGTCACTGATTTTTGTTAAAATTCATGATTCCCTCCCCTGCTGGCTAAAGTCGTCGACGCGCGTGCATATCATTCAATCCTTTGATGGTCACGTTCATAGGATCGTGTTCATGGATTTGGAGATTATTGCATCGGTGATCGAGGTCTATATGCTCATATCATGCATACAGGAGAGGGAGTGAGGGTGAGGAGAGTAGGTGGGAGGGTGATGAGTGAGTGAGGGAAGGGTGGGGAGTGTGGGTGCGAGGCTGGGATGTGTGGGTGGGGCTCGACGTGTGAGTGTGCGAGGGGTGGTCGAGGGAAAATATTCTCTAGTCTGACCTTGTTGTTGATCTCAAGGCCGGGGGGGTTGGGGTAAGATACTGTATTGAGCTCTGCCTCGTGTGCGTGCATGAATGGTAATCTTGTCGTTGCTCGTGCGCGCGCGATGGACCTTAGCCAGCAGGGGAGGGAATCATGAATTTTTACGAAAATCAGTGACCCCTGAAAATGGCTTTCGGATCCGAAAGCCATTTTCAGGGGTCACTGATTTTCGTAAAAATTTGAGAATCCTATCCCTGCTGGCTAAGGTCTTTGACTCGCATGGATATCTTTCATTCCTGTGGTGATCACGATCACAAGATCGGTTTCATGGATTCCGAAATTATTGCATCAGTGTTCGAGGTCTATAAGCTCATATCATGCATACAGGAGAGGGAGTGAGGGTGAGGAGAGTAGGTGGGAGGGTGATGAGTGAGCGAGGGAAGGGTGGGGAGTGTGGGTGCGAGGCTGGGATGTGTGGGTGGGGCTCGACGTGGGAGTGTGCGAGGGGTGGTCCAGGGAAAACATTCTCTAGTCTTTGAGTGTTGTTGATCTCAAGGCCGGGGGGGGTAGGGGTAAGAGACTGTATTGAGCTCTGCCTTGTGTGCATGCATTCGTGCTAGTTTTGTCGTTGCTTGTGCGCGCGCGATGGACCTTAGCCAGCAGGGGAGGGAATTATGAATTTTTACGAAAATCAGTGACCCCTGAAAATGGCTTTCGGATCCGAAAGCCATTTTCAGGGGTCACTGATTTTCGTAAAAATTCAAGAGTCCTATCCCTGCTGGCTAAAGTCGTCGACGCGCGTGCATATCATTCTATCCTGTGATGGTCACGAACATGAGATCATTCTTATGTTCATGGATTCGATAATTCTTGCGTCGATGATCCAGAACTATGAGCTGGGAATGTGCAGCTTGTCGTGAGAGTGAGAGTGCGGATTGTGGGTGGGAGGCTGGGGTGTGTAGGCGGGGTGGGGAGTGGGTGTGGGATGGATGGTGAGGTCTAGGCTGGGGTGTGGATGGGTCATTGGTTCGTTTCGTACCGAGCTATTTCATGACCATGGTTTGCCATACAAGTAGCAATTCATGCGGTAGAATTAAGTTGACTGGTCTGGTCTAGATATATATCTAGATTCATTTCAAGTATATGTGACAGGTGGATGCAGTTTGTTGCTTGGATTTCTTATGCATACTTATTGCAGGTTGAGAGTTTGGGACCCACAGCTTCTTCTTCGCGTGAGGATCTTGAGATTCTAGAGGACGAAGAACGCGTTGGTGAACTTGTTGATGAGCATGGGCTGGCTCCAACACTTCAATCTTTGCGGAGGTCCATCCGTGGGACCTCATACGACATCCTACAGAGCAGCATTTGCTCTTTCGGTGGTGATCTCCCAATTCCTCTCTGCCGAATGGTGCCCATGACTGAGGTGAGGTTACCTCTTAGAAGTGATGTCGAGAAGTTGAAGGGGGAGTTCGTCAATGGGTATCGGCCTGGTTCTGCTTGTTTTTATGTGTCGGTGAGGAGTTTCTCCCTTGTCGAGAAGCGGGTGCAACCAGTAGACAGGTCATCATGGTCAGAGCTTTGGATTGAAGAGGACCGGAAGTTCGAGGAGCTGTTGAAGACTCGACCGGAGTACTCGGCGTTTTCAGAGAAATTCTTCTTCGTGTGGGATGGCAATCATCGCCATATGGCTTGGACAGAGGTGATATCCCAACTGCACCCATCCGATGTCAGCTTTCATGTGCCCGTTAGAGCCGTGGTGATTGAGCCAACTATCGAGAACCGACACATCTTGCTCAACGTGATGACCGACTTGAACAGGTGCGCACGAACTTAGATACTCCTGGCTTTCGTTTGTTTCAGCTGCTTTCACCATTGTACTTCATTTTTTGACATTGAAATTTTCTTTTGTCGAAGGCAAAAAGAATCAGACCACGTTGTGCAACACCTCACTCACGATCTAAAGCGTGTTCAGCATTTCGGGCTCTTAGAGTTTGAGCAATTAAAGGGGCTCATCAGCGATGATGATTACGAACTGAGTGTCCTTGAGTGGTCAAAGAAGGGACAACGAAAGTGGTATCATATGACTCTCGAAGCATTTGTGAAGCTCATGTTTGAGGTACGTTATGATTATGATGAACATGTAGCTCTTGCCATTACTCTCCCTTCAATATTCTAGTTCAGAATATTGATACTGATCACGACCTTATGTTGTCCATAGCGGGACCTGATTGCTGTTCAAGAGGAGCAGATCCAAAAGTTTAAGGATACCTTGGTCACGGGTGTCAGTGAGGATCGGCGTGGAAGTGCTGCAGAGTTGGTGAGCCGTTGCACTGAGGCTGTACAAAAGAAGAAGACGACTTGTCAGACCATGCTCACTCGGTTGTTGGCAATTGCCAACCCGGCAAACGGGGAGGATTTCTTCAAGGAGGTAGGGTATATGTATATACTCCATTCCTATCGATATCGAATTTTTAACTTCTGACCTTGTAGAGTCCACTCTAATTATTGATATTGGAGTATAGGTGAATCGGCACTATGATGTTTATCAGGTGCGGCCCGAGATGACTCCCGAAAAACTCCAGCTCATCGCTACAGCTAGGGTAGCTGCGAAGTTCAAGACGCGCTGGTGCAGGTGGTGGAACATGAGCAAGGGCAGTAAGATGGAGTATAACTTCCCCGCATCGCCCGCGTCTGACAAGGTTCTTCGAGGCTGGATTGACAAGGCAGCGTTCTGGGCTGGGGTAATGTTTAATTTTTCTTGATATTCTCATTATTTCCGAATGTTATCTTTATCATCAATTCTTAACTATGTGGATTTCGTTTCACAGCTAGAAGAAGAGTCTGAGAAACTCTACGCAGAGATTCTTCTTGAGGACAACATTGTCCTCCAGACTGCCGGGCTTCCAAATCCCGTTCCTGCCATTGGGAAATGGATTGAGGCAAAGAGCATGACGTTGTGGACAAAGGTGTTCTGTACTCTCATCGGCAAGGGGGGCTCCTACACGAAGGGCGAGGAGTTTATGGCGCAAGACGGATGCGAGAAGGCTCTGAAGCGAGCTGTGATGCGATATTTTTGGAGGGTGCTCGTGGCACAAGGATCTTTGTTGCCCGGAGATCTACCCACCCGTTTCACAAAGTGGATAGATACTTCTGCACCAGAGTGTATCTTCACAGATTCACAGAGGCGTCGGTTCTCTGTTCACCACCTCCTCCAATGCCCGTGGTACTTGGAGATGCGTGAGGTGGATCCCACACCTGGAGACGAGGTCCAGCTTCGAGTGGCATGCGAGTCCATGGCGGTGCCTCCTGTGGTTGGCAGCGTCCTTCCCTTGTTGGCGGCTCCGTTGGCAGCGTCTGAGGAGCAATCCGAGAAGGCCAAAGCCAAGGCTGCCGAGAAAGCCGCTAAGGCAGTAATCAAGGAACAAGAGAGGGAGGCTGCAAGGCTGGAGAAGGAGAGTTCGAAGAAGGAGAAGAAAGAGACGAAGGAGAGGTACAAGGAGTTCGCGGCGTTGGTGGCGAAGGAAGGTCCCCAGAAGCTGTTTACTCAATTGGGGGGATTGGGGGGATTCACAGTCCCTCCTGCGGTGACTTTGACGATGGGCGTTTCACCCTCAGCTAGCAGCCGACCTTCTACCTTTGATGTGAAGCCCTCTCAGACGGTGTATTCGATACCATTATTTGATCTTCCTCAGTCTTCTGCTGCTGTGAAGGTGATGTGTGAGAGTGCCCTCTCCATTATGTCTCAATTTGACAGCGTTGTTGTGGAGGATGACGAACCAGAGGCCTGGAAGGAGCTTCGCAAGTTTTTGAAGGAGCACTCGGGCTCACGGCATCGGCGACATGAGGATCTGGATTGTGCTCTAGGTTTGGCGGATATGGTACTCTTGGACGTACCAGAGGATTTACCGGTCCCCGACATTGATGGCGGCATCGACGTACCAAATTGGAACAAGCTTCCAACCCGATTATCAGACGGAGGAAAGAAAGAATCCCATTGGATTTACCGGGCATTTGAGATAGTCGGGGCGTTGCTTCGTGACGGGGCGCCGCTTATCGTGTTCTACCCGGATTCGAAGTTCATCTCCAATGAACTTTCAGCCTGGGCCGATTGGGCAGGATTTGTCGAGGAGACAAAGTGGTTTGCCATCAACGGGCTACCACTTTTCCGCGATGGCCACCCTGGGCGCACTCACAAGTGCTTTCTTGTGAAGTGCTTCGTGAGGAAACTGGATCCCGCGGTTCCTTTCTCATTCTTTGATAGGATGGAGCTGCAAAGAGACGGGATTCATCTGTCTTCAGATGGTCACATGACCAATCTCATTACTCATGAGACGTTGACTATGAGGGCCGATAGCGACGTACCATGGCGTGGTGCTCGCGAAAAGTCTACGAACCTCATGGAGGCTCTGATTGATCTCTGCACACAGCACGAGGACATTGTCTTGGATCTCACAGCATCTACAGGTTAGTTCATTCCATTACAAAATTCTTTAGTTTTACCTTCGTATCATAGCTAACATCGTATGATTTGTTTTTTTGAATGAAGGGGCGTCTATTAAAGCCTGCAAGGCGCTAAAGCGGCACATTTTGGCACTGGAGGAGGACCGAGAGTTGGTGGATGAAGTCCTTCTTCCTTTGGTCCCGAACATTGTTGAGGTCGAGTCAGCACCGCCACCGGTGGTGGCAGAGGGCTCTCGCAAGCGCCCCTTGGAGGTTGATGACGACGAGCCAGAGGTGAAGACCGTCCCCAAGAGACGTTGTGAGTAAGTCCTACCCTGATTCGGTTCTAGTTTTGGAATGCGGTTTTAGTTCTAGCTTGTCTCAAGCTTAAATTCTTAACGAGACTTTAATTTGTGCAGTCGGCCTTCGTCGTTGATGGCATCATTGTCAAGGACTCATGTTGGAGTGCTGTCTCCATTATTATTGGAGGTGAAGAGCCCCACACGACGATTCCATTTGAATCCCTGGGATGCCCAGGTTGCAGACGCCATGGCCGCACAACATTCCCCTCCACGTCTTCAAACGGTAGTCTCACGTAGAGTTACTACATGTCCGTTCATAGATGGGGAGGCTTACGTTAGTGGCTCGGAGCGTAGTGATAGTTTTTCTGACGATAGTGATTCCAGCTGACTTTTCGCGGAGGAATCTTGATTCCATTGCATTGGTTTATTGCTTTGTTTACCATCACACTACCAGCTGGTTGTCTTCAATATTGTCCCATCGTGAATCATCTTCATTCCTGTCAAAATCCCTTTCTTTTCACGTATGTCTTACGTAAAACATCGTACGGCATGCTTCGATATTAAAAGATATCGTTCTATCTACGATTTAAAACTTGATTCATAATCAAAAAACCTTTGTAACTTGGTTACATGTCCTCTAAGTTTATAGGCTTTGTATCTTAGGCATTGCTCTTTTTTAAACAACCGTTCGCTAAGAATTAGATTGTTTCAATTTAGAGTGGTTCGGACCCAACGGGTATCTCCATGGTATCTATTTTTTTCCACCTAGGTATTTCATGGATATCACCAAGGTATTATAAGGGTATGAACTAAGTATCACATGGATACTGCCTGCCACCC
The DNA here is from genome assembly GCA_963971425.1 of Bryoerythrophyllum caledonicum. Taxonomy (NCBI): domain Eukaryota; kingdom Viridiplantae; phylum Streptophyta; class Bryopsida; order Pottiales; family Pottiaceae; genus Bryoerythrophyllum; species Bryoerythrophyllum caledonicum. Next base: position 27,580,941 of record OZ020518.1, read on the forward strand.
TAAACAATATTACTTCAATTTTTTCTGCTGTATTTCATATTCTATTGACTTGTCGCGGTACCCTGAAATCTAAATCCTCACCCATAAGCGTCCCTTCCAATGAGGTGAGAATTGTTGCAATCAATCCTAAAAAACTCATACTTCCATACGTCCAAGTACATTGTCGTCGAAAATTTCAGTTTTTTTTTCATATGTCAACACAGTTTTAATAGAATCCACGGCCATAGGCGACCCTTTCCAAATTCTTCAAAAAACAGTACCAAATAAATTGCAAAAAATCAGTGCTCACCGCTCGCCGCTCGCCGCTCGCCGCTCACAAGATAGCAATCCTGTGGCGGGTGGTGTGTTGGTGTGGGCTTTAAGATTGTGGATGCATGGTAGAGCAGTGTTTAACGATGAGGCGTTCCATGTAGTTATATATGTGTTTCTATTGTCTATATTGTCGTGGTTACAAAGTGGGGGAGGAATGTAGGCGGGTGTTGGGGTGGGGTGCGTGTAAGCATGAATTGGTTCAAAGCATCTAAGAGCTTCAAGAATAAGATTGTGCGGGAAGTAGGGAAATTTTAGTTGTAGTTCTTTGGGGGAAGGGGGTGGGGTTTGGGTATGAATAAAGTTATATAGGTCATTGTGTAGAGAGGTTTTGTGTTCAAAAAGGTGTTGGTTTTCATTTAGGAATTTGGTGTATGGGTGGAGTGTATCTATATGTCTTTTGGGAGGATTATGTAGAGAGGATAGGGTGTTTAGTAATGTATTTGTCCAATGTGTTGGGTTTGTGTTGGTAGAGTGTTGGTTGGTGATACTATTGTATTTGTCCAATGTTGTTGTTGTTGATGTTGTTGTTGATGTTGTTGATGTTGTTGTTGATGTTGTTGTTGTTGTTGTCGATGTTGTTGTTGTTGTTGTCGATTTTGTTGTTGTTGTTGTCGATGTTGTTGTTGTTGTTGTCGATGTTGTTGTTGTTGTTGTCGATGTTGTTGTTGTTGTTGTTGTTTTTTTTTTTTTTTTTTTAAATTGTTTTTTTTGTTTTTAATTTGTTTAATAGTATGTAGATATACTATGTTTTTTTTGGGGTATATACTATATATTTTAGTATAAATATATACTATGTTATTTTTCTTAATTGTAGCGTTGTTTGACGTTATTAGTTTGACGTATCCATCTTGTTTTCAATCACTCTTTGCTCCTGTTCCGATGCTTGTGTTTCTGCCGCTATGATGGTAGCAATGAGTTGGGATCGGAGAGTCGACATTTCCCCCCTTAGTGATTTGACGATGTTTGCTTGAGCCATATCCGCATATTGTCTTGCTTCTTCCACTATTTCTCCTTTCATGGTCTTCATTTCCTTCCGAAGTTGTTGTAGGGTGACCCCATTGCCATTGTTTGGTCCATTTTCCATGGCAATTACCGCGTTGGCCACGGCCGAGTTTACATCCATGAACCCAAGCCTTGTTAATTCATCCGTGCTTGGTTTGTTACTACCATCTAAGCTTTTTGGATGGGGGGTGAACATGATGTATTTGCCATGGAGTTTTTTTACTTTGTTTGACAAACTTTTTGTAAACCGCTGCGTTTAGACATTCAATGTTGCAAGTCCCTACATGCCGCCCATGCTCGAGTTTGAAGAATGTATCAACCACATTCCCATCTCCAAGTATGGTTTTGATTCCCTCAGCTAGTTCTTTTTCACTTTTTGTTTTATTGAGGTTTTTTGCAATAAGAATTAGGCAATTCTTTTTTGCAATCTCATCCTCATCCATCTTCCGGGTTGCAGCTACTGGTACAAAGATCTCATTATCAAATGAGACTTTGTAGTCTTTTACTTTGGCCGCTTGTACCGGGGAGGGGGTTTTGATCCATGCAAACTCAAAAAACACTTTCTTTTCTACTCCCGTTACCTCAAAGTCGTGGCCTCTTGCAAAACTATCTCTCACAATCTCCTCATGCAAGTTATATGATTCTTTATTCACAAGGCTAGGACCGGATATTTTTACCGATAGGAGGTGTGAAAAGGCTAGGGCGTCGTATGATTTGCATACTTTCCCTTTGTGTGGGATCCCTTCATTCAAAGTGAGAATGAAGGGTCTCAATCCTTGCAATAACCCTTTCCCATCCTTTTTCGGGTTCTTAAGATGCAATTTGATAACACCATTCCATTTATCGGATTGGTGGTAACAAAAAATGGCTATTGGTTCACCAATCTTGGTGCCAAGGGGGATCCCCATCTCTTTTAGCCTTGCTTTTGTCATATCCAACACGACCTCTTTTGACCATATTTGATCACCAAGTTCAAAATGAATTGAGACTTGGTAATCCAAGGCAAAGCCATCTTCATCCACCTCAACTTCACTTGGAAGTTGGGTGAAATTAAAGTGGTTGCCCACCTTCCCATCGGTCCTTATTGAAGGCCATTCCAATTGTGGGACAAATGGGTATGAAGGCATCGCTTCGAAGCTTTCAGCTGCTTCTTTGGGATTGAGACCTTCTTTTACTAGTTCTTCTATAGCAACAGTAGGTACTTTAGGACTATCCCTATGCCTTGCAAGGTGTTCATAGTGTGAAACCCTAACCAGTATTCGGTGTGAGGCAAACTTGTTGCCTTCACCTTTTTCTGGGTGGTATTTGCAACAATCAAAGTTTGAGATACATTCACAGCATATGGGTCTTCTACTACTTCAGCAAATAGTTGCTTGGAGGGGGTAGTCGTAGTTTGATCCATACTGAAATTACCAAGGATAAGAATGTCACTAGAAGGAATATAGATGGTTACTACATCATTACACCTTATCACCTTGTCCTTAACTTCTCCCCTCAACATGCATTGAGGGCTTGGTGAAGTTAATGAGATCAAGGAGTATATAGTAATTATACAGATATTATGCAAGCAAATGACTTGACTCCTACTTTCTAGTAATTCTAAATGGAAGGGTTTGAGATTGTGACGTTTAGTGCCTATTATACAAACATACACATGAGAGGTGCCATAAAATTGGTCACCTCCCCAAGTAGCTAAGTTTAATATTAAACTTTGTGAACATGTACATAGGTTTTCAAAATAAACCTTGTGATAAAGGAAACTAACAGTTTGTAAGGAGAGTGGTAGAGAGTTGTGACTTGATTCTGTAGTCTCTCCTTGGGTGTGATAGTGCCAAGTCGTAATTTGGTAGGGCCTCCTTGTGGATTCACTGTGCCGTAACTTGGTAGGACCTCCCTGCAGACTAACTGTGCCGTTTGGGTTCTACTCTCGTGGACAGCTGGCGGTGGGGTACTCTATTCCAGAACTATCGGAGTGTGGAGCACTGTTGGCTGCGGGCGAAGCTCTCTGACTGGTACTGTTGCGCTCGGGCACTGATGCTCTCGGGCACTGTTGCACTCGGGCATTGTCGCACTCGGGCACTCGGGCACTGTTGTAATCGAGCACTTGGGCACTGTTGCACTCGGGCACTCGGGCACTGTTGCACTCGGGTATTGTTTCACTGTTGTACTCGGGTACTGTTGCGAGCTCGGTATCGGGCGCTGTAGCGTCTCTGTGTCTGGTACTGCACTGGTTGTGAATCGGTGCGGGCTCGTCCCTCGCTCGACTTGTTGTTGTAACCCTTGTTCGCCTATTCTATCGACTCTATCATGTATCCTTCAACGTGATTGTTGAGGTCGTATCCTGAGTACGCACGTTGATACAGGAGTATGCACGTTGATAGAGTATGTACGTTGATGTTGTATCCTGAAGTACGCACGTTTTCGGCATTATTGTTGTCGCCGCCCCTTCTGCAAATGTTGCCGTTAGGTCTATCCCCAGCACCGAGCCTGGCGCCTACTGTTGGTGAGACTCCGAAATGATGACGTGCGTACTTCGCTTTTGGAGGGCTTACGACATCACTCCACAACGTCTCTCTGGCTGCAGGTATCGCTCTCCAAGCTGGACTCCGATATCTTCGTCCAGGTTCTCCGTCTTTTTTCCTGGCGCCGTTGCTGCTAGCTAGGGCTTCCGCTGGTATCGGCGCTTGCACTGATCTTGTCGCCTTTTTCTCCGGGACTTCAGACTCCAAGCTTCGGATCTGATTCCTAGCTTTTAGACCAAACTCCGAGCTTCTCTTCCTGGCGCTGGAATATTCGGAGCTGTCTCGGATTTTGCCCTGCTTGTTATGTGTCTGCTGGGGTATTCGGACTCCGAGCTCCTCTTGCTGTCTCGTCCCTAATGCCTGTGGTGCTTGACTGCTGTGGATTGTAGTTTGTGGTGTTGACTGCAGAAACTTAGAGACGAGCTTCAACGTCTTGAAGGTGGACTGTAACAACTTGCTACAACTTGTGAGAGCTTGAGTCCACGTCTGTGTAGAAGGGGTCACGGGATCTCCATGCGGTGGTGATGTGCAGGCACTGATCTTTGTTGGGGTCGTCTGTCGGTCTTGACGTTGCCACTTCTTTAGCTGATACTGTATGCGTAGGTTGTCCTCTGATCCGGGCCGTTCTTCTATGTTATGCAGGTATCGTTCTGTATGGAGAGAGTGTATCCATATCAAGTTAACGTCAGTCCACTTCTGGCTAATCAAGATAAAAAACAACTTCTGATAGACAAAGGTATGTGATACTTCACAGGTGTAGGGCGTCTGCATCGGTTGTGCGGGTAACGGCTCCTTCTCCAGCATGTCCACTCGCAGGTGTATGTCCGGTGGCTCCTTCTCCAGCAGGTCCTCACGCAGGTGGGTGTACGTTACTCTAGCTGTGCATGTGGTTCTTTGTTTCCCGGAGGTAGAGAGAGTGTATCTACATAGTAAGACAAAGTGAGAGGGTTTGAGAGCAGGGTAGTAGCGAGTTATATACCTTGTGATGGGTTGTCGTCGGGTGGATGTCGTTGTGTTTGATGAACGTCGTTGTTTGTGGATTTGTGGCCGTTTAGGGTCGGCTCCTATGGGTGCCATTTTGGTGCAGCTTGATGTATGTGATGTTGTAGCTGGAAGTTTAGATCTTGGACTCCCATAGATTTGTCGTTTTTGGTGATGTTGGGGCGGCTAGGGCTTTGTTGCAGCATCCACTGGCAATATATTCTTGTGCGTTCCTCTTTGTTCCTGTTGTTATTTGGTAAAGATTTGTGATATAAGGAGAGCAAAGGTTTGAGAGCACTTACTTGGATGTGTACATACCTTAATTTTGTATGTTGTTTTGAGGTCTTGTCTTCATGTTGGTTTTGGTGTGTTTGGGATTGTGGTTGGTGGTGAAGTTGTGCTGATTGGCTGGCAGCTCCTTCCTGGTTGTTGTAGTTGTATTCACTTCTGCTGATAAGACAGACAATTTGTGTAAGTTCTGAAGTAGAAGTTAGAGTACTTACCTGAGCCGAGGGTGATGGGATGTTGTCTGTTGAGAGGGTTGTGGCTTGTCGAAGTTGAGTTGGTGTTGGTGTCGCATGAGTCGCTGGAGTTTTCGTTGGTGCAGAGGCGGGCTTCCATTGGTGGTCCTTCTGGGGCGTGATTGATGGTGCTACTCCTGAGTCGTCTGTTGTTGTTGTCTCTGACTTGGTTATTCCTGTCATGGTTAATTCAGGTGTTGTTGCTGTGAGGAAGTGGCTGCTGCAAAGTAGGTTTGTGTTGGCCTTGGTGCTGTGGAGTGGATGCATTGCCTTGTGGTGGACTTGGAGGAGTTGGTCCTGCGGTGTTAGTCTAACCATGTTGTTGCTACTATTCGGTGCCTTGTGTGAAGAGTTAGACTTGAATCCTATCGTATCATCATACTCTAGTGTGTGTATATTATTGTTACAAAAATTGTATTGAAGCATTATGGAATGCAAAGATTCAGTGGAAACTTAATTGATCATGTGTCTTTGAACGTGAGTCTTGTGCCTTGGCGTCGGTCTTGAGTTTGGTGTGCTTGATAGGCTCTCCTCTTGATTGATACTTGCATCCTGGTAGAGGAGAGGTTTGGTGTGCGGTGTTTCTATGGAGTTGAGGTATCCAGATCTAGATCTAATTGGTTGAGATGGTATGGAGGGTGCACATCTAGTTCTAGATCTGATCCAACACAGAGCCCGGCTACAGATCTACTCTCTCAGCCTAAGACTAGATTGTTACATCTCCATTCAAACTCTTTAACAAAAAGATCTAGTACTTCCAATCCCTCCAACGTTCTGTGCACCACAGAAATACCATTCAGCAGCAAAAGAAGAACACACCGGGATTGATAATGAGCCCAGCAACCCTCATTGTTGTGTGCATTGCATTTGCGCCTAACACCTAGAAACCCCTCCTCACCAGGTTTTGCGGAGCTACTCTCTCATCGAAATCTGCTATCCCTTTCCTCAGGTTCTTTGTATGTCATAGAGTCCGCTTCAAATAGTACTATGATGTGGGAGTCTGGGAATGGGCCTAAGTGTGGGTTAGGGTTGTGGTACTAGTGAGTGTCGGGGGTGATAATAATGGTGATGTTGTGGTTGGGATCATTTTTTGCCGCTAGTCATGCCCAGTGTGTTGCTTGTTGTGTTTCTTCTTCGTTGTGAGGGTGTGCAAGGCCTGTTCCGCTCCATTTATAATCAAAAGCTTTTCCAAGAGAACCAAAAATCTTATCTCGTTCGAATGGAGAGTAGAATTTTGAGATTTTTGTGGAGCATGTAACGGGGGATGAGAAGTATGAATGTCTGATATTCAGAGATGTAATAAGGTAGTCTAAGATAGGATCGGGTAATGTGTAGTGTGCATTTTTAAAGGGGTCATTTTTGGGTATTCGGTAGTTATATCTTTGGTATAGCCAAACAATTTTGGTTTCAAATGTTTGGGGTATTGGTTCAATGTTAATGGGGGTTTGTAGTGCGTTGTGATATTGGTTCCACAACCATTGTAGTCTAGCGAGTGGTATGGTTATTAGATGTCTACCATTACCTTCGTATATGTGGGCATTATCTTGTTGTATTTTGATTGTATTTGTTTGTGCTAGGATGTCCGTTTCAGGGTTGCATTCGGTTGTAAAGATGTTGAGGAGGGGGATAATAAGAGGTGGCGTGACAAATCTTCTATCTCAAGGTTGTGCTTGAGGGTGGTGGATTTGTATGATATTTAGGTAATAATTGTTTTGAGTTCTAAGGTAGTATTGTGTGAGGATTTCGGTGTTATGTAAGGAAGTATTTGGGTTGTGCCAAGAGAAAAGATTCCTTTGTGGGAGCCATTTGGCGTAGGTGTTGTTATTGTAGGACCAATGGCATAGGTATGACGTATATTGTTTGCTTATGTTATTGGGGTCAATGTATTTTCTATGTTTGTGCGCGGTTATGTTGTTTATTGGGTGTATGGAAGGGTTTTTCAATATATGTGGGATAGTTGGTGATGACTAGCACAAATAAGATGAGGTGGCTCTTACATATCAAGGAGGTGCCAACGTAGTACCGTAGCCAAGCGTAAACACCTATTAAGTTGAATTGAATACAATAATGATATCTCATTAGAACTTCCTGAAAGACTGTCCTGAAAAAGAAATAATGAAAAGGCATGGTAAGATTTACATACAAAAAGTTAGAAAGCTTGAGGAATTTCATGTTTTTTTTTGCACCAATGAAATCAATGCTCTCGGGCCTTATCCAATACAAGCTAAAGCTCTTCCATAGTACCCTAAATTCTCAAAAAGTTAACTACTAGGTCCTCCACAACTTTCTTAAGCTAAGTAACCTTGTCCATGTGGTCTTAATTAGTGACATAAATCCATAAAGTAGACCTTAAAGTAGGGTTGACATGTAAGGTGAAAGGGAAAGGAAAATTCTATTGTCCTTGACTCTTTCAATATACACTCTTGTAGGTCTAAAGTCAACGAGGAGTACTATTGATTTGTATTCTAAACATGTTCTCCTGTGTAATGTAATTAGGCACTTTAGTTCTATAATAGAAATACAGAAAAATATTATAAACTGCTTAACCTTTGAAGAACCATTGATCCATGAAGGGCGTTTTCTATTTTGGGCAGGTTCCTACCGTCTCAATTCTGATCATGAATCTCCAAAAAATTTGAAGAAGATGCGGCATAGTGGCAACTTTGTGGGAATATGATATTTTTTCAACCTTGGACCTTTTTAAAAAGGTTATGCGTTCTAAGTGCAAAACTAAGGACTCTCGGCAGCTCAAAAGAAATTCCTAGAAGTTTCTATGACCTTAATATTTTTCATACATATAAAGAATATTACCTTTTTTTAAGATGTCAAAAAAACAAAATCTTGTCTTTAGTGTAAAAATGCATTTTAACCCAAGCCAAACGTTTTCACACATTATTGGGCAAGGGGGGAAAAAACTTTTTCTTGAATTTCAAACGCTACAGATTCTAACCAAAAAAATTTAGCATGTTCATATAGAAGTCTATTACCTCATTGTTTGGGTATCCAAAAAGTCCTTTGGAGAATGACATGTTGGTTGTCTCTATGGCACTTAGGGCCGCTTCACACCTAACGCCCGAGTTGAGAGTCCGTCGATTTCCACCAATGAGATTGCTTGAATGGCCAAAGTTGATGGACGATAGGAGGTTGCTAGCTGTGGCGCCTTTCTGTTTGCAAAACTTGGCAATCTTCCTGCTCATGTCAACCTAAGATTGAAGCACCTACATGATTTGGCATTCAATGCCAAAGGATTTTCTTGGCTTGAAAGAATACCTAATTTCATAATTTTCCTCATAGTTATTCATGGAGTAAGTCCAAGAAGCGGCAAACCTCCCCTATGGCAACTTTAAGTTGTGTACAATCTGATCAGATCAAACCTTCAAACCTTACTCTTGAAGGTGTAATGTGAAGCCTTCTTCTGTTCCTAAAGCAAACAAGGCTCATAATTCAATTGAGACAACAAGCTTGCTGATCACAAGAGTTGAAGATTTGTAAAAGCAAAATACCTCAAGTTTGTGAATTGCGAGCTTGAGCTTTGGAGATAATTTTGTGGGTGATTGTTGTTGTATATAATAGATTCAAGAGCCATTTTTAAAGTCCATTATTGTACATATGCATTTTTTTCAAATAGTCTTTGTTCTTCAATGGTATTGATTAATGCCCGCTTCACACCTACCACCCGAGTCAAGCGTTTGTCGGTTTCCACCAATGAGATTGCTTGAATGGCCAAAGTCCGGCCTCTCAGCCTTCACACCAAAGGCGGCCGTCTTCCAATGTGCCTACATGGCAGCACTTTTGGAGAGTTTTGGCGCCAAGGCGATGGACTCTCAAGAAAAATTTCGGTCGCCATTTTTAGTCGACCCAAACTTCCTTTGAGAGTCCGTCAATTTTTTCAATGAAATAATCAAAATTTGACAAGATCTAGACCATTAGATGAAAGAGGCTAATTTTTTTTGGATGATTTTTTTGGATGATTTTTTTGGGCTGATTTTTTTTAGCATATTGATATGGGGTTTGGACTTTGGACTCAGGCTTTGGGGCTTCACACCACATCCGCCCAAAAGCTTCAATATATGTATTTTAATGTTTTTTTTTAATCCAAAAGTTTGGACTCTTGCCATAGTTTGGGCAGAAATTTTGACGGACAAACTCTCAACTCGGCCAGGTGTGAAGCAGCCCTTAGTGTAGGAAAGCACTTGGTGTTTACCCTCGAATGGGGAAAGTAGTTCTACTACACGAACCTATGCCTTGTGGCCATTGGCTTAGTGAAGAGAATGAAAAAACACTACATTCACACCCGTCCTCTTTGGAGACCAGAATTCTACTCCTTCTAGAAGTCTATTTGAAGATATTACGGTTAAAAGTCCAAAAACTCACATTAAAATGTGATTTTCATGCCTCTTTTTGACAGTGGACTGCCTAAGTTTTGAGCGAAATTGTAATGGAACTTTAGGGGTAAAGAGAGATATAAAAAAACGACCTGATGGAAACACAGACAAAAACAAGCAGCAATTCGGCAAAAGGGGAACTAGCAAACAATGTGGTGAGAGGAGACGTAACCACGAACACTAGTGTGCAGAAGACGGTACTGAACTCATTCAAAATTTATGCTTTTACAGAAATAATCTTCTATTTACATGACAGGGGTCATTTCTGAAAAATCCTGGGCATTTCGGTGTCCATTCGCATCCAGTAACAGCTCCCTGACAGACACTTGTACTGGTCAACAGAGCAAAAGCATGCAATCTGACCTCGATGCCCGGGATGAATCTAGGGCTTTCGCGATAGGAGCAACTAAGCTATTCCTCATCGTCATCTTTACAGGGAAAAATTAACGGCTGGGTACTGTGCGATAGTGAAGGTACAGGTCTTCTGGTTTCTTCCAAATGTACGCCCTCACAGTCGCCAAACTCATCTCAGGTGGCAGCACCTGCAACGAAACGTCGTATTGATGTGAGCACGGACGGAAAATTGCTCACAAGTGGAAACACTACATCTCAACTCGCCTCACACAATCTCATGTCCCTCAACGCTTGATTCTATCATATATACAATCCCACTACTGACAAGGAACGCTCAAGCAGATGAAGGTTCTTTACAAAGAAACTCAATTTGAAGGTTCTCAAGACCGAGTACGCACCTGATCGTTACACAAAATTTCCACAACCGGTTTGGTACCATGTGGCCAACCCCTTGAACCGGGTTTGAAAGCAGAAGATCCCTTTAAGTTGCCGTTACCGCCCGCTTGTTGGCTTCCCGAGGCATTTGCTTCTGCTCCAGGCTCCTCATGGGGTCTTTCTAAAATCAGCTTTTCTAATACATAGTTCTTAACCTGTCAAATGGACAATACACTGCTTGAGATTTGAAATAACCCTCGTCACCACGGATTTCCAAGAATTGTCAATTATCAAATGATGCCACCAAACCGAGCAAAACTAGAAAAAGCGTCTCCAAGAACATTCTCAAGCAGCCGAACACTGGCGGTTTACGAACTCAACCTAACAACGAAGCTACTGAAAAGCGCACCTTGTGTATCCGAAGAATACGTGGTGCACTCAGCTTGCCTTGTGTGAGGACGGTTATCGTTTGGCCTTCGTAGGGATGAAGATAAAAGCTACACCTGCACATACGTTCCAATCAGTAAAACGATTAAGGTACAGATCCTCAATTATAGAAGTGATAATCCTACAACACAGCATCCACAAAAGTGAAATCTTGAAAATTGTAACGCCTCGCAATTTTCTAAGATCGAGTAGATAAATCTTCCTCAGAACCAGAGTGGGTATCCGTTGACTATCGATATACAAACAAAAGGATGGCAAGGTTTCAAGCATGGCATAATTCAAGCAAAATTGTTAGCATCAGCCCTTCGTATGAAAATACAGAAATCCAGGTATAGGCTTACTTTGCATTTTCCCGTTGAGATAGACGCCCATGAAGGACACATTCAATACACCATGACGGCAGGTCTTTTTCGTCCTCTGTTCCATCAAGGTCTGTCGCTTTTCTCCTCCATGGCCCACCCTGCAGGAGACGACACAGTATAATCATGAGGTACTCATCGAACCTTTGTTAGCAGAAACTGTGGTATATCGGTGGATTTAGATGATCTATTAAATCTGATGCCATACAAGTTTTGTCACTAAGATTGGCATTTTCGCTCAACAAGAGACCGTAGATTCAAACAGAGGAAACTACATAATAGAAAAGAACTAACTACTCTGTAACCCAGAGAATTGCATGTGCTGAATCTCGACAGGAAACCTGCTTCAAAAAATATAATATTAAACGCCTACCTGAGATCCTTCGGTAATAATGGATGGAGGCGACTGAGTTGAGAATTCAAAGGAAGGCAGCACGCGTGAATGCTGGGCGTTCGGTTCATGTGCGTTGTCGTCCAGACCGGTCCGGCGATTTAAGTCATGCTCTCCCGCCCCAGAACTCAAGCCAGGACTCACATCTCCGTTGGGTGTAGCAGGTGCAGCAGCCTTAGCTTTTTTTTGAGTTGACCAGTGTGCAAGAAGCCCACGAAGAGTTTCTTGACCAATATTTAACTGCACCATACAAAATGGTGAATGAATTGATACGAGTTCACATTCATCAAGGGAAACAAAAAGAGGACGTGTCGCAAACATGCAGGACCATATTTGCATTTTCAGGATACCCTCAACCCTCTGAAAAAAATGATGCAACTGATGCGCAATAGAAAAAAGAAGCTCAAAAGACGTGAATACATTGAATAGCAAAACAGACTGTAAATTTGGGCCAAGAAGTTGCGTCCAGCACATGCACGCAATTGTACCTTGAGCTCTTCAGAAGCACCAGGGACGTGCAAATCGACCGCATACATTTCTGCGGAGAAACACTGAGGCGTATCAAGATGCACGGACATGCTTCCTAATCTCGTGTCCATTGTGAACCAAGCTGGTACACTCACCTGTGTCACAAACAATATAATCCATGATGAGTCTTGTCTTATCTAGAAAACAACTTCCTGATCAAGGACAATAATTAAGTGCAAATTGAGAGCCATTCAAGGATAAGTAAATAAAGTTAAAACAAAATGGATCAGTAAAGATCACTTGCCAACTCAAATCTGAAGACTAATTTAGCAGGCAGTGTGCACTTACAACAAAGTGTATAATTTGCAGCTTTCACGATTGCAGTACATGCATCAAGCACCTCCTAAAAACTAGAGTCATACTAAACAAATTAACAATTCATATTTTGATGCATAACAGACGTTTGTCAACTGTAAAATCCACCAATAAAGACCATAGTGAACATACCATTTCAAACAGCTCCTTCTCTTTCTCTTCAAAATCCACCTGCAAAAAATACTCCACCTGAGTTCCTCGCATCTTCTTATGGTAAATAGAAAGGCATACACCCGAGTTCCTTGTGACAGCTCCAAACGCATACACCATGTAAAGCTATATCCTACGGGTGACAAGTTCGACCACTTCAAATACGTTACAAAATAAGATCTTACCTTCCCAAAGTCTTCAATCACCGCCCCGCGTGTAATTTCCCAGCGCTTCACTATGCCTGCCGCGTCCTACATGACACGCCATGTTGAATGCAGACATTACTTACTCTGCAAAATGCTGTATTACATGTTCTTACATAAGCAACTCAAAATTTGATCAGAATATTTTGAAGTACGTGACAAACCTTTGTGAGAACGTGGCGTCGATCATTCAAAATTGCATGTTGCACAATGCCAGCAGTGCCAGGAATGACTGAAGTAGGCTGCGTGTACAAGGGAACCTGAAATTGGGAACAATGTTTTGCACGTCAATGCGGGCAGTGAAAACTGAAAACATGAGAGTGCCTTTGGAAGACATCTCAGAGAAATGAGATGCTATTGCAGAACAATGATATGTGATAGGTAATAAACAACATACAGGAGCCGAGCCATCTATGTTTGCTCGAGCACGAGCAAAGGGCAGCGATCCTGCAACAAATGAGCTGGCTCTTTGTAAAGTTTTGGTGCTAGCTCGCTCACGAGCAGGCCATTTGTGCAAAGACGAGTCGGTAGTTGCTACCCAAAGCCATTCGTCTCCTTGTAGGGCCAACCTTAAAACCGGGTGCTCCTCCTTACAGAGTAAAGTACTTTCTCTGGTGGATAAGTCCGTCAGGTAGACCTGATTAGACCAAGGCCAAATTGAGAGCGTTAATTGAGTTGACTCGCCAGCTTGAAGATATAACTTAAGAAAAAATCACCAGTCGAACTTGTACAGTGAAATGTTTATGACTCGATAAACATTTCAGGTAGACAAAGTCATAAACATTAAGTCATAAGTAGACATGCAAAGCACTAATGTGAAGAATTTGCACTGGTCCAAACGTGATTGTGACCACTGCACCACAATAGTGTAAAAATGACTGGAAAACGAAAATAATGCAAATTGCCAAATTCTGGAAATGGTCATAAGAACGTACGGAAAAGTCACGACCACCACTATACACATGGCTGAAGGAAGGCGTGCTAGCCAGCACCCAGACAGAATCTGTGTGAACTGCATACGAATGAATGCAGCGTTGCTGTCCAAGGTCCCAGAGCCTGCCATGGTATGTAAATAAAAGATTATTCGTCATTATGTGGAACGACCACAACACAAAAGGAAATGATCCGTCAAGCTGAAATATATGGGCTCACCAAATAAACAATAAAAATCGACAGAGACTGGTTCTAACAGAGGTCAGGTATTCAAGGATCCAACACCATATCATTTTCTAAACTTGTCTTCTACATCACACCCAAAAAGGGTCGACTTCTAAGAACAACGATAAAATGACGCTGCAAACAGTTCCAGCACTATCCAGCGTCGCCTAAGGCGCTTGTATAACGTTAGTTTAAATCCTTTAAAGAATGTATGGTGATACGTAGCATTTGACACCAAAACCATCACGACAAAGATATTGTTGGTTAAAGATAAAAGTGCAGAACAGTAGAACTAACCGTATCATGGAATCTGAAGATCCTGACAAACAAAGTCTGCAACCAGGCAAAAGGAAAGAACGAAAACACTTGAGCGCTTCAGTTTAAGATAGTAATAATAAAACCAAGAAGGAAATTAGAATAGAGAGATAGAAAAAGCATCCACATGTCATACCCACCTTCCAGTAGGGTCTAGAAGAAGAGCCCGAACATTGTCAGTGTGACCTTTTAATTTCATTTGCTTCGCTCCAGATCTTGGATCCCAAACTCGGACAGCCTACCGAACCACAGAAAGGCAGGCTAAACATGAGCAAAACCAAGAACATCAAGTTCACGAAATCGCCTGGAACGTTAGAACATAGAAGTGTATATTCCAAATGGAACTATGAACCACAAATTTCAACTTGCAAATGTGCTTCAGTGGAGGCCTTCAAATGGAACGAGAGGAAATAGCACAACCAACCTTTTCTGTACCCCCTGAGACCAGAAGAGTCCCCGCATCATTCATGGCAAGAGCGTACACGGATTCTTTGTGTCCTTTAGCAGGTACAGGAGCATAACCTTGTTGAGGACTTTGTGTAGGAGCAGCGGTGACAAGATTGTTTGAGGTGATTGCCCGATCACCTGAAATAACTCACCTTCAGAAAACAGTGGACTGTAATTACTTGAAACCAACCAGAATTAATGTGCAAACACTAATATAATCGAGCCAAACTCCTAAAATTCCAAAAGAGCAAAGCAAACCTGAAGTGAAAGCCCCCTCATAACTGCCATCCTCACTGGCTTCATTGTGTGCTCTAGCAACTGGCACCATAGCTGCTTCCAAATCCCATATGAAAACCTCTCGCCCCAATCCGCCAGATGCCACTGTGTTGTTCTGCAAATCCACAGTAGGAGCAAATTAGAGCTCAACCGTGAAACAAAGTCCAACGGTAATATTAGGCACGGCTCCAATCCACGTAAACTGCATGCCTTACATAATCGTGAGCTTGCAGTGGAGATCAACAACAACAAGTAATCATTTGGTTCGTAGAAAACTATTTTACTGACCAGGATTCGTTAGTATGAGAACAGGAACTTCACAAAAGTGCAGGCACATCATATTCCGGACTTACATAACGGGCAGCAGCAAGAGATGTGACATAGTCAGAATGTTGTCGAAAGGTCCGGGTACATTCACCATCAGAAAATGGCTTCCATGTCTGTTTCCAAGCACAAGTCAAGCTAGAAGGTAAGCGTCAATAGATAGTGCTTGGCACCAACCAGCAAAAACTTGATGACTTACTGCCTGACTCTTAGACCCAAAACCCTTGCTAAATAGAAAGAGCAGTAGATAAACTTATTAAGCTGAGAAAGGTAAAACCTTCAGTGTGGTGTCAGAGGAGCAGGATACAAGAGTGTCATCGCCAGTGACAACCACGTCGTTAACCTGCAAAGGAACACCAATACAATGCATGTTATGCATGTGCTCAACAACATGAGCAAGGGTACGCGAGAGACGAGCAGAAAATCGATTTACAACGGCATTCAGTTGGAACATTAAGATACTCTGATCGATCACAAAAGTTCTCAAAGTGCAGAATAAGTAAGTTTGTACATGAGTACTGAGTATTGTATATTGGTGGGGGTTAGGAAATTGACCGTTGCTAATACCTACAAGCGGTCCCGATCCATTAGTGACATCACTCACAATATTTGTGCATTCCAACTTACATAACAATAAATTAATTCTGCTCGACTGCACATCCGAATAAAACTAATATTTGCGATTTGAAGTATGATGGTGCGAATGAATACCCAGTCAACATGGGACTCAAAAGTGGCGCCACATACAGCCCCATTGACTCCAAACTCCCATCTCTTCAAAGTTCCATCTCTACTGCCACTAAATAAGAAGTCACCCCCACCATCGCGTTTCAAACCATTCGGACCAGTCACACAATTGATCCCTGAACAATGCTGCAAGCCAAAACAACGATCAAAGTCGAAACATAAGCCTCAGTTCCAATGTAACACAGCATTTCAAACCTGACCGCAAAACTCCCAATGCAGTGACAACAGAATTCTAAGAAAGCAAGTGACGGTCGTTAACCTCAACACTCGCTCAGAAGAGCCTGAACAGAAACATAAACTAACCTCACATGTAATACACCAGTAACTCCTCACAAGGCAGAACCAAACGAAAGAATAATACCTTGGAGTCATTTGAGTCACGTAGAACATAGGTAATACGCCTCTCTTTGCGAGGCCGCGTGGAGTTGGCAGTATTTCCAGTGCTGCCCACCCGATGCATCCTGACTCACTCCTCGCTACTTCATTCCCTTAACCAATGCACAGTCTACTCCCTTCTCGTCAATCCCCTTAAACTAGCACGATGCGTTCGCCACAACACAACCCCTCTATTGGAGCAGATAGTTCAAATCCGCATCCGTTGATACCACCTGCAACAACGAACAAACCATAAAACTATTAACCTCACGCATAGCGATTCGACTAACTTCTATCAACTATAAAACACACTCTAAACCACTCACACTACAACGGAAACCGATCAAAAATCTCATAACTAAAGCAGTACATCCAATCAAACTTGCAGCATTAGTGTAATCCATAAACCAAAACCTCAAACAAATTTTAAAAATAGCAACATACAAATTAAAACCCCAAACAGGCGAACTCCTTAAAAATTCAGAATGCCGATAAATGCCAAACAATACTCGACCAGCGCGCAATCAAACTCCAAATTAGGTTACGGAATTCAAAAAACGAATCACAAATGCTCGAACAAAGAGAGGGGACTCTCCTCCACCAAAAACACGGATTGAACACCGCCGAACAGACAGAAAATCAACAGTTGCTGCTCATATCAAAATACAGAGCAAGCCAAACCAGAGCATACGCTCCGATTGCGCTAATTCGCCGTTACACCTAGAACTCCAAGCCAGAAAGAAGCAGCAGCATGAGGAAACGAGCGCCTCGTGCAGCGCCCTCGATAGAGAGGCTCAGAGGACGATTCGAAGTGCGCCGAGGAGAGGCTGGATCGGAGAAGAAGACATACCTGAAGAGAGTGTGGAGGAGAGTGCGCAGATCGGGCGCGCGCGAGGCCGGAGCTCGGCCTGGCGATGGCGATGGCGATGGCAATGGCGATGGCGATGGCGATGGCGAAACCCTAATGACACTCCCTCTCCGTCTTTTCCTCTCTCTTCTCTGGCGCACGGGGCATCCCCAAACCCGTCAGCCTCCCATAACCGACATACGTCATAAAGTCATCCGATTGAGCGGGATAATCTTCAAATTATTGAAGATTGCGCTAGTGATGGTTTTGGATGCTAGTGACGGCTTTGGATGTGCTGCCCTTATTTTCCGAACGCCACTCAAAACCGTCCTACACCCAAAGCCGATATCATCTACTCTCCCTGTACAACTCCGAAAGAAAAATCTTTGAAAACGTAGATCGCGGTGTAGTGACGGTTTGGCATCTCCCTTTCGGAGGGAATTTTGGCGTGTAGCCAAGGTGACTACTTAATTTCTTTTTTTAAATCACACTTTAACTTTAGGCATAACCATGTAATATTTTCACTTTGAGTAGGACATATGTAATTTTCACCAATTTAATCCAAATGATTTGATTAAATTATACATGTGAGGATTGATTTTGCTTGACAAAAAAATGTTTAAAATGATAAGCCAATTGCCTTGTAAATTTAAGAGTGATTAATTTTTTTGATTCTATACTATAATATTTTCCTTCCACTAAAGCCAAAACCTAGGTGATTCTTGGTCATGCGATATTCAGATATTAGATTCTACCCATATATGTGACACGTGGATAAACATTAACTTTACTGGGATTGTTCTTACCCCATCAGGGACAACAGAGATCTACACTTGTATAATAATAATAAGTTGATTGGAAATATAGTTGATATTGTCAAAATAAGTTGTTGCACTTCATCAACATTGAAGCATAAGTTTATGTTCTTTTAAAACAAATGGGTAGGTGACTAAGTCTTTCGAGACTTATTGAAAAACTTAAGACCTTCAATTATACTTTAATTTAATATTGTAGCAATATAGCATAAAAATTTTAAACATGGGAGAAAACAAGTGATGTCAAAATACAAATTTATATAGGTATATTAAGTCACCTTAAGAGCTTGATCATGCATGGATTTAATTAGCTAGCTAGTCGGGTGACTCCTACTTTGATTAAGTTATATTAATAATTATCAACAATGTGACAATGTGCTTGAACTTATCAAAGATACATATTTCTTAGGAGGTTTATCCATTTAACCCCTAAAGGACCAGAGTCTCCTTCGGGGGGATTTCTGATTTTGGGCAGGTTCCTAAAATTCGAAAAAAAATCCTTTTTCTCTGAAATTTTTATTCTAGATTGCCTCTCATAAGAGCTTCGTGGACATATTTTTATTTTATTTTTTGGATTTGTGGTTTGAAAGTTAGTACCACTTAAAGCCAAAAGTGGGGAGACCGGGCACCTCCAAAAATTTTGACAAAAGTTTCTATTGACATTGAGATTTTTCACACATATAAAGAATATTTCCTTTTTTGGAAATTTTCAAAAAAAAACCTTGTCTTTAGTGTAAAAAGGCATTATATTCCAAGTCAAACATTTTCACACATTGTCGGGCAACGGGGAAAAAAACTTCATCTTTTCTACATAAAACCTAGAGATCTTCATATTTTTCACTTTTTATTTTTTCAAAAACAATATATGGTGCAAACCTTCTTATTGACCGTTTGGATTAGCATTTGAATACATACGTAGTTCACAAAAAAATAAAACGTGAAATGACAATTTTTGAACCTCCACTCCTTGCACACTTGTTTTGAATATGCTACACCCCTTTTTTACCTCTAAAAATTGGTGTGCTGGGAAATAACATCATGCTTAAGACAATGGTATAGGATTTAGACCTTGTAGAATGCAAAACTTTGATACAAAGTGAAGTCAAAGTCTGCTGATCTACTCAACGCAGGGAAGAACTTGAACCATTGTTCTGACTTCAAACACTAAAATCTATCAATCCGTGCGGTGGATTGGAACCAAAATTCAATGGCATGTTTATATAGATGTCTATTTTAAGATCTTACGGTTGAAAATCCAAAATTCACTTGAAGATGTGATTTTCATGTCTCTTTTTGGCAGTGGCAGTTTTGGACTGGATTTAGAGCGAAAGTGGTCGTGGTCCTTTAGGGGTTAAACATTAATTTAGAAAATCGATTTGTTACTCAATGAGTTATTTCAAATGAAACTAAATACTTGTCCACCACTAGATGACCTTGCTATGGAATTATCATATACACTTGAATATATCCTATTGTTGATAACTAAAAATATATATCATAAATTATTAAATTTCAATATTTTATGTTCAAAAGCAATAACTTGAAATTGCTCTTAATGCATTCATGTTGAGAAAATTGTGAGGTTTAGTTTAATTAATGGTACCACTTCAATACCAATGCATAGCGGTCTAGCAGTTTCAAGAAGTAGGAGTTAGAGTGTTGAATAAATATCCAAGAAGAAGAACTCCAATTTTTGAAGGGGGTTGGAGTGAATAAAGTGTTTATTCATTCCACCACTAAATTCATGTCCACCGGACATAGGTTTAGCAGTATGGAACTACTCCCCCCAGACACTATGTAACCGATAATCAGTCTGGTGGACATTGATTTAGTAGTGGAACGAACAAACACTTTATTCACTCTAGCTCCCTTCAAAGACTATAATTCTTGATATTTATATAACCAATAACTAATAAAATAGTGAGGTTAGATTTGTGTCCTTATGGAGGTTTCAAAGTGTTTTATATAATCCTAGGAGAGGTTGGTTGTTTTTGAGTTTTCGTTTGTGTAGAAGTATGGACATTGTATATTGGATAGCGATGGTGTTGATTTTCGTGAATGTCTTTTTAATTGGAGTGATAGGGATATTGAATGTTTTTTCAAGACTTTTCATAGAGGGGATCAAGTTTGTAGCTTTAGGTCCGGTGGCAATGACATTAAGGGAGTCAATTTTCCATCCAAGAGTTGCAATGTCATTCATAAGTGGTTGGTATTTATTATTTTTGTTTTGGATTGCTTATGGGAAAAATCTATCATTACAAAATTTGAACTCGATAAATTGGATAGTAAGGTTTGTATTTATGTAGTTTGATGGGAGGTCTTTGAATGATAATCTTTTGACGCATGGTATGTCTGGTTTAAATCTAGCATTACAATGGCGTCTTTGGGTTCGACATATGCATGGAATAAATATCCAAGACTATAAGCTTAGATCCTGAATATCTCATCCGGAAAACAAAGTGTGGAACTGGAGTAACAAACAAAGTACTCATTTTTAAAGTTTTAGTGCAGTTAAAAATATGTTCTCTTTACATAAATTTCCCATTTACTTTTGTTTTGTTTCTATATGCAAATTCTTGAACTAGTAACTCAATGAGAAGATGATATGTTTGAACGATTGATTAAGAATGAAAAATCAATGTATGTATTCCTATTAACTTTTGTTTTGTTTCTATATGCAAACTCTTGAACTAATTTAATGAGAAAATTATATGTTTAAATGATCAATTAAGAATGAAAAATCAATATATGTATTTCAAATCATAGATCATCGATCATAGTACACTGAATTGTGATGTAACAAGTTTTTCATGCTTCTACTATGAGTATATAAAAACATCAAAAAACATCAAAATCACATTAAAAGCACTACTTTGCAAAAGTAGTATTCAAATACACTAGAAATAATTCAATGCCTTTTAAAAATAAACTTCCTTTACTAATTTGTCACTAACTTTAACTAATTTTAGGAAAATTCAAATATTGTAAGAAATTTCAAATTTAAATGGTGAACAATGAGTAATGAGCAATCAAATTTAGGGTTTTAGGGTTAAGGGTTTAGTTTTTAGGATATATATTAATTATTTATGGTCCAATAATAGGCAACACTTTTATATTTTTCAAAGAAATCTTCAAAGTAATTATTTTTTCTTGATTTGTTTATATTGATAGCCCACGACTCACGACTCACCGCTCACCACTCACCAAATAGCATCACTCTTATTTTATCTAATCCACATTGTATGTTCAAGACTATCACATTCAAATATCAAGTCGGGTTTTGGTAGAGTGATAACTTTGGATGTGGACTCCAATGCTGACAAACCAATCAACCCAAAACCGTCTCAAGACTTTAACCCTTACTTCAAAAGGTTAGAAGTATTCTACATCAAGACTCTAAACCCTTACCTTAGAACGTCACAATATTCTACATGTATGGTGTCGGATTTGAACATAATAAGGTTCAGATATTGAAATGAACTCCAAATGAAAGATGTTAGTTGAAGAATCTACGATCCAAAGGTATAAATCTTACTAAACTTCAATAAATTTTTGTATTCTACAACGTCATGTATATAATGTTCCCAACTGACATTGAAGGGTTAACCCCCCAATATCTAATCAGGGGGTACATTTAGCCTTAGATGTTAGAAGGTGGCCACCGTATCCTACATCTATGAAGTCGCGTTGAACATGATAAGGTTCAGATATTGAAATGACCTCCAAATGAACTATGTCGGGTGAAAAATCTTCAATTCAAAGGCGTAACTATTGCTAAAACTTGAATACATTTTTGTATCCGCAAAGGTATAACTATTGCTAAAACTTTAATACATTTTTGTATCCGGCAGAGGTGAATACGTGCCTGTGTATACGGTTCCCGACTCACGGTTAAGGGTTAAACGTACCCCTCATTATCTACGCGAGGGGTACATCTGACCTGCTGACGGGTCAAGATATTGGTTTTGCATGTAGTGACGGTTTGTGGATATGAATCTATATCGGTTACCCAGGCCATCTACCGAGAGTGAACATCTGGATTCCTGAAATGTACGGATGCGGGGCTGACGGGATTTGGATCTTGGTGACTTGGCGAAGAAGCTGATCGAGAAGAGAGAAGAGCTTAGGGTTTCACACTCGCATTGTTCGCTCACTCTCGCCATCCCCATCGCACCTCACCGACGTTCCACACACCGCACCCTCGCTCGCCCTCGCTCCATCGCCATGTTTCTCACGAGGTACGCCCTCCCGCTTTCTCCTGGTCGCCCTCTTTCGTTTGAGCCTTCGTACGCCTCGTTCCGTGGTCTCCACCTCCTGATCGCCTTGATTAAGCTCATCATCCGATTGTGTTGTTTGCAGGAGTGAGTATGACAGAGGTGTCAACACCTTCTCGCCGGAGGGCCGCCTGTTCCAAGTGGAGTATGCGATTGAGGCCATCAAGGTGTGATTGATGGCGATTGGTCGATGGATGGGGGAGTCTTTGGTTGATTAGGGCTGTTTAGGGTTTTAGCCGAGAGTTTTCTTGGGAGGTGGCTTGGGGTTTGGAGGATAAGGTACATTGTTTTCTGTCTTGCTTGGTGATCAAGGTTTTGGGATGGTTTTTTGTGCAGCTTGGTTCCACGGCGGTGGGGTTGAGGACTAAGGAGGGAGTGGTCTTGGCTGTTGAGAAGCGAATTACCTCCGTTCTATTGGTAGGTATCCGAACTTGAGTGTAATCTTTCGTACGGTATTGCTGCGTTTGTCGTCTCACGTCAGTCGGGAACCGTATGTATAGGCACGTATTTGACACTGTAGGATACAAAAAATGTAATGAATTTTAGCACCTTTGGATAAAAGATTCTTCAGCTAACATGTTCCATTTGGAGGTCATCTCAATATGTGAACTTTAACATGTTCAAATACGACACCTTACATGTAGAATACTGTGACCTTCTGACGTTTCAGGGTTAACAGGACTGTGTGTGCTTCTTTTCTTGGCGATATCCACTTCTTTTAGCAATTGTTTGTTTTCCCCGTGTTGAGCTGCATATTTGCAAAGTGTTGTTGCAGTTAGAGGTAGTCAACTCATTTGTCTCTGATATTCGGTTCAACTGTGCGCTTGCAGGAGCCCACCAGTGTCGAGAAGATCATGGAAATTGATGAACACATTGGGTGTGCAATGAGCGGTCTGGTTGCGGATGCACGCACACTTATTGAGCATGGTCGCGTGGAGAGTCAGGTAATTTTTTTCCTCTTTGCTTTGTTTTCCATGCTTCTGTTGAAAGAACGGTGTTATGTTTCACTATCTCCTGTTGAACCCTAATATTGAGCATGTTGTGTGTGTTGATTGATTCTGTTTCGTGGGAAATTCTGTTGACTTTTGTCTTCTATGTTTATGTTTCAGAATCACAGATTCTCCTACAACGAGCCTATGAGTGTGGAGTCCACTACACAAGCCTTGTGCGATCTGGCTCTGCGCTTTGGGGAAGGCGATGAGGAGTCTATGGTATGTAATTTACTTTGTGCACGAAGGTAGTATCATATTGAGTGTGTCATCTTCTAAGTGATTCTGCTGTACACTCATTTTAATTCCAGGTGTTTTGTACGTGCTGCTTGATTCATGAGAAGGATCCTGATAATGCTATCATCGTACGGTCCGCTGCTTATGCATGCATCTTCAAGCCCCTTTTCCGTGGTTTGTTTGCAGTCACGTCCTTTTGGAGTCTCACTGCTTATTGCCGGACATGATGAGACTGGACCATGCCTGTAAGACACTCTCTTTCCATCTTAAATTTAGTGTAAACCCTACGGCACTTGCATTTTTCTCGGACAAGTCATGTAATTATATTGTTGTGTTATCAGGTACCACACAGACCCATCGGGAACGTTTTGGCAATGCGAAGCCAAGGCAATCGGTTCAGGATCAGAGGGCGCCGACACTTCTCTGCAGGAACACTTCAACAAGGTACTTCACTCCCATGGTTCCTGCAAACTTTGGTACTTCAATGTTTACAATCTCATATTTATTACATCCCAAAAAAATTGTGGTGGTCGTCAGCATTGACTGAATATATTCCTTCTTGCAGAACATGACTCTGGAGGAGGCTGAGACTTTGGCACTGTCTACCTTGAAGCAAGTGATGGAAGAAAAGGTAACTGTTTGAATTCTTCGTTCAGCTAGTTAACATTTATCCAGCTGATAGGTTTTATTTGGTGTGCACTCTCTACTCGCACCTGAATCTCTGGTTGTTTGCTATGGCAGGTAACATCTTCTAATGTGGACATTGCGAAGGTGGCTCCCAAGTACCATTTGTACACACCGGAGGAAGTTGAGGCTGTTATTCAGCGATTGTAATCACCTGGTATGTCAATGCACAAATGTTTCCAGAAGTATGCTGTTCCTTTGACAGCACTTACATTCTCCATATGCACTCTTTCCATCGTCTTTTCCTTCGATGCGAAGTGGCACTATTCAGAGTTCACGCTCTGTGGCAGGTTCGGCCCGAATGGTTTGATTAGCCAGAGTCACGCATAGGTTTTGAGTATATCCAGTAATTTCAAACCCGGTGACTTCTGAGACACTACCCTTGAGTATATTCTTTACTCCTGATATGACTCAGATTTGGAATATATCAACTTCAAACGGCAGTTCTTCCTCATTGTCTTAGCTGTCGTTTGTTAAATTCTCTTACATCAAACATGTGACATGTGTTATGCGACTTTGAAAGTATGAGCACCAGTTTCCGGGAGTTGTTTATTGTTGGTCATGTTTTAGTCATACACATGTGCCCATCACCGAAGAGAACCATTGCTTTGAACTGCTCACAAGTTGACTATGCCTTCACGCACAAGTTGCTACATGGGCCATGCCACAATATGTGAAGAACTTGGTCTACGCTACTTCCTTATATTGCAAGCAATTTCCATCTAGAGAAGGACCCACATCTTACCATACAGCTTGGAAGTAGGACTAAGTCATTTAACAGGTTGGGTCCATGATAGCACATGTAACTCTTCTAGAAAATATGAGTCAAAAGCTGGGCCCTTTTTCTTTTTGGTTGCTCTTCTCTTTCTACTAAAAAATGGACATCATTGGAGTGTTCTAGAGAGAAGATCATGGTTTCTTACCTTCTACACCCCCAAGTCCTAGATTTTTTTTGGTAATCAATCTTTGGTAGCCTTCAAAAAATTGCAATTTATGTTTTTGATTCTTGAAGATGCAAGAAGGTAGGAGCTTTGTGGGACTATTCTTACTTTTTTTTCCTCATTGTATTTACATAAGAAAGTCATGCCATCCAAAATGATTCTTTGTTGCACCTAAAGATACTAATCCAAAATAAATAAAAAATACTAATCCAAAATAAAATCCTCCTGCATTAAATGCATGCCAAATATGCACAACGTCTCATGCTGAACCAAAATTGCTACTACAAAAACTAGACTTGGTTTGAAATTCAACCCACCAAAGTATATGAAAACTAGACTTTATATGAAGGAGAAACATCTTATCAAAGATACTCTCAATGAAGGATCCCCTTAGACATGTTTAGAGGTTGACCCTTGACCCCTAAATATCCAAGAGTTCCCTCAAAAGACTAAGAGTCCCCTCAGAAGACTAAAAGACTCCCCTTGAAGGACTCTTGGAAAATTACGGATTAAATGGCTCGATGTGCCAATGTGGTCAAATATGGTGTCGTATTTTTATAAGTTTTGACATAAATTAAGCCAAGATTTAATTGCAAAGAGAGAAACACAAAGGGGACAAATACACTAGAGCCATCCACATGAGACAAGATCAACAGACAAATATAAATCTCTAACCCAAGTCCCTTGATCACCTTGTCTCATACACACAACCAGTCATCGTCAAAAGAGATGGAGTCTTAGATCCGACTATGATCCATGTTGGTTGTAACAACTTGGTCTCAAGCCACTGAGCCATAGTCAATGAGCCCAAGTCACTTGGTCACCTTGTCTACTACACAACCTCAAACCGACCCCACTCATCGTCAAAACGAATGGAGACTTAGATCCAACTATGATCTATGTTGGTTGTGACAACTTTGTCTCAAGCCACTCAGCCATAGTCAGTGAGCCCAAGTCACTTGGTCACCTTGTCTGCTACACAACGTCAAATCGACCCCAGTCATCGTCAAAACAAATGGAGACTTAGATCCAATTATGATCGGTGTTGGTTGAGTCAACTTTGTCTCAAGCCACTCAGCCATAGTCAGTGAGCCCAAATCACTTGGTCACCTTGTCTGCTACACAACCTCAAATCGACCGCAGTCATCGTCAAAACAAATGGAGAGTTAGGTCCAACTATGATCCATGTAGGCCGTGACAACTTTGTCTCAAGCCACTCACCTACAGTCAGCGAGCCCAAGTCACTTGGTCACCTTGTCTGCTACACAACGTCAAACCGACCCCACTCATCGTCAAAACAAATGGAGATTTAGATCCTACTATGATCTGTGTTGGTTGTAACAACTTTGTCGCAAGCCCCTCAGCCGTAGTCAGTGAGCCCAAATCACTTGGTCACCTTGTCTGCTATACAACCTCAAACCGACCCCACTCATCGTCAAAACGAATGGAGACTTAGATCCAACTATGATCTGTGTTGGTTGAGTCAATCCGTCAAGTCAAACCTTATGAGCATATTATCTTTATAGTCTTAACCCCTAAAGGCCCAAGTGTACCAATGGGGTACAATTTTTTTTCACTTTGACTGTAATTATCTTTCAATCCATACGGTCAAAACTCACAAAATATTAACCACATCATCTCATAGAAGTTTAGAAGAAGATCCTCCAGTTCCATTCTCAAAAAGTTCGTCTTGGCAAATTATAATCAACAGAGTAGAGATTCCTCTGAAACACCTCGAACCTTTATGGATTAATCAAGATCCTAAAGTTAAAATTGAAAGTAAACCCTATCAATTTCTTCTCCCCTCGTTACACTAGGTTTGAAGTGTTTTTGGTGTGAAAATTGTCAAGGATTTAAGGGTTGAAAATCTCCTTCAAATGATGGGCGTTAACAACTATGCACTTTTGGAGAAGGGCCAGATCCTTTTGCGGCTGGAATTTGAAGGGCAAAGTACACAACTCACCAAAGAAAATGATGGATGCCACTACGTGATACAGAATTCTCCCACTTTTAGATGACCTGAGGTATTAACTCCGAAGCAGGGCTTTAACTCCAAGCATGTGGAAGGTCTGATTCTTTATCATGTCCCAAAAAATAGCAAATTCAAATCATACCTCTTCCCCTTCACCAATAACCAGGTGGTGCTCTCATCACCTTATGTGATTTTTATTTTATTATTACCAAAATACACATGATAAAATACTCGGTTGGCCCCCACGATTGGATACTTTTTCCTCAAAAGGATCACGTCGGAAAATAATAATTAACGGTGTCAGAAAAGTAGTAGTAGACATCTCGGTCAGTGTTCTGTCTCCCACTTTATCACGTGTTTAGCGTCCCAATTTGAGAAAATCTCATAATGTTATCTCTCATAAAGACCGCAAAAAAAAAAAAAAAAAAAAAACATCAGGTGCAGCGAAAACCAAAACGATAGTTTCTTCTGAAGAATCTCTTGAAAAAGTCCCAGGGCGGAAATCCCAAGGCAGCAACGAAACTAGGGGCGGAACAGGAAACAAAACAAACGAGTGAGCAACGGGGAGTCGATGTTTCATCAATACACAAGGGGAAAATTTTATTTGCAAAAACACTGTCCGAGGGAATGATAATAGTAAGGAGAAAAAAAGAGGAGCCTCTCAATTGTGGGGAAGGGGGGGGTGGGGGGGGTACATGTAATATTACAGGATCATTTTTATGTCTGTACAAACTAAAGGCCGTTGGGAAAAATGGAGCTAGAATGGGAAGAAAAAGGGGAAAGAAAAAAACCTCTCGCTTGCTCTACACTGCAAAAACCACAGAGTATTGGCCATGCGCACCAGTGAAAAATGGTGCATCCGCATGTTGCACTAGTTGCCTCACTGCCGCATGCTCGTGGTGTGCTCATCTCTCTCGCTCTTGTGTACAACGTAGGAAAATGGAAACACTGATTCACAAACCGAATGTGCGACGTCGTTGTTGAAATGTCAACTTCCTCCAAAAAAAAATTCGCTCTCCCCTTTTCATATTACAAGGTGACGGATCTCGGGCGTTGGTTGTTTGTACATCAGGCGAGGGCGGACACCTGCGTGGACAGGTCCGCGGAGCCGAAGCCTTCGATCCGCACCGTGGGGTTCGCGGCGTAGGAGGTCGGGCCGCACGCGCTCATCTGCTGGGAGAGGTTGGAAGTGGTGCGCTGGTGGAGGAACTGCGCGTCGTGGATCAGGGGGTTGCCCGCGCGGTGCGGCGGCGAGCCGCAGAAGTTGGGAGGGGAACAGCCGTAGTTCGAGACGTCCCGGTACCCGCCCTTGCTCAGAAATATGTCCAGGAGCTCGAAACACACCACGTTCTCTGGACGAGCTGTGGATTTACTGCAGGAAGAGAAGAAAAAAAAACAGAGCGAAGTTTGTCAGCCATCATCTTAAAATGCCAGATCTTGTTCAGGTGAAATCACGTCATCACCGTCTCAAAGAGAAAAACACCATGTCGCCTACCATCGACTCGGGTACCATCTCAGAGATCAAACCAGCACTACGAGAGCCGCTACGACAGCAATACCGGGGTTTGAAGTCCAGACGAGAGAGTGTTCACCTTTTGTGGCGGCGGGAAGGCTTCAAGAAGTCGTTGGTGGGGCAATTTACAGTGGTGGGCCGTCTCGGTCTGGGACACAGAACCTCCTCCTCGCCGCCCTCAACGCGCAGCCCTGTCCGCGACCGCCTCTTCTCGTTCATGTCCGGCCGGCTGCTGTCCACGGGGCTCCACGCGCGGGCGAGGTGCTGCACGCTGCTAAGGTTCCGCGTGAAATCCATATCCCTCTGTTACAGATCACCAAGTATGTGGCAAAAAAATCCTGACGGGCGGGCGGGCGGCGGCGGGCAAAAATGGAGTTCTCAGAAATTTACAGAGCCTCAATTATATACAAAAAGGATCTGAAAACCTGCACACGGAAAACGCATCTCGTCAGGAACGAGTAGACGCCGGCGCTACAGTCACCACCGAGAAAAGTCGCCGCTACACCAGACTGCCAAAACTCCCACCACCCACCACCCATCTCAACCACACACAAACCGTCTCTCAAAGACAACGCTACGGTCTCCGAACCCTCGAAACTCTCCCCTATCACAACCCCCCCCCCCCCACTCACCAAAAAACACCCTACATGAACAGAAGAAAAGAGCTCCAACCCCACCCCCCCTCCTCTCCAAGTAACCGCCTGGTAACTAACCCAAAAAACCACTCGACAGAGAAAACAACACCAGATCTACCCACAACAAACCCCCGGAAAAACACCTCCAAGAGCCAAAAAGCTCTCACCTTGCCGTGGCAACACAGCACACCCACGTCGAAAACTGGAACTCTTAAGCGAGAGCTCGCTCCTTCCGCATCCCCCACGGCCAACAAAACTGAACACTGCACCTGTGCTGGCTCTCTCGCGTCCTGTGCTAGTACTAGTGGCAGAAGGAGCCTGATCTGTGGTCTGCGAGGCGGGGGCGTTGGGCAACGCTGCTTCGAGGAGGACGCACCGCAAGTAAACAACAGCAACAATCACAGAACGCGGTCCCGCTTCGTTGATTTGTGATCGCGGCGAGGAGCGGGCTATTTCATGGGGATGCTATTTACGAAGCAGCGAGCGCGCGGGCACCGAATCGCAGTGGGCGGGCAGGCGGCGTTTCTTCTGGGCTGCCCGGGGGGTTGCGATTCGCGGGCCGGCCTGCCCGGGGTCATCTCGTGGGCCGGGCAGCGGGCAGCGGGGGAACGGACGTGAGGAGGAGTGCATTGGCTTTTTCCCGTCGGCCCGCCGCTCCACACTCGCTGGGGTGCCAGTGTGGGGATTCATTTGTGTTGTGGGCACTTTTTTTAGCCTTTGGCTTTAGGTTTTTCCCGTGTAATTTTGGTTGGTTTTGTTTCATTGTGTGCTCCGTGCTGCTATCTTTGACTTGGGTCCAAGGGGCAGTCCGTCGTCTTACTTTTCAGTCTAGTGGTGCTGGGGTTAGGTTTGCTTTGTGTGACGGCTTTTACTTTTTCCCCTAGGAGCTTTTCCTCTTGTTTTTTTTGTCTAGAGGGGTGGTGTTTGGGTGATTTTACTATGTGTTGTGTTGTTTTTTTTGTTTTTCGCACATTAACCCGTATAGGGCGAAGTGTTTTGCTAGGGGGACGATTTTTTCTCTTTTATCTTTCCGTCCGTACAGTCAAGTTTTTTTAACCACATTATGTCCATGTAAGTTTAGAAGAAGATCTTGGCACTTTTTGATTGATGGAGTTGAGATTTCTCTGAAATTGGGTGTGGTCCTTTAGGGGTTACAGGGACGACCTTTCAGCGAGAAGCTCCATTTTGAATTGAGGGATCGAATTGCTCGCCGTTTCTGGGTGGGAATTGTCATTCCAAGAGAAAAGGAAGGGAAAAAAGAGATGCAATGGTTCTTTTGAGTTGTGGTGACTTTTTTTCTTCTTCATTGTGGCTACTAGTGGTATTTTTTGGATAGTAAGGGTACTTCACTTCTATTGAGGGAAAGACCTCATCTTGTCGAATGTGAGAATTGTCGTTGCTTGTCGAGTCACCTCAAACATTTTTCTTCTATTTACTGTCTCCTACGAAGAAATCAATCTTGTAGTACTTGTCATTCTAATGTTGATAACAGTGACTAGGTGATTTATGCAACTCATCCTATGACACGTTTCATCCTGGCTACTATTGTGTCAATGTCATCAACCCGCCCTATGACACATTTCATCCTAGCCACTATTCTGTCAATGTCATCAACTCGTCCTACGACACGTTCCATCCTTCCCACTATTCTGTCAATGTCCTCTTATTTTAAAATATTGTTTATGGCTATTGTATCTGTCTACTTGTTGATGTCGGTGGCTCATTGATTTGCAGATTGCTTCCAATGAAAAGTTTCGCCTCTCTCCATCTTGTAGTCAATGGTAGTTGTTCGGCCATTATAACATTTGTCTTCCATTGGAACATTTTATCCATGTCATTACACTATGGATGCTAGTGACTAGTTGATTTGTCCATTGTGTCCTATTATGAGGTCACATATGCTATTGTCAATGATAGTTTGTGGGTGACATTTAACATTTCATTTGACATTGAAAAGTTCAATTCTTACCAAAATATTGTTGATGTGAATAATTATTGCATTCTCCATTGACAATTTCAAATCTTCAACAAAAAATGATTTACCTTATGATATTCTATTATATAATTTTTTTATTGTTGACATAAAAAAACCATATGTTTCTTA
The DNA here is from genome assembly GCA_963971425.1 of Bryoerythrophyllum caledonicum. NCBI lineage: Eukaryota > Viridiplantae > Streptophyta > Bryopsida > Pottiales > Pottiaceae > Bryoerythrophyllum > Bryoerythrophyllum caledonicum. The sequence continues at coordinate 27,612,439 of OZ020518.1, forward strand.
TTTAGTCTAAACCTTTAATATGACATTACCAATGCCATTAATCACAAAATTTGTGCATGCCGTTTTCCCTTAACCAATGTTATGTTACTTATAATATCAATGACTTGGAATTCTTCCATACAAACTAATAGTTTCTTGGAATCCTTAACTTATGATAAAATTGTAACAAGATAATATAAATCCATGCTTTATATTTCATTGTAATAAAACCAATATGATGTATTCATCATCCATGTCCATGTCACTATCAATGTTAATGACTATGTATTTGCAATGTTCATGTTTACTATTCTATAGTTATTGCATATAATTAAAGAGTCTCAAAAATATATAAGAGTTGTCTTTATATCCTTCCAATAGATTGAAAAATTGAAGTAGCACACCAAATTTATGCATATGATGATATGTAAAAGATATGCAAGGTAAATATATCATATTAAATGTGAAAACATCACATTTGCATGTAACATTTTCATTAATATGATATCAATATACTAGCCCTGTTCATATCTCTAACCAAAGTTGATGATGTGCATAGTTGTCATGTGAAGAGGACTAGGAAATCTCTTTGTGCCCACCATTACACACACAATGATTGCAATTTTTCTAGTGACACAAAAACCCTTTCTGAAAACATCAATCATGACATTTTCATTAACCATGTGATGCATTTACAGTTATTGTGCTTTATATAGTCAATGATGTTGAATCCTAAAGTTAAAGTCAAAATTTATAATCACTAAGCACCATTCAAATCATTTGTGTATATGAGGCTTCTTCGAGGAAATATACCAGATTTAGAGTTTAGGGTTAAATACGGGAGAATTTCATTCAAAAATTCATAAAAAAGGGGATAATGTTAAGTCATTTTTCAAATCCAACAATGGATTTAACCTTCTCATTCAAAGTTCCAAGTGTGAATGATTTTGTTCTACGGAGATCATTATCACAAGTATTGCTTAACCCTCAAACATCAATCAGGACCTATGTACATGGGCTATGTACTCTACTCTGTAGAATACAAAAATATGAATGAAAGTTTAACAAGACATACACCTTTGAATCAAAGATTTCTTCAACTAACATCTTTCATTCGGAGGTCATTTCAATACCTGAACCTTATCATGTTCAAATACGACTTTATACATGAAGAATATAGTAATTACAAGTGGCACTCTATTTAACACTAAATATCAACTTTAGTGTAGTAGCAGAAGATATTTAAAGCTCATTTAAATGAGAAAAGAGGTGAAAAATCTAGGGATCTCCACCTCACTTTGCAAAATGAGCTCCAGGCTTGCTCCAACAAAGGGGCCCACAGGAAAGCAAAAACAAAAGTGCAGCTCTGCCCCAAACTATTAAAAAAGAAAACAGGCTCTCCTTCCAAGTGGATTGTTCAGGTTAGCAAAGCACGTGCCTGGTACAGAGCTTGTTTTGGGCTGGCTGTTTTAGCAAAACCCTATTCAGATCCGGAATGAGAGTGAAAATACTTGTGAGAGAGAGAGAAAATAGTAATAAAAATAGGGCACGACTTCATTCTCACCAACGCATATTCCTCCAAATTCCAAAGTCGTGGGAGGAGGATGAGTTACAAGTTCTAGCTTATTTGTAAAGTCACCCAAGTTTTTCAAAATAATGATATCAATAATTAGTGGTGTTCGATTAATTTAATTTTTACTACTAGTTTTTCCTATCTCGTTTTTTAAACATGACATTTGATGAAAAAGTTATGCTACGTGAAGCAATGATTTTTTAATCAAGTACCTTACATTGTGATGGTATACATAACTTGCATAATGTTTTATATATATTATCACAATTACAATAGAGTGGTGACATTGGAAGACGAGGGTGCAGAAATCCCATTAAACATGTCTTAAATGCTATAATCTTCAAATCGGTGCTATCAAAATGTACATATATTTATTTGATATGTTCTTCTAGTAGTACATGGCAAGATCTCTATGGTTTAGAGAAGTGGAAAGAACATTATCTCTGAACTTTTATGATGGCATTATGAACTATAGTCTACAAAAAAAAAAAAACTAAACAAAACAGTACTTGTAGTCCTGTAAGGGTTAATAATCATTTCAAAAATTGAGATAAGAGGCCAATTCCCTTGGTATCTTTGCATTATCTCACAAGAAACTCCCACCCAATAATAAAATTCTACTAAAAATTTAATAATATTAATAATAAGAACAAAAACAACAATAATAATATTAACAATTCTAAAAATATAATAAAACAACAATAATAATACCGCTACTACTAAGAAGAAGAAGATGTGATGAGTACACCTGTTCACTTTGGAGATATTTAAATTGGTGCAGAAATAAGGGGCACTATGAAGGGACCTTCGTTCCCGGGCGTTCCCGGACGTGTCAATGCAGGAGAGCGGGCTTTGTGGGAACATATCTCCTTCTCTGCAGTTTGTCAGGGGCTAAAGTGCAGAGGAAGAATATCAAGCAATTGAGTGGCACTACACGGATCATTGTGTTTACGCTCACACATACAATGCCCTAATTAGCACGTATGATTTTTACCACGAAGTATCGGAGTATGTTAGTGAAATCTATAAAAAGAGGGAGAAATATCTCCTTCGGAAATTGGCGTGAGTAGCGCTACTAGAAAGATGTGTGAGATGGCCATCGAGGACATCAAATTGGGGGATCTATATCAGAGTTTGGTATGCTCATTAGTCTTCTCATACCATCCTTCCCTAGGTTGTTTATTAAATTTACAAGTTATTTCAATTGGCTGGACTTGGACTACGTTTTAAGTAGAGTAAGCAAAATAATTTATTCAATGGTCATATGGTTTAGATGTGGTGCAATTTCATACTGCAAAACTTGGTCTAAATTTCCACTACTTGGTGTCTTCATGGCTCCCCAAGACCATGTGTGCACCAAAGTGATCCGAGTTTCTACACAAATTGGAAATTTACATGCAATCTTTGACAAACACACACTTGCTTGAAATGTAATACCCAATCAAATTTTAACATGCATGTGCTTGATGTAAACTAGTGTGGATGATCCACATCAGTAATACATCCACATTGTATAAGGTGAACGGTGTAGCGCGTGTTTGTTTTTGCAGTTTCCAAACATCACGTTAGAGTAAAAAAAGATACTTAAATTTAACATGGTGAATTGTCGAGGACAAATAACAAAATATATGTCATCCGCATTTAGGTCAAAATTTAAACAAATATTCAACGGTATGGTGCTCCTGGAAGCCTCTAGCGTGGTAGAGAAGAAGCCAACTCCTAAACATTATTGTCCAAGTTTCATCGGCGTGGGGCTGCTTTCATCACAAGGTCTGTCATTAGTGTGAATTATATATTGTTCATTCAAGTCATCCAAATCCGGGTCCACTTCACCGTACCCATTCCCAAAGAACCGTAGCACCGGTAGTCCAAGGCCTATAGCATTGCATGCCGGATGGGATTGGGTATATTGTGGGAACATATTCCATGCAACTTATGAAGAATGTGGTGTATGAGGAATTTAATATAATGCTTGTGTTCCTCATTGCATGATTTGGACAAGTCATGGCCCGCACAATGAGAACTATTTGGCCGCAATTAGAAGTATGAGTTTCAAAACTGGAAAGTTGTACGTAGATCCATTCCCCTCCATAGCATGTCTTGATATGCCCGGACTTTCCAATCAGTGTGTGTATGATACTAAATCCAATGTACTATCCATTTTTTAATTTATTTTTGCTACAAGGGAAAAATGTACAACTTTCCTCTTGTGTTGGTTAGAGTATCACCGTCATTCCTACTTCTGGACACTGTCCTTCCACACCAAATCAGCCTCTGGTCCCTTGTAGTACTAACATTTTTTTTTTGAATTAATTTATTTTACACCTGTGGACCCGTGGCTCTTCCTTTTGTTGTGCTATGTCCAAGTTTGCTGTCTTGTATAGTACCTTTTCAAAAGTATCAAAGCATCATATATTTATATACGTTTCCACACTACACTGCTGCCAATTTTGACACCCTCATGAGGGCTGAAAATTTGTCAATTTACCATGAAAATTTTGGCACGAGATCATTTGTATGTTAACAACATGTGTGCCAAATTTCAAGTCTAGAAGATGAATACAAAAAAAGATATTCAAAATCTACCAAGATGTGTACTTGTGAGTCATTCACATATGCCAACTTTGACACCCTCCCTAGGGCTGATTCTTTATTACTTTATCATAAATTTTTTGGCACAAAACCATCGCTATGTTTACAACAAGTGTGCCAAACTCCGAGGCCTCATGATAAATACAAAAAAGGATATTCAAATTTGTTTCTCATTGGTAGATTTTTAAGGTGGTTTTTTGTATTCATCCTCTCGCTTTGGATTTTGGCACACATGTTATCAACATGAAGGTGATCTTGTGCCAAAATTTTCATGTTCAAATAACTGTATTTCCGACCTGGAGGGTGCCAAAGTTGGCAATAGTGAAATGGTTTTCCTGATTGTTTCTCACAATTACACATGTTGGTATATTTAGATTTGTTTATTTTATTTTGTGGACCTTTTGGGCTTGAAATCAAGCACACTTATAATCAACAAAGAGATGGTTGTATGTCCAAAATATCAGGGGAATTTTTTTTTAAACTTAATCCTTGGGAGGTTGTCAAAGTTGGGAGCTATAAAATGTTTCTCATGTCTATATTTGTTGGTAGATTTTAAAAATCTTTTGATATGTAGATATTTTGGCCTTCAAATTTGGCATGCATGTGATCAACATAGAGATATTCTCATGTCAAAAAATTTATGGAAAAAAAAATCAATCCTTGGGAGTGTGTCAAAGTTGGCTAGGAGTGAAATGTTTCTCACAACTACACATGTTGCTAGATTTTGAATTAGTTTTATTTTTGTGGATCTTTTGGACTATGAATTTCCTAATATGTTATCAACACTGACATGGTCTCATGCTAAAAATTATGTGGTCAAAACAAAAAATCTTTTATTCTTTGGGAGGATGTCAAAGTTGGCAGCTGTGAAACTTTTCTCACATCAACCCCATGTTGATAGATTTAGAATAGTTTTTTTTGTATTCATCTTCTGGATTTGAAATTTGGCACACATGTTGTCAACATATAAGTGATCTTTTGCCAAAAATTTCATGGTAAATTGAGAATTTTCCAACCCTCATGAGGGTGTCAAAGTTGGCAGTAGTGTAGTGTGGAAACGTACATTAATATATGATGTTTCGATACTTTTGGATGGGTACACTACAGTTGGTGAGAAGCAAGACTGCTTATTTGGACTCGCTATTATGTCATGCCATCAATAAGGCACCACGGCCTTGGTATAGTGGTTTGGGACATGGCACACCGGTGAGGTGGTTGTGAGTTCAAGTCCTATTGCTAGCATGGTGCCTACCACCATAGTCCACTCAATTATGGTGGGGGGTCCCAAGGCCTCGTTGTATGGGGACCCACAAAGCCCTTGGGGGAGATGACATGTCGGTTGTCCCTAAGGCAATTAGTGTAGGGAAGCACTTAGTGTAGAAAAGTGTTTATCCTCGAGATGGGGGAGTAATTCTATTACACTAGCCTATGTCCCATGGCCATATTCTTAGTGAAGAGAATGAACAAACACTATATTCATGCCGGTCGTGGCCATATTCTTAGCGATGAGAATGAATAAACACTACATTCATGCCGGTCTCCTTCGGGGAGTGGAGTTCTTCTTCATCTTCATGCATTAGTAGCTTATTCCCGAAACCTTAACCGCTAAAAGACATGGCCTTGTACTGTACTTTACCAATTCCATCCAAAAATTGCCGCTTTGAAATGAGATATTATTAGAATTATTCAAACAACCATTTAATTTATTCAAGTGTATGAACTTCAAGCTAATAACCTCAAGAAGACACCCTAATTTTTTTTGTAAACTTTGATCGTACGGATTGAAAGACACATGCATTTGAAGAGTGCAAAATTGTTTTTTTCTACTCTGCCTAGACATGATCAGGATACTTTTTACTCAAGATAATGGCAATTTTTTGCACTTCACATTGCATATACTCGATGGATCTATGTTTACCTTGCGTGAGGTCATTGCATGCCAAAAATCACATGTAATGTAGGTGTTTACAATAAGAAAAGTGGACCTGCAACTACAAGGGGTATTGAAAGTGGCCCTTTATTTGGGAAAATATTTTTATTTTTTAATTAGAGATATAATTTTTGGATCAGAAATCCAAACGGTGAATAAAATTGCTATGACCTATTCTAAATATAGAAAATTATAATTTTCAAAAAGGTAAAATCCTTTATTTTTATGAACAATCAAAGTTACCAAGTACTTTCCTTCACTACTCCCACCTCAAAAAAGTGCAATTGTCAACTCTAGAGTAACATTGTTCATCTCTATAGTACCCTGCCAAGCTGCCAAAAGAGTCGAGTTTTTTTTGCTTGAAGCAACATAACTTTTTCCCTAGAAGTCCAAAAAAAGAAAGAAAAAATCCCCGCAAAGATAGCCCGTATTTCTATTCTCACTCAAAATTTCAAGAAGTTATCTTCAAAAATAGATTTTTAGGAACATGCCCAATTGTCCTTAGGGATTATCAACTAAGGAACCAAAATGTGGTAAATCAAACTAGTTTTGGGGGAGCCACGACTAATCGAACCGTTGGGTTGATTTGCACTTGTCGCAACAGTTGTGCGCTATCCTTTCCTCCATCGAACCCATCTTTCTGATCTCCAATTAATTGAGGCATTAACAAACTACAATGATTTATGTGAAAAAGGTAAATAATGAAATGTATTCCCCATGTAGATTCTCTTAAATCGTAAGAATTTTCATGATGGCGTGCAAGGCTTCGTCGTTAAAGGTTAAGCAACGTCAATGACAGTTCCCCCTCTTCATTTTTTAATTTTAATTTTTAAAATCGGGGTTTTTTTGTTATGGTGATTTTGTGATTGTAGCAACCTTTGTAGAAAGCCATTCATCCAATGATTTGAAAGGTTCCCAAAGAGATTTACAATTGCGTACCGGTACCACGGATGGGCATGGTACCAGAAGTTTTCCCATGTTGGTGAAAAGCCAGCTGTTTGTCCTCTACATTATTTAGATGAAGTGCTCCGAACTTCACCGTAATGTGTGGCATATGAACCATATGAACCAATTCCCATGACATCAATCAGGCAAATCATGGTCGAGCACACCAAAAATTCTAATTAGTGTGCTTTTTATATTTCATGTACCCAAGTTCATATGATGCCACTCAAATGATTTGTTTTAAACTGAGAGAGTATTTAAAAGTCTCACAACATGATTATCATATTCACAAACATTAAAGGTTAAAAAAAATATTCACTTTGGATAGCGTGCTGGAACTTTGGGTGATTCTATTACATCAACCCGTATAGGACAAAGACTACGTTTCACTAAAACCACACCAAAACTTCCTTCTCTAATATGAGCCCAACTCCCTAACCTCAAGCTTTTGATGTTTGAAGCACCATAACTTTTTTGCAATAAGTCCATGAAAAGAAAAAAAATAACTACCCCACAAAGATAACCCGTATTCCTATTCTGAAAACTTATATTCAAACTTGGATTCTGCCCAAACTCAAATTGTCCTTTCGGGGTTAACCCTTTATCGCCCAGGAAGCCTGAAATGGGACTCTGGAGGTGCAAAAACTCAAATTGCATAAAATCCATGAGGAACTAGGCTTTGGGATGCGAGGTTCAGATTTGCGCACTCAATACACAAACACTTTCCAACAATCAGATCATGATTTGGATTTATAGAACTCTTGGAAAAGCTAGGAATACAACACAAAATACACCAAATACACTCAAATACAGTGAATACAGTGAATACCATGCCACATACTATGTTGTATTTCACACACATGCACATTGATTTTGGTCTTAAATTTTGATTGAACTTTGTCTTTGAGACATTCTTCATTGTTTTGTGATTGTTGATCTCTCTCTTCAAATACGAAACTACCGTCTTGATTCGTATAAGGTTGGAACATTCATGGTATACAATCAAGTAGAAAAATGCATAAAAATCACCAAGAATTGTGTATAAATATTTTCTTTACATATGATATGTCAATGCAAAGCTATCAACCTAGTGCACATGTGAACCGCTCTAATTAAAAGTAAAAAATTCTTGCAAGAATCTATTGATGGTTAAAGTAGTGCACCCTCCAAAATCCACAGTTTTCACTACCAATATACGGTAACTTTAAACACTATAATCCATTCCATCAACCATTGGATGTTGTGCAAAATTTCCCCAAAGTTCAGGTCATGGGTTAAGATCAGTTTTGTAAGGTTAGATATCAATATTAAGCATTGTATTTCCATCAAATCCGGTGCATAGAAAAAAAATCAGCAGAAATCTTGGTTTTCCGAGAAACATCCCTGAACGGTAAAGGGTTAGGTGCACAATGTTACCCAATCTTGTCGTATTTTCATCTAGCATTTGCATCCACGCCCAGACAGACTTTGTTGGAGGGTCGTCACTAGATTTTGCTAACCATAGCAACGGTGCATTGGTAGTGTAAGTAACCCGCACTAATTAAAGTTGTTGGTGTGGTTTGCCAATCTTGATCAGCAATTGGATTTGTGATTTGGGTCCCAACAGTTACAATCATTCCAGAGCAGAGGCAACTTGCAACCTTTTCGGTGTTGACTAAAAAAGAAGACAAGGTTCGTACAAATTACGCGAAGGAAACATGCAAACAGGAATATGATTGAAATAGTTTGCCTAATGCTGCACCAAAAGCGTGAGTGGTAAGTTGTAAGCACCACTGGCATTCCCAACCGTGCTGCAGCTGGCTTCAGGCGAGTGGGCACCATGATGTCCATAGTGGAATCCAACATATGTGCCAGAAATTTATTCATTACGAATATGTCATTTCATTCAATTTTTTATAAAAAAAACAACAACAACACAACTCAACACAAAATACGTTAAGAGAATTCCTTCTAGATGTATAAAATTCTGAATCAATCATTAGATGCTTAACCCTTTATGGCCTATGAGCTTTTTTAGCCTACAAGTGTTCTAGATCATGCAAAACAACATCTACTCACAGGATACATTTCATCACAACTCCCATTCATGGAAATCATTGTCGCGTGTCGATGCTTGCACCGATTTTCATAGCAATTGTCTCAATGGACTCCCATCTTCCTCCACCTCTTTTTCATAGTTTGAGTCTTTCATGGAGGTGGCATGTAGCTGTTGCTATCAAGATTATTGTGTGGAAACGACTCAAAATGGGTCGCTCGTCCTTAAAGGGTTAAGTTACCATAATTGTAGCAAAGTTAACCCCTAAAGGACCAAGGCTATTTAGAGGAATCCCTACTCCATGGATTGAAGGTTGTCAAGATGAACTTTCTGGAATTGGAACCGTAGGATCTCCTTCTAAACTTATATGAGATGATGTGGTCAATTTTTTTGGTGAAACTTGACCATATGGTTTGAAAGATAATTGCATTCCAAATGAAAACAAATTGTCCCTCAAAGAGACACTTAATCCTTTAGGGGTTAATGCTTGATAGAACAAAGGGTTTTGAATCATAAAAAAATACCTCAGCAGGGGCCTAAAATGAAATTATTCTATTAGGGAGTTGTTGAATTTGAGAGCCCTTTCATGGTAGCTGAGAAGAGAGAGACGTAAATATGAGAGATGAGCTTGGATCTCCAAAGGAGGTCAATGTGAATGTAGTGTTTATTTATTCCCTCTCTAAGGCTTTTCCTACTTTTAGATAAGTAATTAGTTGAGTTCTTGTAACATTAACTCCAAAATTCTCAAAAGTTCCTTTGAAAGACTTTTATAGTCCCTTTAGGGAACTCTTGGAAATTTAGGAGTTAGCCAAAGATATCAAACGTTTTAATTTTTATTCCCATTTCATTTCTTAAAACGAGCCCCAAAAATATATAAATTTACATAGTGAGCTTAAAGAGTAAAAAGGCAGCTAAGAATCATTGTACAACATGACCTTTCTTTCTTTATTCTCAAAGATGGCTAAAATTGCTTCTGTAGACCACCAATCTCCTCGATATCTCGTAGCTATGACAAGAGTGATTAAATAGTAGTTCTTAACCTTTTAAAGGAAATATTTTACATAAAGATTGAGCAGATTTACGAAAAAAAACCTCAACTTTCAACCAAATTTTCATAGCAATCAAGTATTTGGTCATGGAAAACATACACGCATCATAATTTTGTTAGGATATTCCTTTCTACCTTTCGAATCAAAACCTTTGAACTAATAAATCTCATGTCCTTCTATGAGGTATAAGATATGTTATTTTTAGAAATACAAGAATTGATAACCAAAGCAAAAAAAAAAAATCTTAAAAAAAATTAAGGAAAATAATCAACAAAAACAAATGCTCATATAATTTTGCTACCCTCATACTATATGTTGTGATTTTTGGGGTGTTTCTAGAGGATTAATAAAAATTAAAATTGTGAGGTACTGATCTTGTTCATACAAATTTCTTTAGATATTATTTCTCTCCACAACACCTTCGGTAAACCTCATGTGAACACATTCACGTGAGGTTACATGGGTCATAACTTTCCATACCTTTTTCATGGCCTTTGTGATGAATGAACAAGGTCCTTGCTCTCTAGTTTCTATGGAGGTAGTTGAATGATCCATGGAAACTCATTCTCTTTACTGCTCTAGTACCTGATAAAGACGAGAAAAGATCAATAGAGACATTCCTCGTGGAACTTTTCAGACCTGTCTGGCCAGAACTTATCATTGCAGTACACAAAACGTTCATCTGGAATTCAACAGAGCAAATAATCTTCCAAAAGAAGATGGATGAGAAAATAATTGTTGATGAAAAACTAAGCATGAAAGATTTTATTTGTACTCCAATAGTGGATACTTGGCCGTTTAGGGCATTAAAAGACGAAGGAAGGGGGTTGTTTAACCCCTAAAAGGCCGTTCCCGTGGTGGGCAGGGGTTTTCCATTTTGGGCAGGTTCCTATGGTCTCAATTAGATCATGAATTTTTTTTTTAATTATGAAGATGGGACATATTAGAGCTTCGTGGGGATGTATGTAGTTTTTACACCGGACCTTAAAAAAAGTTATGCTCTTCGATCTGCAAAATTGGGGACTTAGGGGAGCTTCAAATTGATTTGCTAGAAGTTTCTATTGACATTCTGAATTCTCATACATGCAAAGAAAATTACCTTCTTTGAAGATGTCAAATTTTTTTGGGTCTTAAATGTACAAAAACATTTTAACCCAAGTCAAACATTTGCACACATTGTCCGGCAAGGGGAAATTCTTTTTCTTTTTTGCATTTCAAACGCTACAATCTTCATATCCTTGCGGTGGATTGCAACCAAAAAATATGGGACGTTCATATAGAAGTATATTTTTAGATCTTACGGTTGATAGTCCAAAATTTTACTTTAAAATGTGATTTTTGTGCCTCTTCTTGACAATGGCAGTTTTGGACTAGTTTTGGAGCGGAATTGGTTGTGGTGTTTTAGGGGTTAAAGTTTTGTACCATGTTTCTACAATTTTAATTTTGATCTCAATTTTTTGAATTTGAATCACAAAGATGTTGGAAGGACCACTTTCATAAGTTTAATGTTGATTTCAGACCATGAGCCTAAATGACTAATTTTAAAAAGATAAAAGTACAGTTGTAACAAATCATGTAACGGAGGACTACACAACATAGGTTATTGCAAAGTTACTGAGAGCTTTCATAAGATGTTTAATCTTTTGGTTTATAATACCACTTTTTTTTAATGCATATTGGATATTAGATGTAGAAGAGCTTATAAACTTTATATTGAAGTAGGTTTAACAATCTTCAAGAAATGGGAAGACAGGGTCATGTTGTAGCATGAATCTTAGACACCTTCTCCTTTATACAACTAATTATAGAGTTGGAGATATATAGGGATTAATTTTTTATATCCCTAAAAGCCCAAGCATCCACACATTGGCTCACAACTCTTATATTTCATGCGTAATTTTTTGGTCAATGGAAATCATTTTCATTTGTCATTCTTTGCAAAATTTTAGAATCTAATTAGGACCTACTTGTTAGGCAATTCGAAATATCAGTCTTACCTTTTCTATTGTTAGACAAAAAGGTTCAAAGTGCAAATCTCCAATTTTAACCCTTTTAGGCCGATGAGCTTTTATGGCTTGTGAGAATCTATGAGTGTTCTAGATCATGCAGAATGACATCCACACAGTATGTACATTTTAGTGCTAAAATTTACGAACTCATTTCACAAAAATCAGTGTAGCTTGCCGATGCTTGCATCGATTGCTGTGGCAAGAGATGCCCATCTTCCTCCACCTGTAAGTCACAATCTATTTTTCCCTTCGACCTCGCTTGTAGCGCTTGCTACAAAGGCTCTTGAGCCAAAACCACCTACATATGGATCGTTCGGCGTTAAAGGGTAATAACAAACATTGAGGGGTCAAACCGAGGAAAGAGGTCAAAACTTTGTCACATTGCAAACAAGTGGTGAGTAAAGATCATGAATAGTGTAACATGAGACCATAAAAACAAACACGTTCACGAGTAAATGGCATTGAAGAACACTTGAAATGAAATTCGTAGAGCACATTGGCAAAATCAGCGAGGCAATCTGTTTTCAGAGGCAAGTGATTGATGGCCTGCACCAAAAAGTGCTGTGCGCTCAGTGAATGTCTAATCTGACAGGACGCCAGGCTCATCCATACATCCCCATGTGCAATCTTAAATCTTACGTAATCACTTGGATTGGCTTGCGCAAACAATAAAACTTATCATCCATGAAAAGTGCAATGTGTCCTTGGTACATGATAGGTGGGTTGAACGGTGCCTCCCCATTGGTTTTTGTATTCTTTGCCGGGAGAGGTTTGCTTTGTTTTGTTTTTTTACCCCCCTGAAAAGCCTAAATATCTATAATCGTATTAAACAGGAAAACGGCGACTAAAAATCTGGTATGATTGGATCTCTAACTCAAATTGGATCTAATTTGAGTTGAGAGACCACCAAGCTCTTTCATTGACGTACCCCTTAACCCTTTTGTGCCCAAGGATGTTTCTAGATTTCTGCTGATTTTTTTTTGCTTTAAATTGGATTTGATGGAAATACAATGCCTAGTATTAATAGCTAACCTTACAAAATTGAACTTAACCCATGACCTGAACTTTGGGGAAATTTTGCACAACATCCAACGGTTGATGGAACAGATTATAGTGTTTAAGGTTACCGTATATTGGTAGTGAAAACTGTGGAATTTGGAGGGTGTACTACTTTAACCATCAATAGATACTTGCAAGAATTTTTTACTTTTAATTAGAGCGGTTCACATGTGCACTAGGTTGATAGCTTTGCATTGACATATCATATGTAAAGAAAATATTTATACACAATTCTTGGTGATTTTTTTTCTTTTTTCGACTTGATGTATACAAAAATGTTCCCAACCTTATGCAAATCAAAACGGAAGTTTTGTATGTGAGGAGAGAGATCAACAATCACAAAACAATAAAGAATGTCTGAAAGACGAAGTTCAATCAAAATTTAAGACCAAAATCAATGAGCATGTGTGTAAAATACAACATAGTATGTGGCATAGTATTCACTGTATTCAGTGCATTTTAGTGTATTTGGTGCATTTTGAATTGTATTCCTAGCTTTTCCAAGAGTTCTATAAAATTTCCAAATCATGATCTGATTGTTGGAGAGTGTTCATGTAATGAGTGTGCAAATTTGAATCTGATATCTTGTCCCATTTTAGACTTCTTAGGCACTAAAGGGTTAAACGATAGTTGAGAACCATATATATTGGCACATGTTTTACTCTATAGAATACAAATTTCTTCATTAAAATTTAGCAAGACTTACACCTTTGGATTGAAGATTGTTTAACTTACATTTTTCATTTGGAGGTCATTTCAGTATTTGAACCTTATCATGTTCAAATATAACACCATAACATGTAGAATTTGGTGGCCACCAGTGACACCTTCTGACTTTTAAGGGTTAATAAGACAAGCAAAGAGGCTCTAATCATTTCAAGTCCTAAAAGATCAAGACATTTTAGAAGAGTCTCTACTCAATTGATTACAAACTGATGAGATGAACTTCTTCAGGATGTGTTTATAGGATCTTCTTTTTTAACTTATATATGAGATGCTTTGGTAAATTTTTTGTGAATTTTCACATAACTGCACTCAAAGTGAACAAATTTTTCCTCCAAAGGGACACTTGGTCCTTTGGGGGTTAAAGCTCATGTTTCCTTCTGTCACTACACTAAAGATCACATTTAGTGTAATGCTCAGTAAATGACTTGTAAATGCGATAAGTTTTTACTTTTAAGTGAATATTTTTACCAACTATGTTTGTAATGATTCTCTTATTTAAATACTATAGAGAGTTGTGCTCTTGGTAAAAATTGGCATCAAGAGTAAAAACTTATCGCATTTACAAGTCATTTACTGAGCATTACACTAAATGTGATCTTTAGTGTAGCAGAGAATTATACATGGAGCATCAAAGAAAAAGGCAGTCCTTGGGTGCCTTGATTCAAATTTCCATATCTTCAAACGCTTTTTGTTTAAGAGGAGACATGTCATGACTCCCCAACAATCTACAATTATTCAACAAAATATCAAAGCTTGCCTTTATGAATATCTGGATTTCATTCAAGGCACCTCATGGTGAAAAAGTCATGTTGATTTTGGGTCCCCACCACCATCGTTCCTCTCCGCTTTTATGATGAAGTTGCGGGGGCTGAAGACTGAGCTTGTGATTCAACACGTAAACGCCCGTCTCATAAATGAAAACAAGAACAAGCACTTTTTATCCAACACGCTCATATCAAGTGTTGGTCCACTCATGTCTTCACAAATGAGCCCAAACTCCTCTCCACAAGAAACTGGCTCTCATTGGCAGCAAGACTTTGAGGATGCTTGCAATATGGACTTCCTTACATTCACATTGCCCACCTCTTGTTGTTTTGACTACGAGTTGTATGGTTGGAAGGAACACAAAGAACCAATAGCTAGTTGCACCCCATTCAATTCATAATTGAATACAATTCAAAACACTCGACTAAAATTTAAATAATGTTTACATAATTGGATCCCACCTAGGTGAGATAAAAGTGTGTGGATTGATGTTTAGACCCGGTTGTTAATATTTTGATTTTTTAACCCCAAAGGACCGTGACATTTTAGCACCCAAATTCACTAAAAATTGCCAATTTTAATGCATTCAACACAAAATGCACATTAACATACTTTTTACATAAGATCTTGTACTACGACTATACAAGTGCATGTGGTAAAATAATTGTTTAGGTTGACAGCATAGATTGAAAGATATCAGCCTTTGAAATGAGACATAAACACCTTCAACAAACTACGATCACCTTCTCCAACAACTTTTGGACTATGGTCCATGATTTTCTAATATTAACTCAAAAAATCATGTTAGGACATGTGAACCAAATTTTAAAAGTAGAAGAGGGATAGAAGATGTCCTTCAAATTCCTGCAATGCAACTATGTAAAAGAGAATTAACAATACACTTCAAGTTTTGCATACATCATATCCTTCTCGTATCTTTGAAAGTCAAAAATCCGTACGGCAGATGCAAAGATTTCCATGTAGTTTCCAAGAGAATTTTATTTTTCTTCTAAATGGACAAACTCAAATTTCTATTCAATTTATACTTAATTAAAGTCTAGCTACACTATTTGCTATATGTCACACTAAACCGATGCACTATTTGTATATGTTACTAAAAAAGGTTTGTAACTTTTGATCTGTAAGTCGGATACCTACATAAATTATGTCTACGGGAAGCTAATAAAAGTTGCCCATTCTGTAAAAAAATCCTCAAAAAATCTTACCGAATTTTGAGATCATGGGACCCTATTCAATTTCAAAATGTCCCCCAAGGGAACATTGGTCCTTTAGGGGTTAAGGGGAAAATAAGAGAAGAAGTTATGAACAATTTTTTTTTCTCAACAAATAAGCCCACTTTTTCACAAGAGAATAAATTTGCACTTGTCTAAAATAAAATTAAAAAGCTTCTTTCACAGAGGAGTTAACTTCAATCTTTGTCAATTAAATAATATTAAATATTAAATGGTAAACGAAGAAATGATAATAAATATATAATTAAAAAGTAAATAAAGGAGTGAGTGGTGATAGGTGGATGAATGTCCCATACAGAAGTCCTAGTTGGCGACAAGGTAGCAGCACCACACAATGGTTTGAGGTTATCATTCTATTTATCCACGCCCATCAATATTGAAATCTCTGTGCATTTAATGCATTTGTTTTTACTACCATTAAACTTTATTAGTGTTCGTTTTGTTTATTTATTTTATTCAAACACATGATAGAATTTTCCGGAAAGTCTTTGTCAAAGAGGAAAAATAACGTGAACTCAGGTTGAGCAGAAAAAGTGCAATATAATTAAATGTTCCTCTCATTTTTCTTTATATTTTGAATTTAAAAAGGAAAATAACTACAAGAGTAAATATAATATTATCCTTTTTGAGTGGCTACCCCAACGGAACCTCTTCCCATGGCATGATCAAAATATCTCCACCCACAACTCCACACAACTAAGACGATACTATCAAAGCACCCAAAATAAATTCTACTTAGCAACCATTCAAGCACACCATCCTCAAGAACCATTTTTGGGACTCAAGATCCGTTACTCCTCCCATAATCATTCCCCTCCTGCACCACCAAATGCAACCCCAAAAAAGACATTTGCACATCAAACAATACAATCAAAATTAATGAAGACCACACACATATATGCGAAGACAACGGGAGGCATCTAATCACTATTTCCATCACTAGACTACAATGGCTATGGAACCAATACCATAACAAATTACAAACTCCCACACACATAGAGCCAATAATCCAACGATTTGATACTGAAATAGTTTGGCTACACCAAAGGTATAAATACCCCACCTCAAAAAATAACCCCCTCAAACTCGCACATTACACACTACCCACATCCATCCTAGATTCACCAATTTCATCATTCAACATCCAACACTTATACTTCGCATCCCCCATCACATGCCCGACCCAACTCACTAAGTTCTACTCACCTCTCAAAAGAGACAATTTTTTTAGCTCACTAGGAAATGCCTTTGACCACAAATGGATTGGAAATGGTATTGCACACCCCCACGATTCATAAGAAACACAACAAGCAATAGATTGGGCAAGACTTGTGGCCATAAATGATCCACTCTTATCATTACATCAATGATCCACTCTTATCATTACATCAGATACTAACTGGTACCAAAACTTTAATCCACACTGGGGCCCATTACCAGATTTGCACATCATCGCGTTATTCAAAGTAGACTTGGTACAACATGATGAACCCACTTTACCACCCAAATAATTAAAAAAACCAAGGACCTAGCCATCTACCATACGAATACTATGCATAAATCATCAAAACAATAATATTGGTAGTAACAATGGAACAACTCACCACTCTTACCTCCATCTCAAAAAAATTTAACATACATCGGTTATGTACAAAAATAGCCCCACCTACCCTCCCAAACACCGGTAAATCAAAACAAAATATGGTTTAAACTTAAAGATACAAATACAGTACAAATCCACCATAGTACACCACCCCCCCTCTCCACATATTGTGACCATATCCCTCTAGAATTTGATTCCGCATATTGTTACTACACAGGTGGTTCCTTCAAAGAACTAACGGAAGCAAGCCCCGGACATCGACATCAAGATAAAGCAGAATATGGCATACATAACTCTACCAAAGGAATAAAATATATCCAAAAGATTATAAAGACTCCAAAATATCCTCATAGCATAAATGATGGCCCTCCATAAAACTCTCCAAATCTTCACTACACAATACGCTAACAAACCCGCACACATCTTTATAGATTGTATAAACGTCTTGTATCTATTAAATACACAAATAACACATCCCACCATCCATAATAGCCACCACGCCAAACCATACTAGCATCTATGGTCCAAATGCTACAAAATTGCACAAATTGCACCAAATTGCTACAAAATTGCACAAATGCTACAAATTACAACCCTCCATAAAGTCAGAGCACATATCAATATAGAAGGAAATGAACAATCCGGCAATTTAGCAAAAGAAGGATTAGACAAACCCCATAGAAATACCAAACACCCGCACAAACATGCCCATCCTACCCCATTCTACCTCCAAAGAGACAATTGGAGTTCCATGGAAGACACCCCAAACAAGGGCCCCATAAGATTTTTGGATAATTATCTCAAAAAGCAAGACCTAATTAACAACCTGGATTTAATCTCAGAACGCTTCCCTGACATAGAGAAATGGACTGGTAACACCAACGTTGATAATAAACTCTCTACAAACTTTCGGAAAAATCCTACAATTACAGACTCACAAAAAAACATGCCTTATTAAATTTTGCACTAGAGAGTACATGGGAAATGCCCGTAAACAACTCTTCTTTGGAATTGAACAATTTCCTTCCATTACATGCCCAATATTCACCTCCACGGACCCGGACACATGGCTACACGTAGTCCTTAGATGCCAAAACCATCACATGCATTCCCTAATCGTCAAAAGACACAACAAAATGGTGTGGAAAATGCATAAAGTAATTATATCTTCATACAAATTCAGATGCTTTATACTTATGAACGCCAGAAACTTGAACAATAATCCACAAGAAATCACAGTCCTCCCATGGTAGCTACTTCCTTGCACATGTGGAACCCAAAGATGTCAATGTAATGCCAAATTTAAACCAGACATACTATGCGTCAAAGGACATACTATGCGACATACTATACTTCCTTACCATATAAAGACCCCCCACTGGACCACATTAACACAAACCTTACTATCGAATTTATCAAATTCAAATATTGAAATGATAGATTTTCTAAGAAGCAATTGAAAACAAAATTAATAAATACCAACCACTTATTAATAACATCACAACTCTTGGATGGAAAGTTGAATCTCTTATTGTCATCACTGCTGGAGATAGAGCCATTCTCTTTATCCCCTTTATGAAAAGCCTGGAAAAAACATTCAATATCCCTATTAATTCAATCAAAAAGATATTGTCAAAAATTAACACAATTGCTATCCAACATGCGATGTCCATTCTCTTACATAAACGAAAAGTTGAAAATAACCAACCTCTCTCTCAATTCAATGACATTGCATAAAAGCCTCCTTAAAACACACACTCAACCTCTACATTTCATCTCCTCAAATTGAGCTCCATGGCCCTAATTGGTCCTTAGTCCATGGTTATTGGTTACTTGTTATTGGTTATTGGTTACATAGTGTCTACCCTCGCGAGGGGTGAGTAGTTTTATACCACGAAACCCATGTCTGGTGGACATTGGTTTAGTGGTAGAACAAATAGACACTTTATTCACACTGGCTTCCTCATGGGAACCGGGGTTCTTCTTCTTATCTTTTTTGCACCATGAGTATTTATAGCATTTAATGTCTTTGAACCCTATCCAATGCAAGCTAAAGCTACCCCATAGTACCTCAAGTTCTCTAAGAGTTGGTAAATGGTTCCTCCACACCTCTCCCAAGCTAAGTTACCTTCTCTCGCCGGGATCCTAGTTATTGTAAGTAGACAAGAGGGAGAAAGTGGCACAATTGCAAAAATTAGATTTCAAAAAAATAAATATGAATATGGGTGCTTGAAAAGGAGAGTAATGTGGATATAATATCTATTTATTTCCCTGTTGAATCCTTTAAGCATAGGTTAGTGGAATAGAACTACTACCTTCCCTTTATGGTAGAATATCATTTCATTATCCATTATAGCCAAGTTCATGGCTTTAATCTCACAGGCACATGCTCTACCAAACTGAATCTAGAACTAAAGGTAGATATATTCTCTTTTTTAATAAGCTTTTATGATTGATTGACTACCAATTTCATAATATCTTCTTCAATTAAATTCATGATCTTCAAGAAGAAGAAGAACTTCGAATTCCAATGGAAGGTGGCATGGAAAGAGTGTTTGATCATTCTACGACTAAATCTATGACCATTGAATAATTGATTTCATGGTCTTGACATCATAATTTATGATTTTTATGTGATTTAACCCCTAAATGAAAAAATCTCGATATGGGCTTTTGCCAATATTGGGCACGTTCCCATGGTTGCAATTTATATTTGAAATTATTGAAATGTTGAACAAAGATGCAAAAAGACAAAAGGTACCTGAGAGATAATTTTTATTCTCATCGGACTTCTAGAAAAAAAGTTATGCCATCATTAAGGAAAAATTGTGGAGTGCGGGCATGTTGGACAACTCCAAAAACTTTTGTTAGGACACTATAGTAAATGAAAGATTTTCAATATGAGTAATTAGTATTATTTCCTTTCATATTGTCAAAAAACATTTCTTGTCTTCGATGAAAAAATGCATTTGATCCCAAGTCAAAGATTTTCACACATTGCCACACATTGTTGGGCAAGGAACCAAAAAAGAATCTTCCTTGCTACATAAAACTTTGAGATCTTCACATTTTTCACTTTTTATTTTTTCTATTACAAGACGTGGTGTAAACCTTCTTATTGATTGTTTGGATTATCATTCTAAAACATACTTTGCTCCCAAAAAATTAAAAGTGAATTGGCAGTTTTTGAACCTCCATTCCTTGCATAATCTGGATATGCTACAACCCTTCTCTACTCTAAAAACTAGTGTACAGTCCCCTTCGGAAAGTCTTCGGACAACCAAGAAAACTGACTCTGGACAGCCGCATCACTTGGCATCAAATTTGATGTAGCACAATCCAAAATCCATGCACTGACCTCAAATTTTTTATACTCATCGACAACCAACACATGAAAATACAAGAAAAATCTTGAGTCAATTGAGAATCTCTTTCTGCAAGTATACCAATTTACCATCGAGTTGCTCCTCCCTTGGCCTTGATCACAACAGCCATTCTGGTGGGCAAACTTACAATCAAAGTTTCAAAGTTCTCAATGTCTAAGCCTACCCACACCTCTTGCAGAGCTATCTTCATGTCTGCAATGTTTGTAATTGGTGTTGAGCGATTTTGTATACTGCTCTTCATCATGGCCCACACATTTTCAATCGGATTCAAATCTGGTGACTGTGCCGGCCATTCAAGCTTCTGCAATCCTCGATCTTCTCTCCATTTTTTTGGTGCAAGACTACGATGCACAGGAGCACTATCTTCCATGAGAATTGCCCCAGGAACTAACAACAAAAATTCTTTCAGAGGCCCTTCGTAAACTATATCCACAAAATCAAGAGCAGTTCGCTTTCCTGGTATCATAAACCCTAATGATGACCTTAGATTATTGTAGAAAGCACCCCAGATCATCACTGAAGTCCTACCGCTCTTGAAAGTTGGAGCCAAACAGTCCGGTTCGTAAGTTTCTTTGGTGCTACGCCACACCCGAATTTGCCGGAAATTTTTGCCAATTTCAAAGGTTGCCTCGTCTGTCCAAATCACATTCTTCCACTGCTCTACGGTCCAATTGACATGACTTTTCACAAAAGCAAGTCGCTTCTCTTTGTGAACACGTGAAAGAAATGGCTTTTTGCGAGCAATTCTACTTTGCAAACCAGAATCTTTCAATGCTTGTTTCACAACAGTATGACTTACTTGGATAGGCGAAGAATTCGTGATGTCTGCCAATGTTGCCCTCCTGTTCTGCTTGGCTACTCGAACAATTGCTCTAGTATCCCGCTCTGACAACTTCTTTGGCCTTCCACTGCGTTGCGAGGTCTCCTCGGTGTTTTCAATGCGGTACTTCTTCAGAATGTCAGAAATTCTCTGTTTAGGTATACCTAAAGAAACGGCAATTTCACTCACTCTGCAGCCACCCTTAAACATCCCAACCACTTGAGCCTTTTCCTCTCCTGTGTACACCATGTTGTGAAAAGAAATCTAGGGTTTGAAGGCCGGCTGAAGAAATGGGAGCCATTTGAAGTCACTAGTGCGAGAACTCTGAAGAACCCTAGATTCGATTTGTCCGAAGACTTTCCGAAGGGAACTGTATAAGGAGTTAATATCATGATCAGTGTGATGATATAAAATTTAGGCCTTGTGTAGTGCAAAACTTTGACACTAGGTAAAATTGAAGTTTGTTGATCCACTCAATGCAGGAATGAAAATGAATTATTTTTTCTGCTTTAAACACTATAATCTTTCACTTCACACGGTCAAAAGTTGATGCAATTTTGTGAGTATGTTATTTATTAAGTGTTAAATGAAATCCTACAATTAGAACTAGAAAATAAAAGTTTTTGTTTCCTTCATTACTTATTGCACTATAATTATGAGTTTTGAGGTGTTTTTGATGTGATTTGTCAAGGAAATATAAGGATTAAAGTTCTGTTCATGTGTTAAGCCAAATAAACATTTAATTTCTATAGTTTTTTTAAAAAAAAACCCATAACCATTTTAAAATTATTACTTTTAGTACAAAGAAACCCAAAAAATACTTATATTTTTTATGTCAACATACAATGGTTATTTAGATCAATGAAAGTAATTTATCTTAAAATTTTACA
Organism: Bryoerythrophyllum caledonicum; assembly: GCA_963971425.1. Taxonomy (NCBI): domain Eukaryota; kingdom Viridiplantae; phylum Streptophyta; class Bryopsida; order Pottiales; family Pottiaceae; genus Bryoerythrophyllum; species Bryoerythrophyllum caledonicum. Next base: position 27,635,053 of record OZ020518.1, read on the forward strand.
ATAGTTTATCAACATATTTGGAAGGCTATTATAGTGTTTAATCCCTAAATTACCAAGAGTCCCCTCGGGAGATTGTTGATGGTTAGGACAAGTTCATATGGTGTCAATTTATAAAATTCCTCTTTGAAATTTTTACTGTAGATGGACATTACTACAAGCTTTGTGTGTGTACAATTTTTTTCTTCATGAATCCAACTTTTAATGACAAAGTTATGCCATCTTAAAGAATAACGTCTAGAGAGTGGGCACGTTGGACAACTCCAAAAACTTTTACTAGGACACTCTATCTAATGTGAGATTTTCAAAACTAGCAGGTAATATTGTTTTCTTTACTATTGTCAAAAATAAATTCTTGTTTGTAGTGAAGAATAGCACAGTAGCCTAGACAATGTGTGTCAAACATTTTCACACATTGTCACACATTGTCAGGCAAGGTACCAGAAAAACTTTTTCTATTCCGCATAAAACCTAGAGGGCCTTATATTTTTTAAATTAAAAATTTTCTATCACGAGATGTGGTGTAAACCTTCTTATTGACCTTTTGGATTCTTATTCAAAAACACATTTAGTTCACAGAATAAATCAATAAATTCCATTTGCAATTTTTGAACCTCCACTCCTTATACAATTGTTTTGAATATGCTACACTCTTTCTCTATCCCTAATAATTGGTGTACAAGGAACTAACATCATGCTTAACATGATAGTAATGAATTTAGACCTTGTATAGTGCAAATGTTTGATACCAAGTGAAATCAAAGTCTACTAACCCACTCAACGCATGGAAGAAAATGAACTGTTTTTTCTACTTCAAACACTATAACTTTTTAATCCGCTCAGTCAAACTTTGTGAGTATGCTACTTAATCAGTCTTGATTGGGATTTTGTGATTTAATGTAGAAACAAAAGTTTTGGATTCATTCCTTACTGATTGCACTAGAACAAGCAGTATTGAAGTGTTTGAAGTATGAAAAGGCCTTGGGAGTTTAGGGGTTAAAGAATGAAAGCTTAACAGGATTTGAATTCTCTTATTGTCAAATACCTACATTGAAATGAGGTCTAATTTTGTCACCATCATTGGTGTACATGATGTTACTTCCTTGTATCATCATCAAGTTTTAGGGTAAGGTAAACCTCCATTAATCAACAAGTTAAGCATTGTGCATATATGAAGAGAACAAATAATAATTCTAATGGCTATTTTTGAAAATTGAATCATACATTTAATTCTTTACAATAGCCACCAAAAATATAAATTCAATCCAAGTGATTTTATATTTTTTCGATGGAAAGTGAATTAGTTGTGAATAGTGAATCAGTTATTCAAAGTATAAATTATGTAATAACATGGCATTAAATGCCATGTTAAGCCTCTGGCCGCAAATAGATACCCTCCAAAGCACTAACCAAAAGTAAGGGGTCCCGACGAATAGCAAATGTTCATTTGGAGGTGAATAGGTGGTAATGGGATGGAAGTAAGTTGAAAATACCCCAATTTTATAGGCGTTGGTTATGCATTTTGGTTGGTTACCAAGGGTTCACTGTAGAGGAAAGTTAGGCATTTAAAAAAATTGTGCAATGGAGAGTGATCAATGTTTGCAACATTGTTTTTAATCTTGATTTTGATGAGTTATTTTCCTTATTGATTGAAAATTCAAATGGTTAATGGTTTACAATTCATCTTTGAATTGGAAAACTAAAATGAGAAACACCAAAATTAAATAATGTTTTAGCGCTTCACTAGATATAATAAATTTCATGTGATATATTTTTATGAACTAAAAAATGACCAAATATATTTTTAGTGGTTGATACCTCAGTCAATACCCAAACATAATATCTCCAAGACAAGGTATCTCTAGGGTAGGATATTACACCATGACAAGATCTTGCACCAAAACAATGTCTCTCGTTATGAGAGTCTTATAGGACTACCCTTGCACAATTGGCAATGATGTCAATCAACACCTGTCATCTCTATATATTTTAAAAACATGTATTACCATGTGAAGTTGAAACCTAGGCGTGAGACCATGTCTTAATTGCATAGAGCCTAGAATTTTGAATCTACGGACATGATTGTGGTGGCTACTAATTCTTGATTATCTTGGGCTAGATGATGACTTAGTGGTTGTAGGAGGTCAAAGTGGTACTTTTGCTCTCATTGTCCCAATATCCAACGTGGGGTGATATTTGGGTACTTGAGTACCAACTAGCGAATGGGTATAGAGGCGTTTTAGTAATACAATCGGCTACCTTTACATCAACCTTGTTGGTTTTGCCTCATATATCGAGAGGCTACTATATTCAAAGGCTGTGATAATGGAAAGGGGGGGATAAATGAGTGTACACCAAGTATTGGTGTTATAAACAGAGAAGATTGGTTATGATTTCAACTGGTTGTTATGACAAAATTGTTGTTGTATTAGATGCTTGTATAAAGAGGTGACTGTATATAGCGCGAGACACCTATGTATAGAATCACATCCTTAGGCTCTATGTAGAATACAACCCTAGAAACTATCAAGTTGATGCATTGATTAGGATTTGGTGATGGATCCATGAAAGTTGAAGTTTGATTTGTCGAGGTTGAGGTTGACATGACGGGATATTGCATGCGATACTGCACAAAGTAATGATCACACAAGGTACAATCACACGTGATATTGCACACAAGTTTCGAGTCAATAGAGTTTTATGTGACGCAGATGTAGAACATGACGGGAATGGATTTGGGTGTAATAATAGAAGTACTTGCAAAATGAGATATTGTGTTGGAAGAAGGTCTCGGAGACGACAAGAATTTACACATTTACATAAACATATATCAATTTTACTTTTGCACCTTGCATGACAAGGTGAAGATACTTGTCATGAACATAATATTTATTGTTTTCTGGTGAAGCCTTGAATATTATGTAGTATATATACATATTAATTTAAAATTTACTTTAAAAGTTCCAATATAATGTTATTTGCCTATTTAAAAATCTCACATATAATAGATGGGTGTAGCAAGTTTTTGGACTTGTCCACCTTTAATAAAAACCACTTGAGTTGACATATTTTTTTGAAGACAGATTTGATATATATTGAAACATCCCCACATAGACCCTCCCTTTGAACATCTTCATGCAAAGTTCTCAAAAATTGAAAACATAAAGTGTGATCATGGGAAACTATCTAAGATTTGCAAAAGCTCACCTTGCCAAATGTGAGTAAAAGCTCACATTTGGCTTCTTAGGGGTTAAAATGAAAATGTACACTATTACAAGATGTTTTTTGACGATCTCAAAGAAAAATGTTGAAATTTGTACACAATCTCCTTTTCCTATGGATAATTTTATCCTGATCTACCCGTAGTCTTAAGAACTCATTTCCCCTCGGATTAACGTAGTACCTTTACCACTTTGGCACTAATTATTTATTTATTAGAGAAAGCAGGTGTTTTTTGGCAATTTAATAAACTCAAAAACTAACATGAAATAAATGCCTTTCCTTACAACATGGGATTGAAAACATCTCAAAATAGAATCATTCTCTCATAAATCATTGCTCCAAGTGGTAAAGACACCTACATGGTTTCCACCAAGTTATCTGTACTTTTTGCGACAATATTCCCATGATATTGATGCAGAAATTGTCAATTTCATTGTATAGTGATTCACAAATACCGCCAACTTTGCCATCTAGAATGGTTAGTCACATTTTCCCATAATGTTGTCATAACAAGTCACTGTATAAGAGGCTTCATAAAACAGTGAAGTTCCATTGTTTAAATTGAAAATCAATTATTTTCTCATCACATTAATAGCCCACCTTTGGAAATTTAATAGCAGTAACACAAACTACACTAAATTCTGAATATAGTGTGGATTCATTATTGATGTGGATCACCCACGCTAATTTCCATCAAAGCATGTGCATGGCAAGTTCTAATTGGGTATTTGTTCTCAAGCAAGTGCATGTCAGTCAACAATTGCATGTAGATTTTCAATTAGTGTAGGAAATTTCAAATAGTCTAGTCTACACTATATTCAGGGAACGGTGTAGTGAAAACCGAGTTTGAACAATATTTACTACACAACTCAAGACAAGTGTCTCATTTAACCTATAAGGTATGGTGATAGTTTTACACCAAAAACACTTCGAAATTCTTGGATTCTAGTGCATTGAACGAAGAAGGAAACAAAAACTTTGATTTCTAGTTTTGACCGTAGGATCTCAAAAAAGACTTATTAAGTAATGTGTAACCGAAATTTCATAAACTTTGACCGCACGGATTGAAAGATTATAGTGTTCGAAGTCAAGCAAATGGTTCATTTTCTTCCCTATGTTGAGTGGATCGGCAGACTTTGACTTCATTTGGTGTCAGATTTTTGCACTACACAAGGTCTAAATCCATTACCATCTTCTTAAGCATGATGTTAGTTCCTTATACACCAATTTTTAAAAGTAGAGGATGGGTGTAGCATGTTCAAAACAACTGTGCAAGGAGTGGAGGTTTGAAATTTGCCAATTCACACTTTAATTTTTTGTGAACTTAGTATGTTTTAGATTGATAATCCGAATGGTCAATAAGAAGGTTTACACCACACATTGTTGTGGAAAAAATAAAAGGTGAAATATATAAAGATATCTAGGTTTAATGTGGATAAGAAGAAGTTTTCTTGGTACCTTGCCTGACAATGAGTGACAATGTGTGAAAATGTTTGACTTGAGTTGGTATGTTGTTTTTCACTAAAGACAAGAACTTTTTTTGACAATATGAAGGGGAACAATATCACTTGGGAGTATTGAATATCTCACATTCAATAGAGTGTCCTAGCAAAAGTTTATAGAGGTGCCCGAGGTGCCCTCTCCCCATTTGAAATTCAAAACCCTATAACTTTTTCATCAAATGTCCAATTTAGGAAAAAATTGTTTTCCCACTAAGGTCTTGGTACACTAAACATCACATTTAGTGTAGTCACACAAATAGTGTAACTACCCTACTACACTATTTGCGAACTTGTTCACAATTAGTGTTAGTTGTGGCAAGCTTTTTCATACACTTTTAGTATTTTATTCACTGCGGCAAGCTTATATAGCTACACTAATTGTGTACAAGTAAAAAAAAAACCACCCATTTTTACATGTAGTGTAATGTTTCACATTTAGTGTAATGTTGTGTCGTTACACTAATTGTAATTCTTCCTTTTAGTGTAAGGGTTTGTATTTAGTGTAGACGACACTAAATGCAATGTTTAGTGTAGTGCCTTTCTATGGTAAGAATTTCAAAGAGGAATGTTGGAAATTGACACCATAGGAACTTGACCGAACATTAAAAAAACCCATTTGTTGACACTTGGTCCTTTACGGGTTAATAGTTCTGCAACCAAACGCGTCCTTCAAAACAAACAACTCCGACTTTCAAGTTTAATTAATTTTTTTCATGAGATAGAAAATTTGATTCACATTATTATAATGCACTGTGGATCCTATGAGTTGTGCCACACAAGGCCCATCACAAATGCGCCAAAAAACATGGGTAAATATTGGTTCATCTATGTTTTGGACAACATTACAGCTTTCATTCAATACACAAGGACCCTTGTAATACAACTATTTAAACCATTCATGAAGAAACATCAAAACAAAAGTGTAAGTCATACTAACATGGAAGATACCGTAGTCTATGTATGTGGAAACTGCAAGCGTCTCCTATATTTACACTCTTATGAAGCCGCAGTTTCTAATCGGCTTACCTTAGAAGGTAAATCCTCTGTAATGAACATGTTAAGCAATTAAGCAATTTGCATACATTGAGAGAATGAATAATAATAATAATAATAATAATAATAATAATAATAATAGAATTATAATCTTAACCCAGGTGATTTCATGTTTTCCAATGAAATGTGACTTAGTTATGAAATTTCTAAGTGTGACTTTGTTATGTACTTTCAAAGTGACCGCTGATAGGTACCCTACGAGTGTTGGCCAAAAGTAAGAGGTCATGAATGATAGCAACCACCATTTGCATAGGGGACTGGGTGGTGATGGACTGGAAGTGGATTTGTCGTGTACAGAAAGATCGATAACCACAACAGATCGAGAGTTCTAACCAACATCAAATAAACAAAAAACATGCACTAAAACAAGTATACGTAGTACATCCTCAAGTGATTGTCTATCATTAGTAAAGGCTCCGCATTCTCTTATACTACTTACACTCGTTGATTCTCCCTTTGTGGAGTGTGAAATGCTTGACTACTCTTGTGATTTATTAGTTATTCACTTGACAAAGACGTCAAGTCAAAGATGTATACGGCGCTATACGTACTCACACAACCCTAAGTAGATGGAAATCATCCACGGATGAATGCAGTGCGCCGCCGTACGTCTCTAAACTCACAGATTAGTAACAAACTAATCTACGCCAAAACACTACAATGCGGAGAGGCCCTCGATACCACGTCCCACGACAGATTAAATATACTCAAATCTTTACCGGTGTTGATTATGGGTTATGGTTGGTTACCACGGGGATTGCCTCACGTCTTGACCATGAATTGAAACATCATCAAAATGGTGGCAAGCGATTACCGTAGGTGAACCTTTAGTTTGGGGTTAATTAATCTGAAATATGCTTGCCAAATTAAGTGGAGAAATATTTGATGAAATTGCCGAAACTAGAGAAACTATATATTTACAGATTTTGTCAGGCGCCACGGCCTTGGTGTAGTGGTTTGGGTCATGGCACACCGGTTAGGTGGTTGTGAGTTCAAGTCCTATTGCCGGCGTGGTGCCTAACCACCATAATCCATCCAATTATGGTGGGGTCCCAAGGCCTCGTTGAATGGGACCTACAGAGCCCTTGGAAGAGTTGACATGTCACTTGTCTCTAAGACAATTAGTGTAGGGAAGCACTTAGTGTGGAAAAGTTCTAAGAGGGGGAGTAGTTCTATTACACTAGCCTATGTCCCGTGGCCATATGCTTAGTGAAGAGAATGAACAAACACTATATTCACGTCGGTCTCATTTAGAAACCGGAGTTTTTAAATTTTTTTTTACGGATTTTGTCACTTTGGAAGACATCAAAGGAGAGTGCGGCTTGGAAAAGCCTCCATTTGAGGTTGTGCATGCATGGAGGGGTTTTTTCCTAGAACCCCAAGGTCTTGGGTTCAAGCCCCACGTACGTCAAATATACTAAATATAGCAATATGTGATTTCTTGCCAAAAATTAATTTCTTTTTATTTTGGATACCAAATGACCTTTTCTCACTTTGATTAAGTATTCGGCATGGAGGTGCCGAACTAGAGGTTCACCTATGGTAGTGGGTGATTAGAACAAAAGAATGAAATATTATGTTATAGGGGTCTACAAAAATCCACTTCAACAATTCATAAGAAAATCATAATAAAATCAATACTCAGATTAAAGCTAAAGTTTTTAATTGTCCGAAGTGAAACCATCAAAAGTGAAAGTAACTAGGGCAAAAGTCACTCCAAATCAACTTTGGGATCTTGGTGCTCAACAAGAAGAACAGCATGAAACAAACACGTCAGAAATGGATGAAAATCATCCACAGAACGAATGAGTGGGTTGTCCTTTGTTGGCCAAGCCATGTGCCCCAAGGACCCACTCACATCTTTGGCAGGTAACCATCCAAGGACAATGGCGAGTATCATCCACTCGGTATGTTTTCATCCATCCATCCCGAGGTTTGATTGCAAAAAGCTACGGTGCACCCACTTGGAGCAATGAATTATTGTATGACAACTTGTATGCACCCAAAAGACATTTTTTTTGCATGAGACAAAGGGCATATTTGTTTTCGCCCCAAGAAATGTGGCATGTTGGACAGTGCGGGTTTTTACGAGCGGAGGAGGAGGAGCAGCAAGAGTTACGTCTGCGTCCTTGTGACCCGACAACAGTACCGCTGACAGTTCCACTGCAGCTGCTGCTGCTGCTTTGGTCGGTCGGATTGTCTGTTGACGAGAAAATCAAGCACGCATAAGGCCCCTTGTATTGGAGATGGGCTTGTGATGGGCCTGTGCACATAGAATGATGGCCGAGGGTACATGGAAATGAAATAGAGATCAATGAGGGTGGTAAGGTAGGACAACCTGAAACGGACCGGCCACCCAATACCACTCCCTTTAATACCCTTCTTAGATTTCAAGGAGGAAATGTAGCCTGTTTTCACATGGCTTATGCAACAACCGATGAATTTATATGTGATGCGATGATTAGCTATATTTTCTCCCTGGAATCTAGGAAGGGTATAGAAGGGAGTGGTATTGGGTTGTCAATCGGTTTTGGGTTGTTCTACCTTATAACAAAAGAAGTTGGAAATGACTTTTTGAAAAGATACACTATACTTTTCTATGTGGCTCCTGTTAATTCCCTTGATGATATATGATTTTTGAAGGAAAACCAATTAATCCCTATAGGACCATATCTCCGGGGGACATTTTTCCATTTTGGGCACGATCCTAGGGTCTCAATTTTGATTATAAATTTATGATATTTTTGTGTAGATGTGGCATAGTGGTAGCTTTGTGGGAATATAATTGTTTTTCACACCAGAGCTTTTAGGAGAAAAGTTATTCTAATCTGTATGCAAAAGTGGGGCAGTTCTAGAATTTGTGCCACAATTTCTATTCACATAAGTATTATTTATGCAAATATTTAATATTATTTTCTTTTGATATTTAAAAATAAATAAATCTTGTCTTTAGTGAAGTGAATGCATTTCAACCCAAGTCAAGCATTTTCCCACATTGTTGGGCAATGTATTAAAAAAAACTTCTTCTTTTCCAAATAAAAATTACATATCTTTATTTTTGTTCCTTTTTGTATTTTTCATTACAATGAACCTTTTTATTGGCCATTTGGATTCTCATTCTCAAACTGAATAGTATACCAAAAAAATGTGTTATTGCAATTTGTGAACCTCCAGTAATTGCACAATTTTTTTTGAATATGATACACTTCTTTTCTACCTCTAAAAATTGGTGCCTAAAAAACTGATATCATGCTTAACATGATGGTAATGAATTCAGACCTTGTATAGTACAAAATTTGACAACAAGTGTAATCAAGGTTTGTTTCATCCACTTAACGCAAGGAAGAAAAAGAACCTTTCTCTTCACTTCAACCACCATAATCTTTTGGTTCATGCGGTCAAAGTTTATGAAATTTTGGAAGCATGTTACTTAAGAAGCCTTAATTAAGATTGAACTATTCATATTTGAAATATTTTTTTGCCTTTTCTACTCAGTACACTGGAATTAGCAGTTTTGAAGTGTTTTTGGTGTGAAATTGCCAAGGAACTTTAGAAGTCAAATGTGCGTGCGTGGGAGGAGGTGATAAGGAATATATAATATACCATAGCAAGGTTAGTATTCTCCACAAAAATGTCCTAAATAACCCCTAAATGATAAAAGTCCCGAGGTGAGCTTTTGCATATCTTGGTCACATTGCCATGGTTGCAATTTATATTTACAATTCTTGAAATTTTGTACAAAGATGCAGGAAGACAAGAGGAACTTGGGAATACAATTTTTAAAATTCTCATTGCACCTCTAGAATGCCATCTTAAAGAAATTCTTCTCAAGTGGGGGCACGTTGGGCAACTCCAAAAACATTTGCTAGGACACTCTATTAAATGTGAGATTTTTCAATATTAGCAAGTAATATTATTTCCTGTCATATTGTCAATAAAATTTTCTTCTTTGTAGTGAACAATAGCATTTTAAATGCTAGTGAAACATTTTCAAACATTGTCACATATTCTTGGGCAAGGTACCAAAATTACTTCTAATTATCTACATCAAACTTAGAGATCTTCATATTTTTCACTTTTTATTTTCTACTACAAGATGTGGTGTAAACCTTTTTATTGGCTGTTTGGATTCTCATTCTAAAACATAATAAGTTCACAAATAAATAAAACGTGACTAGGCAATTTTTGAACCTCCACTCCTTGCAAATTGTATTGAATATACCACACCCCATTTCTACCTTTCAAAGTTGGTGTACAAGGAACTAATATCATGCTTGACATGATGGTAGTAAAATTTAGACCTTGTGTAGTCTAAAATTTTGACACCAAGTGAAGTCAAATCTGTTGATCCATTCAACTAAAGGAAGAAAGTGAACCTTTTTCTCTACTTCAAACACTATAATGTTTCAATCCATGCAGTCAAAGTTTATAAAGTTGTGTGAGTAGGTTACTTTACCCCTAAAGGCCCAATGTTCCCTCAGGGGACATTTTGAGTTTGAATAGGATACCACGTTCTCAAATTTAGGCATGATTTTTTGAGATTTTTTTGAACCGGCAACTTTTTATTAGCTTTCCGTAGACATAATGTTTGTAGAAATTCGACTTATGAATCAAAAGTTACAATTTTTTTAATCTAACATATACAAATAGTGCAGTGGTTTAGTGTGATATATAACAAATATTGTAGCAATACTTCAATTAACTCTAAATTTAATAGAAACTTGAGTTTTTGTCCATTTCAAAAAAAAAATCTCTTGGAAAGAAATTGGAAATCTTTACATCTTGCGTATGGATTTTCAAATTTCGAAAATATGAGAAGGATATGATATATGCAAAACTTGGATTGTATAGTTGATTCTTAGCACATAGATGCATTGCAGGATTTTTAAGGACATCTTCTACCCCTCTTCTATTTCTAAAATTTGGTGCACATTTGCCTAACATGATTCTGATTCTATTTAAGTTAAAGTTCAAAAATCACAAACTATAGTGCAAAAAAATGCCAGAGAAGGTGGTCAAAGTTTGTTGAAGGTGTTTAGTATGACCTCAAGAAGAGTTTATGTCTCACTTCAAAGTCTAGTATTTTCCACTCTATGCGGTCAAACTAAACATTTTTTTTTACCACATACACTTGTGCAATCCTAGTACAAGATCCTTTAGTTAGATATGTCAAAATTGTGTTTGTTTGCATTTGTGTTGAATGCAATGAAATTGGCAGTTTTCAACAAGTTTGGGTGCTAAAATGCCTTAGGCCTTTAGGGGTTAATAAGTCTTAATTGAGATCCAATGGTTGAAATTGGAAGAAGTCTTTTTGTTCCCCTCCTTACTCATTGCACTAAAATCAGGAGATTTGAAGTGTTTTAGGATTGAAATTGTCAAAGAAGTTTAGGGCTAATGTTTTCGGGGAAAATTATGGTCCATTGCATCCAAAAAAATTGAAGTCATAAATCTTGTATCACAGCAAGAACACAGCAAAAATAGTATCACATAGCTTTCCACTGATTTTGATGTTTAGAGTCATGGGCAGTAAATGACTTGTAAATGCTATAAGTTTTTACTTTTGATATAAATTTTTTACTAAGAGCACAACAATCTGTAGTACTCAAAGAGGGGGATCATAGTAGACATGGTCGGTAAAAATATTCATCAAGAGTGAAAACTTATAGCATTTACAAGTCATTTACTGCCCATGACACTAAACATCAAAATCAGTGTAGTACTTTTTAGTCTTCTGATCATTTCAAAACATGTCTTTTCTCTCCATCCCTTGAATTCACTTGTATGATGGCTTTTAATTAGTAAAGGGGTAGTTGCGTATTCCACAGCCAACTATCTTCTTATCCTTTGCGCTTTCCACAGCAGCTTGAAATGATCATCGTAATTTAAAAAAGAGGACTTATCAGCTACAAAAGCTTACTTTCTTTCATGTCACGAGTTCCGTGAGAAGTATCCAATGCGCTGCCAAAGGAGTTAGATTAATTCTATCACAAGCTATGGTTGATATTGACTAGTGAAGAATCCTAAGCCCAGGCATTGATGGTAATCCTTCATTCTCTACCTGCAAGTAGGTGGGGAAAACAAACAATTCCGTGTTCAGATTAGTATAAAATTCTTTCACTCACCATCATTAGGGCTTTTATGAAAAGCTGAGCCTTACACAATCCAGCAGACTGATCCAGATGGCCGTGTAGATTCTTTATGTCCAGCTCGGAGTTTTGGCAGGTCCCCGCATTAAAAAAGTACTCAAGCACCTCACCTGCAGATTGGAGGGTTTCCTTATCCAAAAGGAGCGGCAAGCAGTGTTAGTTTGGTGTCGATAACAGTACTTAACTTGGACAGAACAGACAGCATCATCCAGGGACCTGTTCTGCATAACAAAGCTCCGGCCGCATACCTCAATGTACATTAAAATACAGCCAACGCAATAGCTGGCAAATAACACCCAAAGCATGTGACGCCCCGAGCAACTGCGTTCACAGTGCAAATCTCCCAAGTCACTCGAAAACTTGCAATGGCGCTCAATTATGTACATGTCCCTGTTCCTCGCTACAAGATCGGCTCCCACTACGTCTCACGACTCCGCTATTTGGCCCCGCTGCCATCCTTTGCAAGCATATCACCAAGCTAAGGATAAAATTCTCACATACCTTGACAAATGCCACATCCCTACTAAATACCACATCAGAAGAACAAACCACGGGGCAACAAGGACTACAGAGTATCATGGTTCTTTTGTAGAGAGCTCCTGCGAAGTCGAGAGAGGAATTTCATGTTAGCAAATGCGGTGGCTTCCAATCAGAGGGAAAGACAACTAGGCTGGTGAGTGATTTAGACCATCCTTCAGAATATGAATTCCTATGTACATGAATTTAAGCTGAATGTAAAATCAGTTACAAGACGCAGGTGGAAATTATCGTGAAACTAAGAGTCATCAATACCTTAAAAAGAAGATCGTGGGCCAAAGTGTCCCATGGCAGTGATAAAGACATTAAGCAACACCGAAGGGGTAAAGGAGCATGTGGGTCGAGTCTTTGGTTTGCAGCCGTAATAGCCTGCTTAGCAGCGGTAGCTGCGATGCGCATTATGGAGCTGAACCCCGTCTTGCCTACTGGACTCGACGGTGACGAAGGTCGACCTTGATGGTCACCAGCTTCGTTTTGAACTGTTGTTTACAAGTTCGTGCACCATGCGTGAGGACAAAATCTTAAAATATTACAATGTTAGACTCGCTTCAAACTACCGTAAGACTCTGACGATCAAAAGTTGCACTAATACACCATAGTTGTTCGAAGACAGATAAGTTATGGCTTATTAAAAAAATGGGTTATCGCTTATAGCAAAGAGAACTCGATGCGATTGCTTTAGCACCAATATGTTCCAGTAGGTACTACGAAGTCGAAATGGAAACACATGCACAAAGGGTCGATATGATTGTACCAGAAACAGCAGAGACGGCGACGTCCAGAGCACCACGGCCACCTGGACCTCGCATGATGAGCCGGTCCGACTTCCCCGAACCAGAAAGTTGTTGTAACAATCCTCCCAACCTCATTTTACCACCTGAACTCTTTCCAGATAGGTGCGTTAGTCGTCTCAAACCAAATTCGCCTCAACGTTGTCTAAGAAGAAGAAATTTCTTGGGAAGTAACTTCCTGTTGACTGTTGCTAATCATTTTACTGTTCAACTTTACGCCATTTGGATTTGAGGCATATTACCCGTAAAGTGAACATAATTAAACAAATAGTAGCAAGAAACAGGGTAAGAAATACCTTCGAAAGCATTTCGAACCATTTCATAACTCACAAATCCCGAAAACAATGTTATCTGCAACAGTTTAAAAGAAACTTTGAGATGGTTAGCAGCCCTCAAACCAGAGGCGTTGGACCAGAGCGCCTTCTAACATCCACTGATGCTCTGCACCGAGAAAATGATAATATGGAACCAGTAACGTTTTCTCGGTGCAGAGCATGTAGTGATCCAAAGTATGTCCAAGCTTTGCTTTAGCCCTGTCAATAAAGCACGGTACTTCAAATAAAAAAAACCGTCCTCAAGGAATTTACACTAAACTACATGTCGCCAATGAAGTCACAGAAGATAAGCCCTGAAGGATTGTGGCACCACACCACTTCAAAGTAATGACTGATCTATCCAGGTGATCCTGGATCTCTAATCCAAATTAAACAAAACTTTGCCCAATTCTATCAAAACTTAATTCAACAAGAAGAAGAGATGTGTAGATAGAAACATCCTTCAAAGTTCAATATGCGTTCCCGGTTATGAAGAGTGCCGTGATATCTCAATAGTATTTTGGTATAACAAAAGATTTCATCAGTCAATTTCTGTATGCAATTTCTAGGACGGCTAGATTCAGAAGCGCTTACCTTAGATGGTGTAACTTGTGCTTCGCCACGCAATCCAGACACAGATTTAGAGAACAATTCCGAAGGGATAGAAGCTCCTCCAGTAGCGTTTAGTAAAACACAATAGCAGTGATCTGGGTCTGTCAAGATCTGCGCCAACATGATAATTTGTTTTTAAGGAATGATAGTACTCAACGAAGTTTAGAGTCATCTCAACATGAACAGCCATCTAAACATACAGCCATCTTAACATACAGGAGTCTTGCTGTGTTTCAGAGAAGCTGGACAGGAGCATCATTACAAAGCATGGCCAAGGAATAATAAAACGTGTGCTGTTAGATGTTTCATACTTCTAGAACAGAATAGACTATGCAGAACGAACAGCATTCTTGGAAATCCAGTCTGGCCGTTATCAAAAACTATTGTTTTCTTCAGTTAAACGATGTCTGAACAAGCAGATGCAAAAATGACACACATACAATTGAGCATATTATAGATCATGTTCGCTAATGGATTTAGCATCCACTACGACGGCAATCCACAACGACAAAAAGCACTGCCACAAATAAGAACAATGAATAAACAATAATTTCAACGATGCACTGACCACATCTTCAAATGTGTTGTCGTAGTCATCCACAGCGAAGCAGATGTTGGGGTATGCGGGCACCGTCTCAACTGCCTAAATGTAGTGCAACCACATTTACAATACAAAGAGTAAGGCTATTTGAACGACTCATCCATCCCATCTGATTATGAAAATTTGGCCTAAATTAATATGTGTACCCATAATTAGGTCAGCAAATAAAGAATAAGTAACGTCCTGAAGTGTATAAGTCGTCCTATGAAGGAGCAGCATATCAACCACAGAAGAAACACATATAGGTTAACATGACTGCTGCAGAAGTTTAACGAGAAGAAAATATACATGACCTAAATAAGCGGTTGAGGAATGGAACAACTGAATACGACTAGTTGTGGAACACTTAAAGAACACTAAATCCAGACTGTTAACAAAAAGCATGATAATCTCGAACTAGTATCAGGTGTTCCAAAGAGATATACCTTGGATCTAAAATCGCTTTGAAAATTAGCACGGCTAGGAGAAGCGTAAACCTTCTTGGCCACTTTATATATAGGTTCCAAAGGTGCATTGGTGTCTTTATCGCGATTTTGCAGTCCTTGTCGGCTGCAAAATGTGAAATTATTATGTAAGTTTTGTAAGCGATCTGCAGAAAACAAAAGAAATTGCTGCTAGGACGGCATTTGGGGCTCCATGTCCAACATTAAGACTCACCTTAGACATTTACAACTTAGAAACCTTGCAAACTTGAAATCTCGCAATATTGCAATCAACATAAACTTGCAAAGAACGAAGGGAAGGCGATTTAAAGAACTGCAACCCAGCCATGCTAAAGAAAAACCTGACCACATTTTGACTGCCAGTAGATAAAGATTCACATACCTGCAGATCGCTACCGTAAGAGAAAACTTCGTGTGGCAAATGAGATTTAGATAAAATGACCGTTGCCAGTCCACTTGTCCGGCATTATTCCCAATCACCTTGACAAGCTGCGCAAAGAATGAGTTGCCAAAGTAAGGTTATCAGATGCTAGCACTAAAGATCAAGGGTTTATAAAACAAAATCGAAATACGAGGTTTTAATCAAGAAACAGGTGAATGATGATGCAAACTGAGATTTAAATACTCACCTCAGAAGCCCACCTGCGCACAAAGAAAGGTTCCCCAGATGAATCATCTGATTCTGACGGATCGCTGTCTCCGTATTGCAGGCTCTGCACCGCATTCCATTTATGGCTCAATCAAGTTCAACAACATTTGATGATAAAAGGACGCTCACGTTAAGTGAAGACAGTTATACAGATATACTACGCACTAAGTTTCAGTCAGAAGTTAGCCGCGAATTCAGCCATGGTATCTGCTCACTCTCGGAATGCTTGGGTTCTAACAAAGGCAACAGAGTTTCAATCAAGTACCCAGACATAACTTGTTTTCAGTGAAACTCATGTAAGATATAGAATAGAGTGGCCGAATATGGATATAAACAAATATACCAGTCAGCTCATTAAGTTGCTCCAGTCTAAATATTGGCTCAAAGCTGCTATGTCAAGATAAAACAGCAATCTCTATGTCATACTGGCGGGATTCTTGATGTTGACCAAGCATATTCAACATGATGCAAAGGCTTGCTATCCTTGGGATAATCTCAAACGTTTTCCATCGGCAGAACTCACCTGGAGGCGCACAAAAAATACAAGGTCATCATCGGACTTCTCTTCTTCTCGATCAGCTACCCCACGAACAAAAAATAGGTCAAGAAGTTCACACCAAAATTGAGGATCTACTTCTGCATCTTCATTAGAATGCTGCCCAATTGATGCTGAATGCTTTCGGACAATGTTGAGCAGCTCCACCCTGCAACATCATTCCCCAAGCTATGTAAGAAACCAATATGTGCCCCAGGAATCTAGCAGCTTCAAGATGACGTCACATTTCACCCTACAAAGGTACAAAAAATATGTGGAATTGAAGAATCGAATACCGTGAAGGAGTTGCAGTAGCTGACGATACTGTAGAAGCATCGAGACCATTCACTCTGTTACTTTTCTCTTTTCCAGCTTTAGATTTCCTGCAACAAAAAGAGTTGTAAGTCATAACAAACTAAGCTTTGACACTATGCAGGACAGAATAATAGATGGAATTAATATAGTTCCAACAGAAGCCCAGTATAATTTCAAAAGCACGCGAGAAGAAAGGAGAAACTAGGCGTGACTAAGCTATTGAATGGCTGCAAAGAAAAACAAACCATAAACAAGGTTACAAGACGAACGGTTGAGCATTCTCACTAGGACATGTTTCTCAAATGATATTGTGTCAAGCCTCAAGACTGAAAAATTCCTTGAACTAAACAGGAACCTTTACGTTATAACCTGAGGAGTCAATACTTGATTCTGTTGCCAGAAATAGTTGTGCAGAAAAAACCAAAAAAATCAAAACCACATTGGTATACGAAACAGCTCAACGCTTGACAAGGTCTCTTGCAGTCTCCTGAGACTTAAAACTTGGCGCTTAATTGCCTGTTGAAGGCACCACGAGGCTGATTGTACTTACGCTAGAACCGTAGCATTGACGTGCTGCCAATCACCTTCATCGTCATCAGCTCCTCCTGCATCATGCCTGCCATACAAACATACCTGAGTGCCGAAATGCTGAAAATGCAATATCGATACCTAACCTGTATTGTGCTCGCCTACTACAAGGAGAGAGGAGAATGAACCTAACCTGTATGTGCGTCCCGAATTGAACGCCATGGACGGATGCTTCTCCTATTTCCAGAATGCGTGATAAATTCCCGCTGTCCTCTATCCTGTCACTCGGCTTTGCAGGTGTTCAGCTGCACAACAGAACACTTACTTAAAAAAATGAAATAAGAGCAAAAATTCAACAAAAATGAGTTCAATTACATATTTTCGTACCATGGATCCACGGGATCCACTGCGCTCAAAAGAAGCACAGGTGAGACAGAAGCTCAAATCAACATCAAACTAACTAAAAACTCCAGCAGATTAAAAATAAATAAACAAACGTCCGATCCTCCGGGTAACCTTAACACGCCGATCTCCACAACGAACAATATTCAGCACATAGCTACTTCCAAAGCCAAAAAGAAAACAACAACTACAGAGATGATCAAATCAAGTCTTCCGACAACAACAAACCTCAAAACCATCACAAAAAATCGAACAATACAAAAATCTCGACAACACGCACAAACACGCCTCTACGAAATCAAAGTCGAAAAAGACCAAAGAAAACACTCCAGGATGCTTTCACACAAATTGGCATCCGCATCCATATTCCACCAAACTAATCGAGAAGGAAAAATCGTAGAAAACTCCGTCGCGCACCCAAATCAACAACGCTCACGTCAACCACCTTCCTCAGTGTCGCAGCGGCGATGGCAGAAGATGAGGATCTAAGGGAAGCGAATTCTTACTCGATTTGGAGCGGCAGAGCGTGAGATTTGGTGGCTTGAGCGCGCGGCGGGAGACGCGCCGCGGACGCAGGCGACGACGAGCGTGGAGTGCGTGAGGAGATGGCGATGGCGATGGCGATGGCGATGGCGAGGTTGCGAGCGCGCATCGTCTCTCCTTCTCCGTCTTCTCGCTTCTCTCTCTGCCATCCCCAAACTCATAACAATGTTCCCTCTAGCGACCCCTCACTAGCATGTTCCCTCTGTTCTCTGGCGTTCCCTCTCGGATGTATCGTAAAACCGTTAGTGGACCCGATCCAACACCATCTACGAAAGGCGCACTTTTGTAAGATTCGGTGGTTTTAGATGCAGTAACGGTCTCAAGTCCGTGTCTTCGAAGTTGAATCAGTGTATTCGTTCGCTTCGTTCCCCGCGGGATCTCTCCGTTACACTGTAAAGCTGGCATCATCTACGGGTTTGGTACATCTTGATCGTTCAGAGAATGTTGGGTTTAGGTGCAGTGAGGGATTTAAGAATCCGTTTCTTTACGGTGTGTTGGTTTGTGGGACATATTTTTTCACTTCATTTTTCATTATTTGTGAAATCTCAATTTTTACTGCATCATCTCATGTAATTTTAGAAGAAGATCATGCAATTACATTCTCAAAAAGTTCATGTGGGCAGTTTAAGGCGGATGAGCTTTTCTGGCCTACGAGAATCTACAAGTATTCTAGATCATACAAAATGACGTCTATGCATTGGATACAATTAAGCACAAAAATCTACGAACATATTCCATAGTAATCATTAAAGCTCGCCGATGCTCGCACCAATTGCCATAGCAATGGTCTCAATAAATGCCCATCTTCCTCCATTTCTAAGTCATGGTCTATATTTTCCTTCCAGGGGGCTTGTAACGCTTCTACAAAGGTTCTTATGCGACAACGATCCATATATGATTGATCAATGAAGTAGGGATTCCTCTAAAATTGAGCGTGGCCCTTTAGGGCTTAGAGCAATGTTAGTTTTACGTGTAGTGAGGGTATAGAGCATGCGTTAATGGTGAGCATCTCCCTGTTCCCTGGTCGATGCTTTCATGGTTTTCTTGATGTTCCCAGGTGTTTTTGCATGTGGACTTTATTGATGTGGAGTTGCAAGTTGGATCTGCCACATGGCTTGTTGTGCACAACCCTGGAAAAGTGTTGCAAATGGGATTCTGTGTGTGGTCATTGTATAAAAGTGGCTCCACACTATGGGTACTACACTGTTTATTGCATTTACCTGTAGTGTACTAAACGCTAAATGCGAACATGTACACTAACTGCAAACTATGCATTTAGTGTAGTGGAAAAATGATATATTAAATGCCAACTACTACACTATTTGGGAATTCCAGTAAAGATTGGAATAATTTTTTTCTATCATGGTCACTCAGTGTATCAAAAGTAGAAGAGAATTATTTGTACATTTGGAGTATCAAAAGTGAAGAAGAGAAAAAATAAAAACTTGTAGAGGAAAGATTGGAAAAAACAACAATTTGAAGAAAAGAACAACATAGAAAAATCAACAAGTTCGAAAAAAGAACAATTTAGAAACACCAACAATTGAGAGAAAAAACAATTTGGAGAGAAAAAGTTGGAAAAGAGAACATAGATATGGAAGGAAAGTGAATTTGCAATCCAAAAAAAAAAAACATTTGCAAGAAAGATTTGGAAAATGATAACTACAAAAACAGAAAAAATTGAAAAAGAAATCATTTGGAAAAAGAGACTTTCGAAAAAGTAATCTTTTGAAGAAGGAAGTTTTTGAAAAGATAACTTTTGAAAAAATAACATTTAGAAAACATAACCTGTGGAAGTTTAACTTTTTGAAAAAGTAACAATGTGAAAAGTAACCTTTTGAAAATGTAAACCTATAAAAAATAACCTTTTAAAATAATAACATTTGAAAAGGTAACCTTTTGAAACAATAACCTTTTGAAAGGGTAACCTTCTCATTAAGTAACATATTGAAAAAGTATACATTTCAAAAATTTACCTTTTGAAAAAAAATTACATTTAGCAAAAGTAACCATTTGAAAAAATAATTCTTTTGAAAAATTAAACTTTTGAGAAAGCAACCTTTTCAAAAAATACACATTTCAAAAGGAAGCATTTTATTCTATTAAGGCATGGCGGCCGGTAGGTGGTTGATTGGGGGTATCTTTTCAGTTCATTTTATTTTGATTGGCACAAGAAAGTTGATTGGGAGTATCATGAATGCCACGGACGGCTAACACTATTTGTCAACTTCTTTGCAATTAGTGTACTAGGGAAAGTGCACTATTTGGGTTAGTACAGTAAATGCAATATTTAGTGTAGTATACTAACCCGTTGTCTCCAATAAGGCAATGTAACAACTCTCTCTTTCCCCGTCCTTGTCCTTTCCTCATCCCTGTTTGAGAATGTACTTGTACGGTCTTCTTCTAAACTTTTATGAGAAAATAATGTGGTAAATTTTTGTCTAACATATTTAAATTTTCAACCCTTTGCTGTAAATATATTAACTCTAGTCATAAAGTAGGAAATCAACTTAAAGTAAAATCAAAATTTAAGTTCACAGTCACTATTAACCCCTAAATTTCTTTGACAATTTCACACCAAAAACACTTCAAAATTGCTTGTTTTAGTGCAATGAGTAAGGATGAAACCAAAAACTTTTACTTCTAGTTTAAACCGTAGGATCTCAATTGAGGCTTATTAAGTAACCTACATAAATTTTTTCATAAAGTTTGACCGCACGGATTGTTATATTATAGTGATTGAAGTGGAGAAAAGGGTCTATTTTCTCCCTGCGTTTCGTGGATCAACTCACTTTGACTTCACTTGGTGTCCAATTTTGCACTACACAAGGTCTAAATTCATTTCCATCATGTTAAGCATGATATTAGTTCCTTGTACTCCAATTCTTAGAGGTAGAAGATGGGTGTAGCATATTCAATAAAATAGTGCAAGATGTGGAGGTTCAAAAATTGTCAATTTGCGTTATTTTTTTGTGAACTTAGTATGTTTCAGAATGAGAATCCAAGTGGTCAATAAGAAGGTTTACATCACATAATGTTGCGGAAAAAATAAAAAGAAAAAAATATGATGATTTCAAAGTTTTATGTGGAAAAGAAGAAGATTTTTTGGTACCTTGCCTGACAATGTGTGAAAATGTTTGACTTGGAATTATATGTTTTTTTTCACTAAAGACAAGAGATTTTTTTTGGCAGTATGAAAGGAAATAATATTATCAACTCGTGCTAAAAATCTCACATTCAATAGAGTGTCCTAGTAAAAGTTTTTGGAGTTGCCCGACCTAGCCGCTCTCCCCATATGAACTTCAAAACCCTTATAAATTTTTCATTAAATGTCGGATTTGGGAAAAAATTGGACTCACACAAAGCTTTTAGTAATGTCCATCTACATTAAAAATATCAAAGAAAAATATTAGAAAATTACACCATAGAAACCTACCCGAACCTTCTAGAGTCCCCCGAGGAGACTCTTGGAAATTTAGGGGTTAAAATAAGTAATTAAAAAATAACGCATATACGTAACCTGCCCACCCATGTGCGGGTATCTACAAGTAAATCCTTTGTGTGTGGGGGGGTAATTATTGGGCGGGGTAATAATCACTAGGGCCGAGAGAAAAAGTTTGCTCGACGCAAAGAAGTACCGGCTCCGATTCCCGTCTCCGCCTTTCTGTGGCTGCCTTCTCCAATCCGATATTCACTCTCCAGCCAAAGTTCGCCCCCTCCCCTCACCTCTTCGCTCCTCTAGTATGAGGTGGCGCCACCGCACGCTCATAGGATGTTGGTCTCTACTTTATATATAGAGTGATGTCATGGCGGAGTTTGAATGTGAGGTAGGACAATCCAAAACCGCCCGACGACCCAATATCACTCTCTTCTATACCCTTCTTGGATTTTAGGAAGGAAATGTAGCAGGTCATCACATCACTTTAAAATTCGTTGGTCAATGCATAAGTCATGTAAGTAAAAGCACGCTACATTCCTCCCTGAAACTAGGAAGGGTATAGGAGAGAGCGGTAGATTGCGAGTTGGTTTTAGTGTCCTACCTTAGTTAGGGTTACAACAAAGAATATTGCATATGGAGCATCTGATAAGAAAACTACTTTCTATGAGCTTGCATGAAAGCATATGGTAACTATTATATTGACATGTTGTTCCCAACAATACAACAAAGCAACTTTCTTTCCGTCCGTGTCCATGACTCCCCGTCCCGTCCTTTCCCATCCCCGTTTAAGAATGTAACCATAGGATCTTTTTCTTGACTTATATGAGATGATGTGGTAAAAAACTTGTGAATTTTGGCCATATAGATTTTCAAAACATAATTGTGGTCAAAGTACAAACATTTGTCACCCAAGGGTTCAACTAAATTTGTAACTTAAGTTAACATACCGGTACTATAAAAAAAAAAAAAAAACGTGAATCAAGAAATCATCAACCGCCCTGCAAATCACGTAGTAAAACTAAGTTGGAGAGATGAATCTATAATAATCAGGGCATTCGCAAACACAAATAAAATATAGAAACATAGCCAGCTAAATAATAAATATGCATAGATATATATTATTTAGCTAGATATGTTTAGCTAAATAATAAATACGCAAAGATGAGACTTCAACAGAGCCTTTTTAGGGCCAAAGCTGTGTAGCAAGTCCAGTATTTACTTTATTGTAAAAAATACACAAATGAATTATGTGAAAATCTAGTGCTAGTACCCTACGCATTGGTCAGGTCCATACATAACCAATTCAAAATAGAGACTGACCAATTTTTTTGGAAAATATAAGGGATTTTCCACGATGATAACCATGTAATGCCAAAGGTCATACCCATGTAATATCTAGGCAATACTCACGTAACACCTAGGTGATACCCGTTGTGTCCAAGCCACTATGAATTGGAAAAAATAATTGATTCGATAGGGAGTGTCCGAATCTGACCAATGCGCATGAGTTTTTATGGGTGTACAGTTTGAGCTTGAGATTTTGTTATGCGTATAGCTTGAAATATTACTAATAACTGCTTTTTGTTGGACATGCTTAAGTATATGATTTTTGTGCCATATCAAATCTTGGTACTTGCATGATCCATATGTGGGGAGAATTTAAGGCGATTGGCAGGTTTTATTATTATGATGTTGGGTATCCTTAGAAGAGTCGGAATCATGGTGGAAAGGAAGTAGGATATAATTTTTTTCTTAAAAAGGTGAAAATCTCATTGTCAATATCAAAGTCAATGCCATTAATGAATATTCAAATTTTTTCCCATATGGAGGTTTAACCCTTAAAGGTTTGCAAAGCCACATTTGGGTTGCAACATGATGTTTTCTGTGTATTTGACATACAAGGTGTAAGAATTGATGTATATAATACTAACAAAAGTTTGTATTCGTGTTGAGCCCAATCCAATGACACATGACAATTTTAGATTAGATCATTATTCGTACCTACTACATGCTTGAGAAGTTGCATAATGGTCATGTATTCTACATGTATGGTGTCATATTTGAGCATGATATGGTGCAGATATTGAAATGACCTCCGTATAAAAGATGTTAGTTGAAGAATCTTCAATCCAAAGGTGTATGTCTTTTCAAAATCTAGTAAATTTTTTACATGTTAAGAGGAAAATACGTGATGGCATATATGGTCCTCCACTAGCCTTCAACCTTTTAAGACCAATGAGCTTTTCTAGCCTGTGAGAATCTACAAGTGTTCTAGATCATGCAGAATGACATCTACCCATTGGATACATTTCAGCACAAAAATCTACAATACCATTTCACAGAACTCGTTGTAGAATCGTTGATGTTTGCACCAAAACAATAAATGCCCATGTTCCTCCACCTCGAAGTCATGGCCTATTTCTTCATTTGAGGTGGCGTGCATCGCATGCTACAAAGGTTCTTGTGCCAAAACAACCTACATATGGTCGTTCGACCTTAAAGGGTTAAGGGTTAAGACTTGTAGCACCTCGTGAAATGGAATTCAAAATGGACACTACTATTGTGTTTTCACATTATGAGGACTATCCAGTTTTGAACTTGTGGTGGAACTGGGCAAGGACAGATAACAATTTAAAATCTATTCTTGGATTCTATCACGCCTCATTTAAAAAGTCTTTTATTGGATCTATGAAGAAGTTTTCAAAATTAAAGACAAAAGTACTATTTTTGTCCGATTTCATTAAAATAACAGTTAGTATTGTAGAACATTGTTCGAATATTATCATAAAGTGTTTGATTGGAGCAATCAAATCATTGTTGACACAATTTTAAAATAATTGATGGAAATGTTGGAATACACAATTTGTTCAAAGTATACATATAAGATTTGATGGTGATTTTTTTTTAAAGTGTAGCCCTAAAACAAAGATGTTATGTTTCATGGTTTAACCATTGTAAAAAACTTGAAATTTGCATTCATATTTTGTATCATGGCATAGTTTTTATTTGTATTGTAAGTTTTCCCCTTTGTCGAAATCCTGTTTTTTTTAATGAAAGGGATTCTTTTCAAAACAACATATAATTTTTAAAAACTTTTATGCTTCCATATTACTGATTTCTTCCATCATATAAGTTAGAGAAAATTTATGAGCATTATCACCAAACTTAAAAAACAATTTTCTTTCCCAATATTTTTTTCTTATATTTTCATATAATGCAATGGTACCAGTTTCTTTGGATTTTTTGAATTTTATTTTAATGTTTGGTTTAAATATTCATTTAACCAATTTGAATTCTCTTACTTGCTAATATCTTTCTACAATGTGGTTGTTGTGTAGCTTAGTAGGTATGACTAATGCAAGAGCAATGGTGGGTGACTTGCATAGCTTTTTTTGCACTTGTTAGGGTTATTGATAGGAATGTCAATTGCCAAAAAATAGGTATAAGATCATCTTCTATCTCTTTCTCTATCAAATTTAAATCAACTTTTTTGCTTAACCTAATGGTTAAAAAAGACAATGTTGGAAGTGTGGCAACAATATAATAGTGAGAAAGGATGATATGCGTGAGTATCTTCATAAACATTAGACATGTTTCAGGTTGTTGTTACATAGCTTTCAACTTCTAACAAGTTCATGTTGGAACAAAAGAAAGAAAGAAAAATTCTAATTCTTTTTAAGGACTTGTGTGGTTTAAATTCTTTTTTTGGTCAATGTATACATAGCAATGTTGAAAATGACAAGATTCAATTTTAAAATCTATTGATGCATTTCTAAAATTTCTTGTTATATTTTTTTGTATTTGAAGCAGGTTTGAGAGAAGATGAAAAACATACTAACATTTATAGTAAAGTTATATGTCATGTGATGAAACACGAAATACATGTTAAAGAGCTAATATTTTTGATTTGAGAGAATATAAAAATGGCACCAATTACATCATCTCCGCAACGCAATATTGAGAAAAAATTGGATGGAGCTGAAGACAAGCTTGAATTCAAAGACTTGAAACTTATAGAATTGTATGAAGAGGATGCAAAAGGTTGGAAATACAAAGATGAAGGAGCTAACAACATTGTCTTGGTTTATCATGGCCTGAGACCTTCATTTGTTAGTAACAATTCTTCTCTCCTTCTTAGATTTAAAATATCAAATAGTATGATAATGTGTCTATGAACTTAGTATTGTTTGTCCGGATATCTTGGATATTTCCTTGTTGGATGCCATCAGATGATATACTTGAGGTGACCGGCATAGGATATTGCGCCCGGACCTGGTTTTGGGGGAGTGCCCTTACCCCATTGGGGACGACGCGGATCTAACATGCATACTAATAATAATCCAATGATGATAGATTGGCAGAGTGTTGCTGATACCCAAAGTAGCCAAAGATACCCAAAATACCAAATCAAGTATTTGTTGTGGAATATACGGTCAATCAAAGAAGGATTCAAAGCCGATATTGTCTGAAGATGAAAGAAAGTTGTGGAGAGAACGGCCAAATATGTCCTTGGCAACCACATCTACAGCCTTGACATATTTGTATGCTTGTGAGGTTATCCAACCCTTATTCGGAAAAGATCACTTTGATAGTGGGGTGCATACCTTTTGATCCTCTAATATTTCCATCAAATGACTTTAGTGCAATATCCCAAAATGGCTCATAATAATATGATATTTGCATTATGATAACAATTTATTTTTCTTGTAAATTAAGCTTAAAGAAGGATATGCTAATTGACATAACATATATACTAAATTAATTACATTGCATGGTTGTTCTTCAGCTCCTTGTCTTTTTGACTTCGGCATTTTTAGAGGTTGTCAATAAAGATGTGGATGTCATCCAACCCAAAAGATGGAGACAAGAAGATGCCAAGATGATTAGAACAGGGGGTGTTGCCCTTTTAATTGCAGACCATTCTTCTTTCCATACCTTGGCAGGTGAACGATGGAATCTGTAAAAGGTCTAAATTTCCTAAACTTTCTTTTTAGTTCTTTTCAAGTTCTAAGATTTAATTGGACATACACCTAACATGAAGATCATAATCTTCTGTGAAAGTACTTACTCACTTTGCTTTTTGTGATTTTTGTTTATAGATCCTTTGTAGATAGTTATTTGTCCATCAAATAGTTATGTGCATTGATTTAGTTATTTATATTGACCATTTTATAAACTCAAATGTTTTCCTTGGCAAGAAAAATAGAAGGTTTGCCACAAACTATCACTGTTGAACTCAAGGTAACGTTGCCTTACCTTCCCATCTTTTACAAACCTACTTGAAATGGTCTAATCTCGTGAAAATAAAAGTGGTCAATGAATCTAATACATACAACTATTAATGCTCTATTTTTATCTACATCATTTCAAAAGAAAAGAAATCCTTGTTTGATGCATGTGTGTTCATACATTTGATTGAAGAAAATTTGGCTAAAAAAGAATTGGTTGTTAATGTATGGGTTTTGTAGCCAAAATGCGGTTGTTTACCTACATCAACTACAATCTCTAAAGATGATGATGTGAAACGTCATGTATCACAGTTTGCAATGCATCAACACCTAAAGTTAGAACAAGGCAAGGTTGGATTCAAATAAGCGTAAAGTATGTACATTTCTTATGCATAAGAGTTGTGATTTTCTATCTTATGTGAGTGATAAAACATTTTTAAATATAGGTTGTTAAATCAATAAACCTCTCTATATTCTTCA
The DNA here is from genome assembly GCA_963971425.1 of Bryoerythrophyllum caledonicum. Lineage (NCBI taxonomy): Eukaryota > Viridiplantae > Streptophyta > Bryopsida > Pottiales > Pottiaceae > Bryoerythrophyllum > Bryoerythrophyllum caledonicum. Next base: position 27,662,390 of record OZ020518.1, read on the forward strand.
ATTTGAGTATTTAATAGGACTTTGTTGTTTTTATTGTAAACAGATAAAGAGCATAAGCAAATACTCACCTTTGGACATCTTCTCCGCCAATGTTGAGGAAATCCACAAGGCCTTAATTGCACTATTTGAGACACCTCAAAACAATATACGAATTTTCTTGAAGGGGAAACAAATTTTTGGTGAAAATGGTGAAGAAACCACGAGTTTAGAAGAGAAACTTAAGGATGGTGAAGAAACCATGAATGTGGAAGAGAAACGTAAAAGTGGTGAAGAAACTATGCTTTTGGAAGAGAAACGTAAAAGTTGTGAAAAAACTATGATTTTAGATGAGAAACGTAAAAGCGTTGAAAAAACTATGATTCTAGAAGAGAAACCTAAAAGTGGTGAAGAAACTATGAGTGTAGAAGAGAAACTTGAAAATGGTGAAGAAACTATAAATTTAGAAGAAAAACTTGCAGAAAATGGTGAAGAAACTATGAGTTTAGAAGAGAAACTTGCAGCAGTGTCTATTGCTCCAGAAGGAGAACGTACCTCTAGTTTTCAGCTGTTGGTGGCAACTGCATTACACAAAAGTAAAGTATTGGATCAATTGTTAAGTGTGCAAAAGTTAGATGTTTATGACATGGACGGTGCAATGTTGGCATACAACAAGTTCCTTGGAATGATTGATGATGTAGGTTAGTTGAACTTATGATTTTGCCAACTATTTTATTGTGCTCACACACGTACATTGATTGTATATTATCATCAACATTTTTGAAGATATTAGACAATTAATTTTCTTCATTTGCTTATTGATTGTAGATGATAACACAAAGGTAAAATCGGAAGCAATACCTTGCGTTTATCCTGAGACAATAATGACTACTTTCTCTCGTAATGTTGTACCCAATTATACATGTTCCGGGAGATTAGATTCATGTAAAAAGATGGAAGAGCCTAGAAACCAATCATGGATAAAGTCTTTGACATGGGAGGAAAGCCGCTCTGTAGTTCAAGACTTTTTGATTGCAGCTAGCGCAAAAGATTGTAGCCTCATGGTTACATTGCGGCCTCTACACAAGGAAGATGGCACCGCATGTTATTTTCCTTCTACTTCTTTTGTGACTTGTCCAACAACAGGTCAACAATATATTTTCAAGGTAAGAAAAAAAAATCTACTTTCATTGCAAGGCATGCATGTTTATATCTTTAACTACATGATTGATATTTTGCAGATTAATTTCTTAAACTTTAATGTAAAGCGGTTGGAAAAGATGCCAGTTTATCACATGCTTGACCATAAAATTTTGAACACCTATAAGGCGTGCTCACAGCAAGAATCAAACGAGGTTCCACTAGAGTCCCACGGGGTTCAAGAATTAAACGAGGTTCCACTAGGGGAGGATGGGGTTTAACTTGTAAACACATAATTTCTAAGGAGACAACTTGGTTATCAATATCACAACATCATCGATTAATGGATACAACTTCTTGCGGCAACTTGGCATATGTGCAAATTATTCCAACAGTTGAGAGCATTTACTTGGTTCTAGACGCAACACTCATAGCCACGCCTTATTTTTTTTGTCAATCTAGAACCAAATTGGCAATTTCCCCCCCTCCCAAAAGAATGTTCCCGGAAAAGATGGGAAAATTATGATTTTTTGTCACCAAAACTTCATTGATGGCCGTTGCTATTTTACCATCCTACCACTAATGAACAACCGAGACTCCATCCTATTGCCAAAAAGGATGTACAATTCTATGTTTATGGAGATGAATTCTCCGAAATGAATATTTACGGAGAAAATCTACTTCTGTATGGTTTCCGGAGAAAGCAAGAATTGCTACAGCTCCCTGGCCTCTATAGCCACGATGGCGTTCCCACTAAAACGAAAAAAAAAGGAATGCTCGTAGCCATCAAAGGCATTGTAATTTGAGGCACTCACACGTATTACAACCACGTAATCACTACTTAATTAAGCCACAGGAATGGGTTGGCTGCAGTTGAACGACTTCCACCCAAGCATTTGTTTGCTGTTATCGTACACAACAAGCTGGTCTTTGAGCACGATCTCTGTCAGGGAATTCACAGATAGGAGTCAATTAGCTCAAATCACTAGTCACAGAAACCATGCTTAGACTAAATTTAATTACCTCCCAAGAGTGTGTAACCTGGCGTTGTAGTTGTCCCTGTACTTGGGTTCCAACCCATGCAATTAACGGTTGCCCCGTTCTGCAACAATTCTCAAAGACATCATGTTGCGAAACGTCAAGGTGTAATACATGTAGAGTGCCTATACAATAGTATCATAAACTGAAAGGAATAATGCCTGAGATGCATTGCATTCGGTCGGGTAATATGTGTTAGATAATTAATGAAACACCTATCGGCGCGAAGGTTATCATACATAACCGGTTGTTCACTCTCCGATCACGACTCTTTATCTTCATGATTCGTGATCCAAGGGTGCAAGATGTGAGTTGGAAGATGAGAGGATTATGGATTAGAACTTCTGATGGAGGTAGTGATGGATTGCCAATGCAGGCAAGCCGCGTTACTGTTGAAAAGCTGATAACTGATTACGACATACATTCTCACATAAAGACGCTCCAAACAAAAGTTATCCTCTTCTATGTCTCTGAAACTCAACTAATATATACTGACACTAGTGAATTATTTGATTTGCACCAGGACTAGTGACGGAAGAAATAGTTTGGAAGCTTACAGTCAGTGTGACGGCAGAGAGATAATTTGCAGGACCCAGATTCATGACTGCTCCACCGTCAAAAAATAGATTCACTGCTGGAAAAGTAGTCGCAATGCTGCAAGCCCAGTTCATCAAAGATCAGCTTCAATCCACACTAAATTAGTAACAGTCACGCAATTTAATTCAACCTGATCACTTACTCGCCACTATAGTCCCAGCAGAGCACATATCCGCCATTGCCATCCGAAATCCGCTGCGAAGCGACTGGAGCTCCGGCTTCAATCTAGCGTGACAAAACCGTGTCAGTGATAGTACAAACATTCACAACTCAGAATCAGTAATCAACATGCAGATAATGAGCCTTACTGCAGCGACGAACTCGTCGTATGCTGGTTGCATCAGGTATGCCAATGTTGAACCACTGTCCATGATCACACCTTGATTAGAAGGTGAGATTGCGAGTGATGCCGGATCCGTCACGTTCACTCCGTTGACACCAATATTCTCCATGATCACGTTGTAGTGAGACCTGCATGCACACCAGGAGACAATGAGTTTACTAGAATTTTTGCAAACAGCTGAAGCTGGGTTCGAGACGGATAAGTTATCAACCAATTATAGCTACAGCTATTTGTAAAGTGAGGCAAAGATGCCATGTGCTTTGACCTCTTTTCTCATTCTAATCAACCTAAAATTGCTTTCAATCGGTTCATAGAGAAAAAAGGCAACTAAGATGCGTGGTACAAGATGACATCTTCTTCCTCATTTTCAAAGGCGTCTAAAAGTACTTCTAACTTGACTTTAGAGGTCATCAAACTCTTCCTCGTCGTATACCAATAAAGAGAAAACGTATAATATGTTTTTGAGAAAAAAGCGACAAAGACTTTCGGTGACTTTACAAAGAACTTTATTGTGAGGTGAGATTATCTTACTGGTTTGGCACCATGGGAGTGTACGTGATTCCAGGCTCTGTGACGTTTCCAATGACAAGATTGCCGCCTCCTGTGACGTCCCCTTTCAAGCAATGAGCAAACACGTTGCTAACCAGGCCTTGGCTTACCAACTGTGATGGCACAGAGACGGCGGCCTGGCCAAAGCCCATGAGGCCATCCACTGCTATCGTCGGTTCCAGCAGGTTCCCTGTTTGGTTGGTCCCACACCTAAACATCAAACACGGTCACTGTGTAAGAATCCACACACAATAATCCACAAACCTCTAGACTTAGTTGTAAATCTCTAGTTTATCAACACCACAAAATTCTAGACTGGTTAAGCCATTCGTTAAGTCATCCAAAGTTTGACACGGTATCTTTGCCTCTCGATCCAGATGCTGAGAACTTTGGTGGCATTTCACAAACCTTGGAACAGAACAATGCCCAAAAGCCATAGATTTCACATATTTCCTAGATTCCAAAGTTTGTGAAATGCCTGCAAAGTTGTCTCAATCACTTTACAAACAACTTCAATGTTTGCAGAAACAGCTCAGAAACATATTGTTGCTGACCCAAAGTAGACGTTGGCAGATGCAGTGGCGGTGGCGGAGTTCTGGAAGGTCATGACGTCGTTGATGATGTACCCCTCGGTGGTGCTCTGGTCGCCATACAGGATGGAGTACGAACAGGCGCCGGCCGGCGAACTCACCGTGCACTCGGCGACTACCGCATTGGACGCCACTACGCAGCTCGCATCTCTGCATGCCAGGGCCGTGTCGGTCGAGGACAGAGCTGGATCATACAGCTGCAAAGTAACCTGCACGAATGGACATTCACCGCGATTCTCATACATGTCTGCAAGTCTAGTACCCTCTGCAAACACAATTGCTGTACTCGGGTTTTCGCACTACCAGGCGTACTATCTTCACAATGGATCCCATATCAAGATACTGGGGGAAATTTGGCGGCTTTCACAAACTTTGGCGTCTAGAGAATCAGTAAAATCTATGAACTTTCGACGATATTCTCCGCCATGGTTTGTGGATTGCCGCCAAAGTTCCTCACATCCCGATTCAATTAGAATACAGAGAAAGGGCTTGAATCTGTGTCTTCACAGATTTGCGCAGAAGGGCAATAGTACTGAAAACTGCTAATATTACAAATATAGGTATCTATTCAACCTTGTGAGAAGTTAGCCTGAGAATACTGGAGAGGATGAAGGTGTTCTAATTCATACCCCGGGGAGTGAAGTTGAGTTAGCGCAACTGGAGCAAGGGGCGCAATTCAGCCACAACACATCGCTACCTGTGTCCACAGTGACGTGGTAATCCTTCGGAGGTGTACCCAACGTGATCTCTGTGTAGTACAACCTGCTTGCACCCAAGTCCGAAATCATGAACTCCCTAAAGGCTAAATCTATCCTCCCAATCAAAACCATCCCTTCATTCGCCGAAGAACAGAAGAAACAGAGTCGATCAGTGGCCTTATGTTGCTTGTGTTACCTAGCAAATCTTAAGAACTTCCGACTTTAACTAGTCAAACAACAGAAAACATGGAAATGAACTAACCAATATGAATACTCAGGAAACTGGAATCTTTCAAAACACTCGTCACAGGTGCCAGATAGTTGCTCAAGTGTCAAAAATGGTACAAAACGTCTGGTCACTAGAATTGATGAATCGAATCAGCACTTATCATGCATTAGCGTACCCCACGCTGGAGGGATCGGCGCTGCCGTTGAGAGGGAATAAGGCCGCCAGGCGGCGACGATCATGACCTCTGAGCAAGGCTGCGAACTCAGGCGACGCGCCTCGGCCTTGAGTGCGGGCAGGAGACCCCTCCAGATGAGCGTAAGTGTGCACCAAGCTCAGCTGAAGCGCCGCCGCGGTTGTACTTGTCAATACTACAGCCACCATCACGACTCCCACCGCTCGGACCATGATCTGATCCATGGCGTCCTCCAAACTCTACAAGGATTGCGAGTCCGAAAGATGGGAACCACATCACAAAGGAGACGGTTTCTCTCAAAATATGGTGCAATTTCATGGCGAGTGATCCTATCAGGTACATACATTTGTTGTTGTTAAATAGGTGTGCATGTCCACATCATTGTTTGAGAAAGTCAAGGATTTTTTCAGAGTGCTTTCAAAGGCCACTTTGTATGAAAGTGTTGACGAAATCCAAATAACATACAGTTGGAAACTTCAGTAAAGTTTTGGCCGACTCTCCTCACTTTTTGAGAGACTCCAGAGAAAAAAAGAGGTAAGTACGGTACAGCAGCACAAAACGTGTTATTCATTAACCCTTTAACGCTTTAGAATCCAAACGTGGTCTCCGGGTGTGTCAAATCTTAATATGCATGAAATCCATAAGGAATTAGGTTGTAGATTGTTCTGTAAATAGTTGCCCCCACATTACGCGCACACTTTGCAAAAATAAGATTACAATTTGGAGATACAGAACTCATGAAAAAGCTAGGAATACATCATATATTCATGAAGTACATTGAAATACAATGAATGCCATGCCTAGGGTTGTCTATCGTGACATTGTGTTAGTGACGCGTCATGTCGTGAAGGACCCTCTCGTCACGACACAGTAGGGTCAACGTAGGGTCATAGATGGGCTTTATTCCTACTAAGGATAACTTAGTACCTTGGCGTCGACGTGGCCGTCCTAGGTGGCAATGACATCCTAAGTAAATATCATCTCTTTTACCTTCAGGGATGTAATGTCACCACTTGAGTGAAAATTTCGTGAACTTGCATTTTGTAGCTGAGGAGGGTTTGGACAGACGCGGGTGGGGCGCGGATGGCTAGCGGTTGGGGCGCCGACAAGAACTGTTGATGGGAAGTGCGGATGGTGCGCAAATTGGGCCCGGATGGGCCGCAAATGGGGAGCGGACGGGGACTGCGGATGGGAACTACGGAATCCGGATGGGGCGCAGATGGGGCGTAGATGGGAAGCGGATGGGGAGCGGACAAGGACTGCGGATAAAGCGCAAATGGGCCGCGGACTAGGAGTGCGGACTGAGACTGCGGATGGGCCGCGGATTGGACGCAGACTACAGTGGATGGGACGCAAACTGGGGACACGGTGGTTGTGTGATAGTGGATTGAGTTATTATGTATTTGATTTGTGAGGTTTGAAGGGCAGGATAGGAAGACAAAAACATCGTTTCATAAACACTTTGCCTTTATTCAAAACAACAGGGAAGTCCAAAAATTATTTCTCTTGATACAAAAAGAGATTACAAAAGAGGACTACACTTCATAGTGCCATGAACAAGGTCCAACATATCAAGCAAAATATAAGGTCTATGAAATCACAATATACTACTCATTGGGAAGAAGTCCCATGGGGTCTCTAGGTTGTATGGCACTCTTTTCAACATGTCTACTATATGCGTGACGGTGGATCGCTGTAGTGGATTAGGTTTCAACAACTCATCCATACTTTGCTCAAACCGACGCGACAATGAACTTGGATTTTGTACTTCTAGAACAAGCTTGAAGAGCAATCACGGTTGTAAATCCTCCTGAGTCCTTGCCAGGTACTCCACCGCATACGCCTCAGATCTATGGTTGTGCTTTATTCCCATTCTCCTCCATGATGTTGGCGTTCTGCGCTTGCCATACACACGGAATAGCTTAGGGGCCGCATGTAGGTATTTACCTCTGTAAGCTTCCACCTCCTTTCTAGATGGTCGACCGTAATTCGACATCTTATCTCTGCCGTCCCAGGATGCCATTTCCCAATCACACATCCCAATCATCAGTTCCTTATCATATTTTGAATCAATTCTCCAAACAAATGCGAGTGAGCCACCGTTCCACCATGTAGTATATGACTCGTACGTTCTTCTATCGAGGAATTGAATTTAGATAACCCCCACATGGTCCACCGGACACGCTAGCGCCTCGATTGATCGTTTCTCTCGGTTCTTCGTCCTCGAATCCTCCTTCATTATCTTCCTTACGAACTCTAACCTTGGTAGATACAACTCACACCTTTGATGCTCACGTGTCGCACAATTCCAAAGCCACCTTCATAGTTCTTCCCATCCAGTGCCTTTATATCCGCCTCTAATGGGAGCCACACCACCCCTTCGCGACCTCTAGTCTGAATTACCAATCCGGACGGCCTTTGGGGTTGGAGCGTCCGATCAGACGTCCGGTGGTAAAATATACTTTATTGAGGCCATACAATAAATATTATTATATTAGATAAATATGGTGAATTTACCCTAATCGGAGAACAAGAGCGGACGGCCTAAGCAAACGGCATGCACGGTTGGCCTTGACTGTGGAGCAATTGAAGTCGTCTGATTGCCAATACCGTCTCACAGCCGTCTAGTTTACAAGACGGTCCAATTCGAGGGGAGGGCTCTGGGTCGTTGGATCGCATGGACGACCACAAACAATATAAAAATATATTATATTGCTCAATATTAAAATATATTATTATAACAATATATATTTTTAAATGAAAGAGAGAATTTGAGGACATTGATGTAGTGGCCGCGATTATGGCGTTGACCATTAATCAAGCGTGATGTGGAGGTGCGGGTTGAGTCATCAAAGTTGCATTAGAGCCAAGTGAGGGAATTTGCTTCAGGTTGTAGAAACAAGGATGTGGAGGCAGATAGTTGGGTAGTGTTCAAGGGTTTATTTTTGCTTCCCACATGGAGTTTAATTTTCTTTTGAACATTTGGTATGATTTTGAAAGATGAGAAAGTGATGGTTTATTAGAGATTGAAGAGAAGTTTGCACAAAAATGATCATTTGTTAATCCAAATATGACAAATGATCCATTATAATTAACCTTGGTGCTAGCAATGGATGCAAGCACATTATGAAAGTAGGATCATATTTGTGTATATAAATAGTAAAATATGTGTGGTTTTCCAAAGGTAAATAGTTAGTCATATATGCATTATATTTAGAGAAGTAATTCTTGGATACATGTGCATTACTTGCAAGGTGAGAAGACCTAGACACAATTTTATGTTTATTTGTGACTATATAAACATATATTTGTTTCTTGAAAATTATTGTCTTACTATATTATTGTATTATACTTATGATTAATCATATTGAATTATCAAACTTATTGCTATTTAGATATGCAATACAATTATAATTTAGTATTTTATTTGTGCAACCTATTTGTGTAGCTCTCCAACTAACTTCTAACAATATAAAAAATATTTTCAATAAATTATGTTTAAATTTTATTTTGAATGTGGCCTATAGGAATGAAAATTTTAAATATATATCGTAGCTAACGGTCGGATTTGGCACCCTTGTGCCCAATAATTATCTATTTCTAAGAATAGAAGATTGGCAACGGTCTAAATATATAATGTTAATCAAAATCCGTATATTTTCACTGGATTGAAAAATGAATTTTTTGAAAAATGTTTTTCAAAAAATATTGCAGCTATTTTTAGGAATTTTTTGGGGTCGAATCCGACCTTGGGGTACGGTAAGATTTTTAAAAAACTTATAATTTCTTTGAATTTCATTATACATGCAAAATAATAGAGAACAACATTATCATAGATTGGAATATTTTATTAAAAAATGTATAAATAAAATGATCGAATTAAACTTCTGACTGTACCCAGTGCATGTTTGTAGGTTCACATATAATGTTTTCATTTTGGATAGTGTAGCAATATTTTCATCACTTAAATACATTAAAAACGTGTCAGATGAGCTTTTAGGTTCAAAATTACTATTACATAGATAATTGATAATCTATCAAACCATCAAAATTTGTTTATCAATTGACATACCGCAGATGAACTTTTGGTCCGGCATAAATTAATTAGAAAAGCCCATGCCGAATTAAGTGGAAAATATTTTTTGAAAATACCGAAATTGTAAAAAATGTATATTTACAGATTTTGGCACATGGAGAGACATCAAAGGGGATTAAGGCTTGGAAAAGTCTTCATCCATGGCATTTCATGCATAAACACTTGGGTTTGGGATCCCAAGGTCTTGAGTTCAATCCCCATGGATGCCAAAGCAAGTCAAATATAGTAGTTTTTTATTTCTTGCCGAAAATAACATTATTGCTATTTTAAGTGCCGAATGTCATTTTTCACTTTAATTAATTATTTGGCATTAAGGTGCCAAACCAGAGGTTCACCTACTTGATAAATAATGAAGGTTTACAAAGTCACACACAAAATTATTAACATAACACTCAGGTTTTTTCAAGATAAATAGGTTTTTCATTCAATACTTTATTTTCAAATTATTATAACTTGTCATCAAATTAATTGGTTTTTAATCATATACTCGCTTCTACAAATGTTGTTAGATTTATTTACTTGAATTATAAGAATTGTCTTTCCTCAATAAACCTTTTAGTTTTGAGATCCTATTGATAATCTCAAAATTTCCTCTATCAACATAGAAAAGTTTTGGCTCATGCTTACACAAATCCTTAGGTTGTGCCTGATTGGAATTTTAGGATTTAGCATAATAAAGGTGCCCTGAAGATATTGGATATTTGAATATGATAAGTATTCAAGGACATGGTTATAGTAGTAATGGAATCAGTCTTTATAAAAAAGTTTTTCTTAACTCTATGATTTCCTTATGAACTTAGAATCTAATAATCTACAACAATTTTTTCATCGTAAAGAATGCAACTATTTTATATCTTTGCTAAAAGCTAGAACATTGCAATACAAAGCACACTGATTACACATCTTTTGTTGCACAATATAATAGAGATGACATAAATAAAACTCAAAGCTTCAAATGTACTGAAATGAAGTAGTTGGACAGGGTCATATACAATAATGTTATCAAAATTCAAAAGAAGATATTGAATATCGAGTTATGATGTTTCCAAAACAAGTCAACCATTATCTAGCAATGCATATGTAATTCCTTATTTCTTAAAGTGATCCAACTTTGCCTTAAAAACGTAATTATTTGTTTTTATCTCATTGACTTGGAAGTTGCCATGTAAATAATTGTGATCGTACAAGTAGTGACAACAAGGAGCATAGTGATGTAATCATTGATTCCATACTACCTTCCAAAAACTATGATGGTACAAGAAATTTGCATAAACCACCGTTATGAAAAAAGGATTGTCTTCTACCAATATTTAAAAACATTTTTAACATAGAAGATTTTATTGAGCCATGAATTTTTATTCTCCATCTAATGAAAGAAGTTTTAGCAAAATGGTTAAATAGCTTAGTTCACGTAAGGGGAGCCTTCCAGAGTCAACCAGGAGATAGGTGGACAAAGAGGAAGGTGAATAGAGAATGGTTGGATAAGAGTCTTCAATATCATCTAGGTCTTTGTGCCAAAGAGTATTGGGATTCTAACCGCAAGACCTATAAGCAAAAGCAGTGGGTGGAGTTCACAAAGAAGCTTGATGCTACCAAGCTCCTCTAATAATGTTCAACGTGTATGGACTTGTTGCGGAGAGAAATATACAAGAATGAGGACTACGTACCTTGAAGAGAAGGCAAAGCAAGGAGCGACTGGAGCAGCCTCATCGAAGTGGCTATGGTATGACATCTTTGACAACATGTTTGATGACATTGCAAACGTACAAGGTAAATGATTTTCTCCAAAATTTTAAACTGCGGTATTTAAGATAATGCCACATTCATAGAACTTCACTATATTCTTCAACATTAAACCAAAATGTCTCCTAGTTTTTAGTAGTAGATAAAATGTTCCTACATTGTGTGTATCATACCATGATACATGGATGTAAGACATGTTTGTTGCCTAAACATACATGCAATTCCTTCAATTCTACATTCCTTTATATGCTATGGAGGTGTACCTCATGGTGTCAATTAAGGCACCCACTTGGGAGAAGAGGATGTTCATGAGCTCAACGATGACAACAAAGACTCTACACTTGTTATGCCTTCGAGACAAGGCTCCTCTAGCGCCCTGTTCTCTCCTTGACTACAACCGGTGCAACAACCACATACTCATGGACATGTGAATAGAATCGTTGAGAAGCACAAGAGAAAGAGGTCTGCTAGTGACCAAATAATTGCGTCCGCCATTGATAAGTTTACAAAATGATGGAACTTTCAAAACACGCTCAAGAACATGATGCACACTCTAGAGACATCATCCTATAAGGACAGAGGGAAATGCATCACGGATAGTTGCAAGTTTAGACTCAAGATATAGAGAGAGGTGCACCAACAACAGTTGCAGATTGCTACACTATAAATGTTCATTCGTGTTCGCAACACTATATACGAACTTAAACACTAAATGTCAATTACCCTACTAATGTAACTACATTAAATGTCAATTTAAACACTAATTGCCAATTTCTGTAACTTTTTCCCTTGTTACATTTTAACATATTGACATTTAGTGTTGGTTATGTAGCAATTCATTGCAAGTCACCCAAATCTTGCCACATGCCAAATGATGATTTCAGGGGCAATTTTTGTCCAATTTGAGATTTTTTGGTGCCTATCTGAACTGATTTGAAAAGACGCTTCTAATGGCACCTTACTCATCTTCAAATTCGTCTTAAATAAAAAGTTATAGCGAATATTTTTGGGCAGATTTCTTGAGTTTTGGTTGAAAGTTTGAGGAGGCATATCTTTATCAATTTCGCACCAATTCTATTGAGTGAGGTGACCAGCTTGTGTGTTTTTTCAAGGAGATTCCATCGGTATACGGTACATCTTCAAATTTGTTGTGATGCAAAAGTTATGAGAATTTTGTTAGGCTGATTTTTTTGACATTAAACACTAAATGTAAACAAATTGACATTTAGTGAAAGTCAGGTCATAAGGGTAATTACACTATTGGTGCCATAACACTAATGAACATTATTAGTGTACCTTGTTTGTAGAGGCTTCGAAAGGTAGAGGTCTAGATCCACCCCACCCCACCTTTGGTATTATCATAGGAAGTGCAAGGTAGCATATATGGAGTGTACTTGTTTTTTTCTACGGTTTCTATAAATAAATTTTGAACTTCCATCTCTTTTGGAAAATGACGTCTTGGATGAGAGCAACCTTCTTAGAGGTGACAAAGAATTTGCAGTTGTCTGGCTTCTGAGTTTTGTATGTGTTTTGAGAAGGTTTGACGTCCAGCTCTGAAGTTTGCGCTAAATAAACTATGTCATTTGTTAAAAGCAATTGAACTATCTGGTTTTACTTGTAGCTTTGGAGTTTGGTCAAACTGCACTATGTCAGTTGTTATCAGCAGATTTATTTTATTATTATTATTATTATTATTATTGTTATTATTATTATTATTATTATTATTATTATTATTATTATTTTTCTTATATCTTTAAAAATTTTAGATTAGCCTTGTGGTATATATTAAAAGAATTATGTCATTTGTTTCAAACTAATAATTTTTTTTGAAATTTTTATTTGAAAAAAAGGAAAAAAGGAAAATGAAATAAATCTACTAATTAGAAGTGACATAGTTTATATGCCAGTGTGATCATTTCTTTGTATAAATTTCTGCTGAGAGTAGGCCATTTTTTTTTTGGTTGTAAAACCTCGTATTTTGCTATCTTTGCAAATCTTCTCGGAGTTACAGTAATTCTCAAAGCCACTAAGGTAGAGGCACCCAATTCCGATCACCTAAGCCAGTTTGGGACTCAAATGATATTGTATGTCAAAAACATTAATGTAGAAAGATGCGGAATTAGGAATGAAACTCAACAAATATTTTTTCAAATTTAATCACAAAGATTTGGAATTGATATAGAATTTAAAAGCCCATAAACCACCGGAGCCCATAATCAAACTCTAGAGTAGGTGAGATTTGGTGCCCTCCTTCACCCAATGCCAATAAGTGAGAGTGAGTAAAAGAGAGAAGACATGCCATGGATAACCAACTCATGGAGGGTACCCAATACCGATCGGCCTTGTTCGACTCAGTGAGGCAATGCCACCAATGAGAGCTCAATTGAGGTGGAGCAACCCAAAATTGCACACATCATGACCCAATGCCGATAATGATTGGTGTTTTCAGATTTTGAGTTATCGGTTTTGGGCCACTTCATGCACCATTTCAAGCATTTGCCATTTTCATGCACCATGCCATGCATACTCTACTAATTGGAACTGGGTGGCGGATCGGAATTGGGTGCCTCTACCTTAGGGGCGGTTTACATTACGGACCAAGAACTCGTCCCATGACCCTCTAAAATTTGTGATTGGCTCCATCAACTCGTCCCGGGATGACTTGGGTTTACACTAGGAGAAAAAAAGAAAAGTGACCAAAGGAGTTGAGGTCCTCAAAAGGCCTAGAAATAGGCCTAATGGATAATGTTGGAGGGTCCCCCGGATTTTGCGGCGAGAGAGGCCAAATGGGTTCTCTTGTTGCAAAACAAGGGGACCATGGGCCAAAAAATGCAGTTTTATTATTTTTTAAGTCGTTTTTTTTTAGGGGACCCAACGTTACTATAGATACAATGGCGGTCACCTTTATTACCTCATGCCGTTAGACTTTGAACTCAAAGTAGAAAAGACCTTCATCGTTTTCCTCAAATCATTCCCTCATTTGTCTTGTTTGCCTTATTCTTGCTGTATTTTGTCGTTTTGGCTTGTTTTTTTTTCTTCGTTTTTTTTTCGAAGCATGGAGGGGTATAGTTTGGATAGAGACTCCTTTAAGGAGTCGCAAGGACAAGAATGGTCCCAGAACACACAATGGATGGCACCAAAACGGACGTAATTGAGCTTGGAGAGTCGGATGAGGAGGGAGTTGCTCTAGTGAAGTGGAGGGATTTTGAAGTACACCAGTTGGTTGCTATCCGAGGAGAGATGGACGATGAATTCGCACGGACAGTAAACAAGCAAGGTATTATTTCCAAAACAAATTTTTCGTTTCAATTCAATTAGCGGGGCGAATGCTTGCGAATGCGGGCATATGTGGGCCATATGATGAGGCCGTAGAAGGCCTTGGCCTTAGCGGCATGCCCCTGTCCTCCCTCCCCCCAAAACTGCGCCGGCCGCTGCTGTGGAGGCTTTGCGGGTCTAGATTTGGGCCCACCATCTCCTCTCGCGCGTGGGGATTTGAACCCCGGTCCCCACCGAGCTAAGAGATTCCTCCGAACACCTCTACCGGTCCCCACCGTGCAAAGAGATTCCTCCGAACACCTCTACCATCCTACCAACCTCTTCTCATGTGCACATCTCTTCCCGTTGCCTATTTGAGCTTGAAAGTGTCAATTCCTAGGTGCTAGAATTATTTTTCAATCACCGTTTTTGAGCCCTTAATGCATCTTTTTCAATGTTTTGATCATCTTTTTGTACGCTTCTTGTAGGGGTTAATACGTGGATCAAATTACAGATCTGTATGGTGGCAGCAATCAAAGGTTTCAGCCGTACATGGTTATCATGCAAGAAGAAATACAAGAGCACTATGAAGGAGTATAGAATGGACAAGAGGGCTAATGAGGTTTCCGGGACGGACATGAAACAAGACTGCAGATGGTTTAATGAAATGGACGAATGGAATAGCAGCAGAGCAAGTGTACACAATCAAATTCCAGCAAGTGCAACCAAAATTATTGAAGAACATCTCACTCCGTCTTCACCTACATCTGCTCAAACAATTTCAACATCAATTCTAGTTCCAACAACACAAGAGAAGAAAAAGACTCAAGACAAGATTGAAGGGCTTTTGGAACAAGTGGTTGGTAATTCCAGCGCCCTTCTTACTACATTTCAGGAATCCACCAATTTCTTGAAAAATATGGATAGGAATTTTGCAGCATTGCTAGAGAAGGTCTAGCTACTCTTCTAGATGATCTGATCCACTATCACTATTCGTATCAATGATGGTGGAGCTAGTGCATAGTTTATACTGCCACAAGCTTTCAGCTATTAATTCATGCATCATTGTAGCTTCACGAAACAAATCATTTGCCTTTTCATTTTCTTTGAGTAAAAAAATTTCAGTTTCACCATCACTTACCTCGTCCGGAATAGGCACATCTTCCGTAGCTGCAATTCGTCTTCTTACTTCAGCAATTCCTGCCCTTTCACCACGTAAGTTGCTGCCGTCCCTAATCTCCCCTTCGGCTACTCTCCTCCTCAATTTTTCCTCGGCTTCAACAATCCAATCATCCTCGATGCCATCACTATTAATAATGCATATGTTGTGTAGAACTATACAACTTGCTACAATATCACGCATACTCCTCAAGGGCACTTCAGATCTTTTCATAATTAACCTCCATCGTCCCTTCAATATCCCAAATGCTCTTTCCACACACATGCGAGTAGATGATTGAATAAAATTCCAATTTGCCTCCCTACCAGATAATGTTGCCTTCCCGCCTTTGAATGGACAATACATCTAAGGTCTTAGCGGATATGCCGCATCTCCAATCAATTTGTAGGGTTGAAAGTTGCCTTCAATGCAAGCTCGTCCTATTCTTGTAACCTAAAATACAGCCCAATCATGAAGACTACCAGCCCAACCAAACTCATAATCCCAAAACACGCAATTTGGTCCTACAATCCCTTGTAAAATTGCTGAATGAAAGGACTTTCTACAATAGTAATCTTCCCCACCAACTACAAGAGCTAATACAGGAATGTGCGACCCGTCAATTGCTCCAACAATGTAAGGTATTCCATGTAGTTGTTCAAACCGTGAAGCTAATGCCCTAAACTGCGATTCATTTGGAGTTTGAACAAAAAGTGGTTGAAGATGCTTACGAACACATTTACAAAACTTTCGTACAACTATTGAAAGTGTACTCTTGTGAACTCCATACAAATCTCCTATGGTGCGCAATCCATTACCAGTACCCAACTTGTGCAAAGACATTGCTATCCTATCTTGTACATGCACAGTTGGCCTAAAACGAGTATCTTCTTTCTTCAAATATGGCCCCAATCTCTCACACAAAAATCTGATAGTACCGAAATTGACTCGAGTCCGACTCCTAAAATCCTTCTTTGTCCATGAACCCAACAATAAACGGTCCACAAATCCAAACATCCAGGCTTGACTCCATATGCTCCTCTCTCTACAACCCAAACTTTCATGAAGCAAGCTGAAAAAAACAAACTTCTCCCATTCTCCTTGCAAGATCAAGGCTTGCATATCTACAACATGCTTCGCAAGCATGTACAAACACATGTATAACCCTAAAACTAAGACAAGAGTCCTTCTCCTCTCCTCCATTGAAACCATCGTTGCGGCAATTTTAGGGAAAGAGAAGAGAAGAAGATACTCAAGGCTAGAGAAGAGAAGAGAAGGGAAGAAGGAGAAGTAGGATAAGAAAGAGAGATGATAAAACATGCCAAAATTTTCCAAAACTGCCCTTTTTCGGCTTTCATTAAAAAAAATCAACACGCCCACTTTTTAGTACATGGTCATTCCTCCCGGTCCAAGTTCGGTGTACACTTAATGAGAGGCTCAAGGGCTTTAAAAATGACATTTTTTTGAAGTGTGACTATGGAAGTGTGACCATGAAGTGTGACCATGGAATTAATCCATTTTCCTTGGTCACAGCTCTTGGTTTATAGTGTAAACCGCCCCTAAGAGTTTGCTGAAAGTTTAGTGGCACATTATTGCACTGCTTGATTCAGAATTATTGTCCCAAGGTCCTTCATGCTTATAATTTCTAGGTTTGTAAGCTGCCCTTGAATTGAGTTATACAATTATTTTGAAAAAAATAAAAAATTTGTTTAGGCAAACAACAATTTATGTTAAAGAAATTGAAGTCAAAAGTAGAGGTCTTTATTCACTTGTTCTATGATCCACTTAAAAAATTCCTATTCATATGATTTTTTACTATTTTAATTTTATAGAACTGTCAACCATTCAATACTACCCATATAGATTTAGAAAATTGGTTCTATTTAGGCAAGCATGCTAAAATGAGGGTTTCTACCTGTGGCAATCACATTGTTCTATATTTGTAGCATTTTCACTTTATTTCTTCCTTTAGTCTCATGTTGCAATATGTCTTTCATCATTTGCTACACGTTTCTAATCGGATTTAGGTCAAATGAATTAGTTGGTCATATCGTGTTAAAATTATGCCATGACATTGTGATTTCAACTTTGAAAAGCATGTCAATGAATTAGTGTATTCTCTTTCATAAACAAGAAATTGTTTGTGTGATTGTGTAGATATTAGAATGGATGTAATGTCCTAATCTAACCTGCCCTGATTTTTGCAAATCTCTGGCATTTACCGATATAATAGGCGACAGTCTGTCTGTCCATCACTCCCGGTCATGTGACCTCTCTTTCTTGATTTTGACCTCTTGATGTGAAGGGTGGGGCACGGTGATGCACTCTTCTTGACTCTTGATATTAGGTAGTAACCTAATGATTCTTGATTTTGACCTCTTGATGTGAAGGGTTTTCTCCTCCTATATTAGGTAGTAACCTATTGACTCTTGATTTTTGACCTCTTGATGTGAAGGGTTTTCTCCTCATTTATTAGGCAGGTGATACTTATGTGCACATAGGGTCGATCAAAATGCAAATGTAAAGCAAAACTACTTTATTTATGAAGTGGATTTAAACTAGGGTGACGTTTACATGCGCTCAAAAAATATAAGCACTTTTCCATTTAAATTCGATTTGAGCTTATAGGTTTTAAAATACAAAACATACAAACGTAAATTTAACACACCACCCTCTGTTCTCCCTGTTGGGACGACGGATAGAAACCCTAGTCTTATTAATAATATGACATTTTGCAAATTTCAACTGTCACTACTCGCAATTTACAACGGTGGAAAATTGCAGGCACATGATTGAGTTGCAAACTTTTAGCCGTCACTAGTGATGTAAAATTGTAAAATTTGAGCCCTCACTAATGTTGCACTAATTTCACCTCATATGATTGATTTGGATCAATTATGAGTAATTTATGGCCATCCAAAGATTGGTGATAAGAAAATTGGGCAGGGCGGGGATGTCTGGATGGGGACGTCTGCGCACATATGCCCAGACATGCCCGCCTCAACGCCCAGATGTCCTCCCTCCAACGTTGATGTCCACGCCTCGACAATAAAGTTTTCTTACCTTAGAAAAATTACAAGGCCTACAAAATCCCAAATCGCCCGCGCTGTCCGAACTACCTGTCCGGTTCAGTTTTCCCACCTGTCCGGTCCAATTTTTCCACCCACCCGTCCGGTCCGGTTTTCCCGCCCGTCCGTCCCGTCCGATGGCCCTGACCCGCCCATTAGGACAACCCTGATGATAAGCAACCTTGTGATGTTCTAAAAATCATCAATAATGCCTTGTTATTGTTCTCCTATAGGTATGCTAATGCATCCACCAAACAATTTGTTCTTGTTAGAAAGGATGTTCGGAACTATGTTTACATACTTGCATATGGTTGAACTTCCAATCTTGAAACGATGAGCCATATGGTTAGAAAAGAACCATGTGCAAATCTATAGAGTACTACAACGACCATTCTCCTAATCTTCAATTGGGGCCTTACAAGGTTTATAATTTCTAACTTCAAATAAAGTGTCAATATTTTAATCAATTCAACAAATGCATTAGGGGCCAGGGCTCATTCTACAGAACTTTATGTATTTTCAATAATGCATGTTTAAAGACACTCTCTAAACAATGAGATCGATGTAATTTAAAAGTGTTTCTTGCATGGGCTCCACTCAAAACATACTTGAAGGATAAGTCTTCCTTGTGGCTTATTAACCACAAAATAGGAAGATAACAAAGGCAACTACTAGATTCTAGCAACGTCGTCGCCATTGACTTGAAAGGTCTAAAGACACGCACTGTTATGGTTGAATTGCCCAATGTCATTGTGGAATTCCCCAATGTCGTTGACAAGAGCATCCATACAATTGGAGGTGTATCATAGAAAAGAGGATCCATCCTTGCTTCAAAGGCACCTATATTAAAAAAGAAAAGGCAGTGGACTTGATAAATGTCCTTGAACATAGTAGTACATTATTCACAACATGTACTCGAAGTAAAAAGAATATTATTAGAAAATAACATACCTTGTGCACAGTACGGCCATTAGAAGTTGGACCTCCACAAATCCCTTCATTGCCAAGTACAAGTGAGAAAAATGGAGAATAATTTAGTTCGTTCTAATAAGCTAAAGATTAATTGATATCTCCTATGGCTTACCTAAAAAGATATCCAAATAGAGTATGTAAGATACACCTCAGAAGGCAAGGAATCACCCAAAAGATGAATCTCCTAAATCTCATATCTAACACCCTTTTCAAACTTGAGATTGGAAAAATAAGAAATCATGGTGACTAATATATTATCAACTTGTGTTTGATATAGTATTCGGTATGAAAAAAATCGAAAATTTGATCCAGACTTTCTAAGATATCCAAAACTTGCACTGCAATAATTGTAATTTGTCTACAACATAAATCATCTTAGTCAAGGCAAACATTACTTTAACCAATCGCAAGGTAAAAAGTAACATCAGATGCAGAAAAGGGCAGCAGACCTACCCACAGTTGTTATGATTCTATCATGCTAAAGGTCAACTTGATTGTATTCCTGTAGTTGTTGCCCAACCCATCTTGTTGACATGGCTAATAGCGGGATCATAAATATCTCCAAAGTGAACAAGATGATTCAAACCATATCATGGGCTTCGACATCATCGTAACTCTACCGAGGAAAAGTTCCTGACTATCGACGTTGTTCATGAACACATATCACACTACAAGAAAACAGGGTGTTTAGCAACGTTTTATAAAAATTCCTAAGCAACGCCTAGAGGCTTGCTTTTTAAAGAAGCAACAACTGTAGCGTGATTTTATGTACAAAGCATGGCCAATCGCCATAGTTCACGCTAGAATTGTGGCAAATTCAGATTCATGTGTAATTAGGAGCGGGTTAAATCTATCTAAATGCAAATGACAGCGTTGACAACTTAATAATCATCTCAAGTTTCTTGTTTGGATTATTTATCAATTGCATGTTCATAATCACATAATTTCCGAAGAGGCAGCTTCAAGGGTCAACGTGGCTGACAATATTCGAACATCATCGAACAATATTCGAACAAAGGCGTTGTAATTTGAGGCACTCGCACTTATTACAACCACGGAAGCACTACTTAAGCCACAGGAATCGGTTGGCCACAGTTGAACGGCTTCCACCCAAGCATTTGTTTGCTCTTATCGTACACAACAAGCTGGTCTTTGAGCACGATATCTGTCGGACAATTCACAGGCAGGAGTCAAATAACTCACTTCAAATCACAAAAGAAAACTTAGACTGATAAGAAGAAACCTTAATTACCTCCCAAGACTGTGACACCTGGTGCTCTGGCTGTCCCTGTACTTGGGTTCCAACCCAAGCATTGAACGGTTGCCCCACTCTGCAACAATCCTCAAAGACATCATGTTGCGAAACAAGAAATAATGCCTTAAATACATCGCATTTACAAGAAATAATGCCTTAAATACATCGCATATGGGAGGATATGTATTAGATAACTGACGAGCTACCTATCGGCGAGAAGGTTATCGTATAACATAAATTCTGTTCACTCTTCGATCAGACTCTTTATGTATGTTCGTGTTCCAAGGGACTCTGATCCAAGGCCGTGAGATGTGAGTTGGAAGGAGAGAGGAGTATGGGTTAGAACTTCTGATGGAGATGGTGATGGACTGGCTTGAATGAAAGAACCACATTGCCGTCGAAAAGTCAATTACCGGTTACATCCATGAAACACTCGAAGACGCTCCAATTGAACAAAAATTATCCTCTTCTACGTATCTAAAACTTAATTAATACGGACACTAGTGATTTCATTTTGTTTGCACCAAGATCAGTAACGTTAACAGAAGAGATAGTTTGGAAGCTTACAGTAAGTCTGACCGCATACAGATAATTTGCAGGACCCAGGTTCATGACTGCTCCACCGTCAAAAAATAGATTCACCGGTGGAAAAGTAGTCGCAATGCTGCAATCCCAGTTCATCAAAGATTAGCTTCAATTTACACTAGATTAGTAACAAGCATGCAACTAATTCAACCTGATCAAGGAACTTATCACATACTCGCCACTATAGTCCCAGCAAAGCAGATATCCGCCACTGCCATCCGAAATCCGGTGCGAAGCGACTGGAGCTCCGGCTTCAATCTAGCGTGACAAAACCATGTCAGTGATAGTACAAACATTCACAACTCTGGATCATTAAACTCAGAATCAGTAATCAACATGCAGACTATGAGCCTTACTGCCGCGACGAACTGATTGTACGCTGGTTGGATAAGATATGCCAACGTTGCACCACTGTCTATGATCACACCTCGATTCGAAGATGAGATTGCGAGTGATGCTGGATCCGTCACGTTCACTCCGTTGACACCAATATTCTCCATGATCACGTTGTAGTGATACCTGCATGCACACCAAGAGACAATGAATTTTACAAAAAAGTTTGCAAACAGTTGAAGCTGAGTTTAAGATGGCAAAGTTATCAACCAATTATAGCTACAGCTATTTGTTATGTGAGGGAAAGATGCCATTAGTTTGGACCCCTCTTCTCATATTAATAAACTCTCAATAGCTTTGAGTATTTATAATCCTTTCATAGAGGAACAAGTCAGCTAAGATACATGACCTCTCCTTCGTTATTCTAAAAGGCAACTTAAATTACTTCTAACTTGAGTTTGGAGACCACCAAGCTCTTCCACACGGTATAACTAGTACTATTTTGAATAAAAAAGACTGAGACTTTATAGGTGACTTTACAAAGAACTTTATTGTGAGGTGAGATTATCTTACTGGTTTGGCACCATGGGAGTGTACGTGATTCCAGGCTCTGTGACGTTTCCAATGACAAGATTGCCGCCTCCTGTGACGTCCCCTTTCAAGCACTGAGCAAACACGTTGCTAACCAGGCCTTGGGCCACCAACTGTGATGGCACAGAGTTAGCGGCCCGGCCAAAGCCGATGATGCCGTCCAAACTATCACCAGGTTCCAGCAGGCCCCCTGTTTGTTTGGTCCCACACCTAAACTTCAACCAGTCACTGTGTAAGAATCCTCATACGATAACACATGTAGTACCACAAACCTCTAGACACGTTATAATCCTTTGGACGTAGTTGTAAACCTCTAGTCTTGCAGCACCACAAACCTCTACACTAGTGAAGCCATATGTAAAGTAACTCAAAGTTTCAATAAAATATCACCCTTCATGTTCATGTTCCTACTCGTTACCTATTACATCAATGGAAGAGCATGATGGTCTCTCAGTTAGAATCTGTACTAGATCTGGAAGAGTTCTGTGGTCTCTAAACTCAGATTAGAACAATTTCTAGCCGCTTACAATAAAGCAGGGGATGTTATTCTGTATGGTTAATCTTCGCTGCCTTTTTCCTCTTTGAAACTTCTATAAATATTCAGAGGTATTTAGAACTAATTGTAATGATTAGTGTGAGAAAAGAGGTTAAACGTCTCGTAGCTTTGCCGCTAGAACTTTGGTGGCATTTCACAAACCTTGGAACAGAACAATGCCCAAAAGCCATAGTTGTCACATATTTCCTAGATTCCAAAGTTTGTGAAATGCCTGCAAAGTTCCCAACATATCAATCACTTTACAAATAACTTTAATGTTTGCAGAAACAAATCAGAAACACATTGTTGCTGACCCAAAGTAGACGTTGGTAGATGCAGTGGTGGTTGGGGAGTTCTGGAAGGTCATGACGTCGTTGATGAAGTACCCCTCGGTGGTGCTCTGGTCGCCATATAGGATGGAGTACGAACAGGCGCCGACCGGCGAACTCCCCGTGCACTTGGCAGCTTCCCCATATGACGCCACTACGCAGGTCGCATCCGTGCACGCCAGGACTTTGTCGGTCGAGGACAGAGCTGGATCATACAGCTGCAAAGTAACCTGCACAAGTGGACATTCACCGTGATTCTCATACGTGTCTATAAGTCTAGTACCCTCTGCAAGCACAAGTGATGTAAGATGGTAGCTTTTTCGGAGTCTATACTCGGGTTTTCACTCTACCAGGTGAACTATCTTCACAATGAATCCTACATCAAGATACTGGGGAGATTGGCGGCCTTCACAAACTTTGGCATCTAGAGAATTTGTTAAATCTATAAACTTTGGACAGAATTCTTCGCCAGGGTTAGTGGATTGCCGCCAAACTTCCCGATATCTCGATCTTTTTTTATGCAGAGAAAGGGCTTGAATTTGTATCTTGATAGGTTTGCACGAATGGGCAATTGTACTGAGAACTGCTAATACAACAAATATCGGCTTTTGTGCAACCTTGTGAGAAGTTAGCCTGAGAAAACTGGAGAGGAAGAAGGTGGTCTAATTCATACCCCGGGGAGTGAAGTTGAATTAGGGCAACTGGAGCAAGGGGCGCAATTCAGCCACAACACATCACTACCTGTGTCCACTTGGACGTGGTAATTCCTCGGAGGTGTACCCAACGTGATCTCTGTGTAGTACAACCTGCATGCACCCAATTCCGAAATCATGAACCCCAAGAAATCATCCTCCCAATCAAAAACATCCCAGCTTCATTCGACAAACAACTGAAGAAACAGAGAAGCAGACACCGAATTACTCGTCTGAAATCATGAACTTCAAACACCTTGCTAATCAAAAACATCCCTTAATCTGTCACAGAACTGAAGAAACAGAGTCGGTCAGTGACCTTCTGATGCTTGTAATTTCTAGTAAATCTTACTAATCATTTACCAGAAATCGAACTTTAACTAGTCTTCTAATAGAGACCAAGAAAATTGAGTGATAAACATGAAAACTTTGGAAACGGGAAACCTTAAAAAACACTCGTCACAGGTGCCAGATAGTTGCTCAAGTGTCAAAAATGGTACAAAACGTCTGGTCATTAGAATTTATGAATCGAATTAGCACTTTTCCTGTATTAGCGTACCCCACGCTGGCGCTGCCGCTGAGAGGGAATAAGGCCGCCAGGCGGCGACGGTCATGACCTCTGAGGAAGGCTGAGTACTCAGGCGACGCGCCTCGGCCTTGAGTGCGGGCAGGAGACCCCTCCAGATGAGCGTAAGTGTGCACCAAGCTCAGCTGAAGCGCCGCCGCGGTTGTACTTGTCAATACTACAGCCACCATCACGACTCCCACCGCTCGGACCATGATCTGATCCATGGCGTCCCCAAACTCTTCAAGGACAGTGAGTCCAAACTGTCTTATGAAACCTCAGTCTTGGCTGCTCTCAGTACATGTTTGTAGACCGGGTTTTGAGGCGGAATGTGGGATAATGGTGGAAATTAGTCCGAAAGTTTCCTTAGATTCATGGCCTTGACGTCGTTTCATGCAGTGCTCTAGCACCTCGAGGAATGGTCGGCCCATGACTCTGAGGTTTTATTTAGGGGGGTTTTACACTACGGTGGAGAACTCCACCGACCGGTCAAGAAGTCTCGGCCAAGACATGGTTATTTGAGGCGAGCGGTGGATGTTGGACAAGACAAAAAAAGAATAATGTAATGCATGAAGAAGTCTTGACCGGTTAGTAGTGTAAACACCCAACGGTGAAGTCCACCGGCCAACTTCATAAGGTGAAGACCATCGGTGAACTTCACCACCAAGGAAGTTTATGCTGCCAATGGAAACGACAATTTCTAATGGTCCCCATGGACATATTATGTAACATTATGGGCTCCGTTGAACTACAGAAATTTATATCTTTTGCATCAAATGTTCAAATGTAGTAACAGTTGTTGGGAAAAAAGCCCCTACTTGTCTAGTTTGTGTGGTAAAAATTTCACATGAATACAATATACACGTTGTTAGCACACACAACCATGTTATAAATTATTTGTTTCAAACATTTTAATTATTTGCTTGCATTTTCTTCAATTACCACATAAGGCTTGTTGATGCTCACATTAGACTAAGTAACAACACATCTATGTGCTTACTATGGATTCTACTTTATAATTTTTATACTACAAAAAAAATTTGATTTGGTTGTTCAAAATTTATTTACCAAAAGTACTAGTGCTTCAAGCCGGTGAGCGGCCTTGCCCAAGCTCTGTGCTATGTCTTGTCCGCTGCTGCGGAGTTCATCCGGTAGGGCTTTGAGTGTAATCCACACCGGGATCAACGTATTTGCGGGGTTGCAGGAGTTAAAGCCTCCTACCCATGGTTGGAAGATACATGTTTCCCATTTCGAAAGGTGTGGTGTGAGCATCAACAGGTTTTGCGTGGTTCTTACCTCTTTGCCCACCACCTGGAAGAAGCCGTTCCCCAAGTCTCTCCTTATCTCGCATTCCGCTTGTACTTGCTTGGAGAGTGCCGCAGTCCAAGCCTGCAGGTCGTTCCATTTCTGACGCCGCCCTACGAAGTAAGCAATAGTTATGTTTTTTTTGGAAATAGTCCATTTCCTTCTTCACACGCTTCTCGTCCACTGTTACCGTCACAGCTTGCTTCCGAATGAGGAATCTTGTACTGGTTTGGTAGAGCGATTTTGGCAGGTTTTCTCCAGGAGTGGCCTTAGTCGGATGGAAGGAAGGGAGCTGGCCAAGGTGTGTCATCGCTGCTACTAGCTCCGGCTCAATCCTTTCCTTGTTCTTCAGCTCGCCAGTGCGCCGTTGTTCCTCTTCCTTCGTGGGGAATACTGGGGTGTGTGCAAGTGTCGACTTCAGTGCATCTACGTAGCTTATGTCCGCAGGGGCCGGTGTTGCCATGACGAGCAGTTGACGACACCTCCTTTGGAATGTTGGGGTACCGCCCCTACCATCCGCTTCAGTTTCTCCCCACAGGTGGAAGAGTGGCCGATCTACCACAACTTAGTGCTGTTGTTAGCACGAATAACAAAAAACAGGAATGTGTAGTGAATGGAGATTTACCATGTACCGACTCCTTTGTGGCCATACCACGTCTCCAGCGCCGTGTCTACCGCGCGTCGGATCTTGGCTCCTTGAGCGTAACAGCGTTTGCTGCCGAGTGTTTGGCCTCCAAGTCTTCAGGCGCGGCGCGACCTTTCTGTAGAGTACTTCAGCGGAGACTCAGCGCGATACTACGAAGAGCTATCTACAGTAAACCCTAAAAAGAAAAACGAACGACACGAAACCCTAATACTACTCCGCTCTCACGAGGTTCGATCTTGGCCTGGACGGCGCAATGCGATCGTAACTAACATTTGAACCGAGCACATTGTAATCTTGAAGGGGCGATGTGCATTTTGCACGTCCTACGTGATAATGCGGCGACGCCGCAGCTGCTCACGCGGCCTCATCGCCTTTCTTTTTCTGATTATAGAATTTTGGCTTTTAATTACTTTGAACAAAGGATGGATATCTCCCATCTACTTAATGTTATAAGGTCCTCCATGCATTTTTGGCCACAATCACCTTTCGAAATCTATATATTTTACATCAAGTGTAAAAATGTACTAAAACTTGTTGGGAAAAATGGTCCTACTTGTCTTATTTGTGTCATAAAAAGTTCACATGAATTCAACATACAATGTAATTTTGAGAGCCATTTATTACACCGGGTTAACTCTAGTTCTTGTATAGAAAACATAATCTAGCATAGAGTTCTTGGGCTACAGTCAACTTTGAAAATCTAAGAAAGAGTAACAAGTAGTAAACTCCTACTTGAAACACAAGCCCCACAATCATGTCATTTACGATTAAAGAACAGTTGAAAATCAATAGCAATAAAAATTTGCAAATATGCAGAATCCCCTTTCACTAAAATTTACGTACTCACTCAATACTTATCAAACTGACTTGAAATTTGTACCACATAAACTAGGCAAAAATGTGCATCTTTGAAAAAAACAAGTGTTGGATAAGGATCTTCCACTAAGAAGTTACAACACGCCGAAGTAGCAGTGTTCAAAATTGGCCCTGAATGTTTTGGCAGAACCCCCTTTTACTAAAATGCACGTAACTCACTCAATACTTATCAAATTGACTTGAAATTTGTACCACATAAACTAGACAAAAATGTGCAACTTACCCAACAATGTTTATAGAAAATAGACACTCATGGAAGAAGAAGCAAGAACTTGAATTGCAATAAAATTCAGCGAATTTGGAGGGGAAGAATATTTTAAGTAAGTTCTTCTCCAGTGGTTTGGTTTCTTGTCCGGGGGGTTGAGGTCGGACAAGAAACTAATCCAGAGGAGTGGAACTCTTCAAAAAGATGTTGCCACATAGGCATCCATCTCATTTTTTCATCCATGCTTGAAGTTCTTCACCGGTCAAGAACCACCATAGTGTAAAGCGGGCCTTAATGTAAGATAGGTGTAACCCAGTCAAGCCTTTCTAAAATCTGTTATGTTCATCGACCGGATTAAGATTTCATTGGACCAGTTGAAGCTGCTGAAAATATTTCTCTTGAATAAAGAATTCTAGCCATAAGTAAATATATCAGCATAAGTATGGGTGAGGTGACGTAGAGGTACAAGGGATGTAGAGGTTTGTACTTCAAAGTTCTACTTGAAAGGTAGATTTAACCCTTTACCCAAAAAGGACCATTTGTACCTACAAGGCACAATTTGATTCTGGGAGGTTCCTAAAAATCCAATTTTAAAGATTACTTCTTGAAATTTTTAGTGAGAATAGGAATATGGGTTATCTTTGCAGGGATTTTATTTTATTTGATTTTTTAAAAATTTTAGGAAAAACTTTATGGTTCAAACATAAAAAGCATGTTTCTTTTGGCAGCTAGGCATGGTACTACAAAGATGAATAGTGTTGTTGTAGAGTTGACAATTGCCTTTTTTGAGGCGGGTAGTAGTGAAGGAAAGTTCTTGACAACCTTCGTTGTTTCGCTTAAAAATGCATAGAAAGTAAGGATTTTACTTTTTTTGAAAAAAAATCTACTGTTAGAATATGTCATGAGAGTTCTATTCATCGTTTGGATTTAATATCCAACATTTATTTCTTCATTTAAAAAATAAAATTACTTTCCTAAGTAAAGGGCCACTTTCTATATCCCTAGCCGTTGCACGTTCATTTTTCTTATCAGAAACACCTCCATAACTTGAGATTTCTAGCATGCGATGACCTAACACAAGGTAGAACACATATCCATTGAGTTTATGCTATGTGTGGTGGAAAAATATGCCATTATCTTGAGTCAAAGTACGTTTACCCCATCCCGGTACACTGGAAAAAAACAATTTTGCACTTTTCAAATGCATATATCTTTCAATCCATATGGTCAAAGTTTACAAAGATTTCAGGGTGTCTTCTCGTAGTAGTTAGCTTGAAAATCCAATGGTTGAAAATAGAAAAAAAAAATTGTTTGAAGAAGTCCAATAATATCCCATCTCAAACTCGTAGTTTTGGAGTGGTTTTGTTGACGCATAAGGCCCGGTCCTTTGTGGGTTAAACATCAGTCGAGAATTGAATATACATGCATGCATTTCATTCTATAGAATACAAAAAATGTATTCAATTTTAGCAAGCCTTACACCTTTGGATTGAAGATTCTTCAATAAACATCTTTCATTTGGAGGTCATTCTAATATGTGAACCTTATTTAGTGTCTACCTTCGAGAGGGGGAAGTAGTTCCACCCTACTAAACCTTTGTCCAGTGGGCATTGCTTTTGTAGTGGAACGAACAGACACTTTATTCATGCCGGCCTCCCTTGGAGACCGGAGTTCTTCTTCTTCTTCTTGTGAACCTTATCATGATGAAATACAACACCAAGCATGTAGAATATTGTGGCCACGGCCCACTAGTGGCACTTGCTAATGTTTAATCCCTGAAGGCCAAAGTGTATCTACGGAGTACAAATCTTTTCACTTTGACTGTAATTATCTTTCAATCTGTACGGTCAAAATTCACAAAATTTTAACCACATCATCTCATACAAGTTTAGAGAAAGATCCTGCGGTTACATTCTCAAAAAGTTCATCTTGTTAAATTATAGTCAATGGAGTAGTGATTCATCTAAAATGCCTTGGGCCTTTAGAGGTTAAGAGTTCAAATGAGTAGGAACAAAGGTTTGTAGTCATGGATGGAGACTTGTGTTCAATTTTCACCTCCCATAACAAATCGAGATGTTTTATCCTCATGAATGTTGGCACCTTTAACAACAACCCACAAGAAAACACAGTTCCACCTTGGCTACTCCCATGTACATGTGAAACTCAAAGATGCCATTGCAATGCTAGACTCAAACCGGACATACTCTGCGTTAAAGGCCTACCATACAATGATCCCCCACCCAACCACTTAAACCAAGACTACACCATTCAATTCATCGAATTTACATATTGTAATGACAGATTCTCCCCAGAAACAATTGAAAACAAAATCAATAAATACCAATCCCTTATCAATGACATCACTGCCCTCGGATGGAAAGTGGACCCCCTTATTGTAATCACTGCCGGCGTTTGTGCCACCACCTTTATCCCATCTATAAAAACCCTAGAAGATACCTTCAAAATTCCTATTGATACAATTACAAACACTTTCAAAAATATTAACACCATTGCCATACAACATGCTATGTCCATCCTTCTACATAAACAACAAATCGGAAACAACCAAGCCCTCCCTGATACACAAGACCCCCCGTAAAATTACCCTCTTTTCTTTTTTCAAACCCTGACAGT
Source organism: Bryoerythrophyllum caledonicum (assembly GCA_963971425.1). Lineage (NCBI taxonomy): Eukaryota > Viridiplantae > Streptophyta > Bryopsida > Pottiales > Pottiaceae > Bryoerythrophyllum > Bryoerythrophyllum caledonicum. The sequence goes on from OZ020518.1 coordinate 27,692,587, forward strand.
GCAAACGCACCCTCCTCCGCATCTTTCCCTCATCTCCATTGTTCCCTTTTCTCTCTCTTCCCCCCCTCTCTCCTTCTCCCCCCTTCATCCTTCCTTGTTACTATTTTGATCGGTTGGTTTTGTGGTTTTTGGCTACTTGTTACATAGTGTCTACCCTCGAGAGGGGGAAGTAATTCTAGCTCTTGTCCGGTGGGCATGGTCTTAGTAGTGGAACAAACAAACACTTTATTCACGCCGGCCTCCTTCGGAGACCGGCATTCTTCTTCTTCTGTGTTCAATTTACTAAATACTTGAAAAGTTTTGTTCGCAGATGAAAAGTGGTACAGGCTTTCATGCATACAATAATTACATATACATGTAGGATTTTTCAAGAGGTTGTTACCACCATGTGCCAATGGGGGTTTATATGGTTTTCCATGATGTTCCCCCATGTGTCTCACTTTTCCCACTAATCTTTAGAATTGGCCACATACTGAAATTTTTCTTCTACAAAAAGGTGAATCAAGCTTATCAACCCGCTAAAGAAGCAAGGTATTCATTGATTTAACCCGTAAAGGACCAAGTGTCAAAAATGGGCTTTTTGAAAGTTTGGTCACGTTCTTATAGTATCAAATTCTAACATTCCTCTTTGAAATGTTTACTGTAGAAGGGCATCGCTAAGACCTGGAGGGGAGAACATTTTAATCCTAAATCTGATATTTAATGAAAAAGTTATATGGTTTGAATTTCAAATATTGACCCAAGTCAAACATTTTCACACATTATTGGGCAAGATACCAAAAAAACCTCTTCCTTTCTACACAAAAATTAGAGATTATCATATTTTTACTTTTTATTTTTTCCACAATAATATGTGGTGTAAACCTTCTTAGTGACCTTTTAGATTATCAATCTAAATCATATTAAGTTCACAAAAAATTAAAAGGTGAATTGGCAATTTTTAAACCTCCACTCTTTGCACAATTGTATTGAACATGCTACACCCCTCTTCTACCTCTAAAAATTGGTGTATAACAAACTTTTATCATGCTTAACTCAATCGTAATGGATTTAGAACTTGTATACTGCAAACATTTGACATCAAGTGAAGTCAAAATCTGTTGATCCTCTCAATGAAAGGAAGAAAATGAACCTTTTGTTGGACTTCAAATACTATAATCTTTTAATCCGTGTAGTCAAAGGTTATTAAGTATTGTGAGTGTGTTATCATATGGTCAAAAATAGAAATACAAGTTTTTTTTTCCTTCTATATTCATTGCACTAGAATTTAACAATTTTGAAGTGTTTTTGGTGTGAAACTACCACGGTACCTTAGGAGTTTAATCTACCAAGATGAACTTTTTGAGAATGTATCCGTAGGATCTTCTTCTAAACTTATATAAGATGATGTGGTAATTTATATGAGATGATGTTATTTGTCATCTTATGTGAGATGATGTTATTTGTCAATTTTAACCGTCCAGATTGAATGATAATTGCAGCCAATTGAAGAATTTTGCCCCCCAAGAACACTTCAAGGTCCATTAGGGGTTAAGGATGTGAATTTGAGGCACACAAGGGATTAACAAGGAGAAAAAATATGTTTGTTCCTGGTGTTGGTGAGTTTTGAAGATATGCTAGACTTACATGTGATAAGAATTTTTGTTTGAAATAATGCTATCATCATCATAAGATTACTTTTCTTCACTAACAGTGCCAAAACTGAGTACAAAATAACTTAGTCTATTTTTAGCCATTCAGATTTTATAATTTATTGCATTTAATGCCAAATTAGTTGAGGGCTCAAGTATACATGCATGTAAATGATGTGGCTACCAAATTACAAGTCCAACAATGCAAAATAATTTGAGAAAGATATAGATCAAAGTAAATTAGCTCTAAAACTCAGTTATGCTCACACTTGGATTACGCAATGAATGCTACAAATCTGACATGCACAAGTGGTTTTCTTGGTCTGGACTTTTGGATGGGCATGTTCTTGGCCTTCACACTTATAATTGTGTCCCTATTTAGTGCACATCATGTATGAAAATTGAGCAAAATGGTTTAATTGAGGTCTCTCTCTGTTGCTGATAGAAAGCATATAGAAGAAGCTACTGTAGAGAAGTTGAGGAGGGGTGAAAGTACTAGAAATGTTGTTAGAGACTTACAAGTATCCCAAAGTTGGATTGCACAATTTGATAAGCAACATTTGAGTAAGTTGAGTGATGTAAATCGCAATTTTGGTCGCAAGCCACAAGAGTACAATGCAACTGATTGCAGGGCTTGTGTGAGAGAAATTACTATAGGTCGCTTAGAAGCTGCACACAAAGTTAGAAACTACTTGAAAGGAGAGCTTTATGTTGGAATGAGTAATAGTACTGTAAGGAGAGTGTTACAAAAAGCAGGTTTGAAATGTAAAGTGAAGCAAATGAAACCAAAGCTCACAATTCTTTTTAAGGGACAATTAGAATTTGCTAAACGTCATTGCCATTGGGCTAATGATGGTTGGAATTGTGTAGTATTCTATGATGAAACAAAAATCAACCAATTTTGCTCTGATGGTCGCAATTGGTGTTGATTTTGTGATGGACAGAGTAGAAGTGTTGGAATGGTGCAACAAGCTATCAAGTTTGGAAGTGGAGGAGGGATGATATGGGGTTGCATGACTCCGAGTAGCCCGGATATGATGTGTAGGATTGAGGGAAGAATGGATCAGTACATGTGTAGAGAAATTTTAGAGGGAGAATTGATTCATACACAGTATGCATACAATTTAGATCCTGCCAATTTGATTTTACAACAGTATAATGACCCAAAATATACATCCAAGAGTGTTCGCCGTTGGTTGAATTTGCAAGAATTCACTCTTTTGAAGTGGCCAGCGCAATCTCTAGACTTGAATCCAATCAAACACTTGTGGGCAACCTTAAAACCTTGATTGAACCAATATGAGAGACCTCCCAAAGGAATGTTAGACTTGTGGGAGCGTGTTGAGGATTGTTGAACTTCAATTACTCCCAATGAGTGTAAGAACTTGTATAGAAGCATGCCTAAGCCCAAGGTTGTTCCGGCATCCGTCCGTCTAGTAGTGTCCGTCCGATAGAGGTTGTTGTCCATCCGATAAGGGTCAATCTGGTTTGACCATGACTAGAGGTAAATCAATTTACCCACTGCCACAAAGGCAAATACGTGGCTGACATGTCGACTACATGGTCGCGCACGTGCGAACAAGGGCTAGGCGTGTACACCAAAAAAAAAATATTTATTTTTAAATTTTTTTTTACTGACTTGCCTTCACTCCTTGTGTACCCGCCTGCTCTTCTTTTGTAGTGACCCGCCCCTCTTATATTGTCGCATGCCTCCTTGCACACTTATCAATCTCATGTGCATACATATTCATGCTCAACACAAATACAACTCGTCCTCTACTATTTTGTGTTTTTTAAATTCCTTAATCTCGTTGAATTCTTGCTAGTGGCATAATGAAGATGTGGACCATGTATAAGCCTCATTCCTCCTTGTGCCCACCTTTCCTAAGCTCTTGTCCACCCCTTATATGTATAATGTTGATTCCTTTTCACCTATATCATCTATTGTCTTTCTTTGATTAAAAGTGTCGTCATTAACTATTATTGATTTCAAAATTTGTCAAGGTGTGTGTATTTTTTATTTACTTTTGGCAATCATTTACACAAAATCATTTATACTTTGCCATGGGCTATGGCCTTCTTAATTAACAAGGACTGCAACAATTGTTCATGTAATAATTGAATCAAATATTGTAAATGCAATTATGGACTCTAATTTCTTTTTAACCATAGAATGTGTCTTGTGTTCTTGGTTTTTTATTTAAGCAATTGACACAAAATTAATTGTAATGATACTAAGAAGAAGTTGATGCATTCAAATGTAAATGTAAATGTTGTATATGCATCTTCATACCTTATACAACTTGCTAAGGTTCATTGATATATGTAATTATATATCTCAATCACAATTTCTAGTTTAAGCACAGTAAGCATAATTTAAATAATTTGTTTAAGAACTTCAAGTATTTAAATGTCCGAACATTTAAGTAAGGACATTTAAAGTAAAGACATTTGCTACCATCTTTCACTTACTCCAAACTAGCCGCCCAATGCTTGAGTATGAAAGTATGCGCAATTTGTTTTTGTTTATGAAGATGCCACATTTGAGTAAGAAGCACTGGAGCGACTCAGCTGGCTGGACAATGGCAGAATACGTGCACAAGGAGATAGCTTCAAAAACTAAGGAGCACATGAGGAGTTGCAACTATTTTGCGATTACATGTGACGAAGTTACTACAGTTGATAATGTATCCTCGATTTCGATTCATTCTTATGTCGTGCATGATTTTTCTAGGATCCCCATGTTGCTGTGTTTCGAGCGGATCACAGAAGGTGCAACGGCGCCAAAGTTGGCCATGGCTATTATGGACGCGATCAAGGGAAAGGGTGGCATAACGGTGGCAGATATAAGTGCGAAATGGGTCTCTTTTGGTGCGGATAGGGCCGCAGTTTTTCAGGTATGTCATGGCGTTGAAGGCCTTAAGCTCTTTGTTACCCTTCATGTTGTTGCCCTCTTTTGTTTGCTGCTGTTATGATGTTGTACATGTTCAGAATCTGATCATTGTGCATTGTTTTGTGCAGGAATCTAGAGGAGGTGTTACTAAACTTCTGCAAGAGAGAGTGGCGCCTCACATGGAGGGAGTTCATTGTGTGAGCCATAGGACGAATCTGGCCGTGAAGACATTGTCCCATTTGCTTGTTATATCAAAAATTGAGACTCTACTATAATCTCTGCACACGTACTTCTCTGCGTCACCAAAGCGCCACTTGGAGTTCACCAAACTAGCTGAGCTCATGATGACAAAGGGCTTAAAGCTGGTGTCGCAGTAAGCCGGTTCATGTTGGCCAACGCTTTTCCTTACTGATTGTTTTGTTTCTGTTTGAGCTGTAACAATTGTTGTGGAATTCTCAATAAAGCTAGTTCTTTTAAAAACTCTCACCATCTGCCATATTGTGGTTCCCAGGTGCGGACGAGATGGCTAAGTATGTTGTCCCCACTCAGAAGGGTAATGGGGGAATATAAGACACTTTTGGCGAAGATGGCGGAGGATAGGCTTGACAAGGAATCAAAGCCAAGTGCAAGAGAGGCAACACGAAAGAACTTTGAGCTCTTGTCTGACATCTCCGTTCCCTATGCTCTCACATGTTTTTTGCCACTGCTGGAAACGGTCCTTGACCTCATCAAGTTCTCTTAACAAAGAGACATTTTTGTCTGCGATTATGTAGCACCATAAAAGTGTGTCAAGCTCGTTTGTATGAGCTATACATTGATCTGAATACCTCCTTTGCCTCTGATGCCTTCCGGGAGTTCTCTGATTTTGTAAGTGGGCGCCACTATAGTATGTCGTGGGTATGGACTACTTCCAGATTAGATCTCAACTGCAAGGAGGTAAAGCACATGAAGTTTATATGTGAAGAGCTTACCTTTGATGCTGTCTCTGGAAACGAATATGGAGTGGCTGAGCTAGTGACGTGTGAAAGCTTCGCAGACATCACGACGTGTGTAAAGTCTCTTTGCACAGGTAGGAAATTTGAACTCTTTTGTGCTGTTGTTTTAGCTTTGCTGCTTGAATGCACCCTCGCAGTGACAGACTTCTAATATTTCTGTCCGGATACTATGTTTTAGGCGCAACAGATAAACTCATCTAGGAGTTGTCCATCAGATGCCCTGCTTCAAACATAATGGGCTCTCTGGATGTTGTCTACCCGCAATATTGGCTGCAGCCGAATGCAGATGCCCTATTCGATCAGCACTTCTCAGTGATCAAGGTGTACTTTTGTCGACCTAGGCTTAATGGCACTATAAGAAAACAAGGGTTTCTAGGACGTCAAAATGAACGGGCATTTTATTGATATGGACGTAAAAAGGGGCATTAACTAAAATCCGGGGTGTTTTCGTGCCTTGGACATCCAAAAAAATCCGCATGATGTCCCAAAAAACATGTAAAAGTTTTTGGGACATTCAAAACGACAAGGTCTTTTCGAGGGCCTGGAGCGTGCCATTTGGCATCCAACTAAGCGCCATGTGGGATTTTTGAAAATGGGCAAGGACACGTCACAATGTTTTTTATCCATGACATGTCCGCCGACGTGGACCCCTAGAAAAATGACGTGGCACTAGCTGATGTGGCGCCCATTCTCGGATGTTGTTGGTTGCTGATGATGTCCTCCTGGACATCATACAAAACTACTGAATGTCTACGTAGACGTTCGAATAGATGTTTACCTCGACGTCTACGTTTTTATCATTATTTCATGGGGTGTTTCCCGGGACAATCCTTGTGCACAAGTTTGTTTGTGGGGTTGTAATTATAGACATCCACCTGATAAAAACGGCGTCCTACTAAAAAATTGTTTTTGTTTGAGGAATGCAACAGTGACCTCTAGAAGTTTGTGGCGACCAGTTTGCTCAATGACACGTCCATTTCGACATCTTCAGTGCACATGTGAATGTCCCGGATGACGTCTTCACGAACGTCAAAGCAGGCGTCCCCTTCACTTCGTCTGACTTCCATCACCCTTATGCGCACGAATACGAAGGTCAGAATCGAACTTTGGCATACATTTGCAACCAATTCAACCCCTCCTAAGCCAAAACCAAAGGCATCCACGCATTAGTAGGAAAAGCAAGCCCCGAGCATGTCGAACTGACCTTTGGGATTGACAGTTTAGAATGTCCCACCGCCTTTGTTGGGGCCGCTTTCTTGGTCGCCGAGGGGGGGAAGTAACAACTCCGTAGACGTCCGCACGCACTCAATACACACACTCACACACCGCACACACAACCTCACGCGCACATACACACATCTAAGTCTCACCTACACACACCTGAAACTACACAAACACCTCACGCACACACACTCCACACTCACACACCGCACACACAACCTCACGCGCACATACACACATCTAAGTCTCACCTACACACACCTGAAACTACACAAACACCTCACGCACACACACTCCACACTCACACGTACACACAACGCACATACAACTCACACGCGCACTCACTTCTCACACGCGCACACACAAAAAGAGAGAGAGACAAACCCTAGCAAGCTGAGAGAGAGAGAGAGAGAGGTGTCACGCCCTTATTCACTCTTGAAAAAGTGAGGACTGTCCCCCTGCCCGTCAAGACTAGCGGGAACAGTCCCCTACGTTGACGTGGCCGTGGCGCGTTCTCCGAGACATCCTTTTTGACGTCTCAAGTGTCAGGACGTTTTTGTGGATGTCTACGTGGATCCGGCTACGTCCTCACCTGTTCAGCTTGATGTCCCAAAAAAACAAGGAATCTGGGCCGGGTCTTCAATCTTTTTTGACGTCCTGTGGGACGTCGAAAAATACACGGGGGCGTCTCAAAAACCCCTATTTTCTTATAGTGTGGAGAAGTTCTGAATCTTGCGTTGCTAAGTGAAGAGAAGTTGAACCACCAATGCAGCGTCTAGAAGTCCACCATGAAGGCTAATGCGGCTGAAGCTTTGGAAAAATCGTTCATTTTGAACCCACTGACGAGACTATAAAGGAGCATAGCCACCTCTGTGTGGCTGAGATCAACAATGTTTGAATGGATAAAAGTGGCAGAAATAGCTGTTGTTCAGGTTTTGGGATCGGTCGAAGGTGAACGTATCTTCTCATCACTTGCCTTCTCAAAAGGCAAACTCAGAAATCGTCTTGATGAGCATTTGGAATGTGTTGTCGGGGTGTACTCGTAGAGATACTACACGCTCGGCAATTTTCCCTTTGAGAATGCATACAATGCATGGAAGTCAGACAAGAAGCGCAAGGTTGAATCATGAACTGCATCGAGAATTCTCGATGATGATTCAAAAATCCGCCGAGTTCACAGATTTGCTTTAACTTGCACAAGCCAAGTCTTGTGTGTTTTGTCATGGCTGATTGTTGTGTTCATTGATAGTTGAGATCCTTTAAGATACCATGGTTTTTGTTGTAGAGGTCTCATGGTGGTTTAGTCGAGTTCATTGCTTTGGTCAGTAGTTTTTTTTTCTTTTAGGTTCTAGTTTTGATCTTTGATTCGATCCGCAAATATGTGGACAATGATGGCTGCGACTGAGAGAATTTGGTTCCCTCAACATCTTTTTCATACAAGCACGAGTAAGAGTTGTGCTCTTCGTAACGTGTAAGTGGTAAGCCATTCTCTCACCAAAACCTCTTGCATTCTTCACGTTTGTGGTGTTAGTGCTGGAAGTCATGCTTACTATTTCTTGAATTAGTCTACAGCTCTATCCCTTTGAGTTTAGTCACAGTGTCAATTTCATTTATATCTAAAATTTAATTCAGATTCAATTATATTTGATTTTCTTATTTGATTTTCTTATGATTATAGTAAGATTTGGAACTTTGTCATTAGTATTCTTCACATCCATGCTAATAATTAGATTTTTTTTGGCCAAAGTCTGATTTGGTATTCATTGTTTTGTCTTAGAACGTAGCTTCACCATGAACAAACTGCCACCTTGTGCACTGAATTGTTGAATCACTGGAGTCTTCACCTTGAACTAATTTGCTAATGTTTATTGTTGTGTGCACGCTTGGAGTCTGGCTGGTTCGCCTTGACGGAACCCTTCTCGCACCTAGAGTCACCTCTGGAGCTCGCTTCTTTCAAGCGCACTTCCTTCCTCTGTGTGGCAGGGACGATGGGGACACCGGCTGGACATAGCTTCGCAAACATTGTGGCCGGAGCAGAGGACCGCGGCGCCATCTTCTTCTACATCACCATGTCGGCCAATACCAACCTCCGCACTGGTTGGTTTCCTCATCTTTCTTTCTTTCCCTGAGTATTCTGCCTCTTCTTCTAAACCGTTGATGCCTTCCATGCATGGCCTGATTTTTGTGTTTTTGGATTTCTACATCTTTGTTTTTTTTGGTCCATGCGTTGCTTTGCAACTGCATGGCCCCTGTAGATTTTTAGCTGTTTAACGCAGGCCATTGCTAGATCTCCTTTGCTGAAAAAGGGATTGCCTCAGTGGCGTTGTTTTGCTTGCAAAACCTAGGCCATTCTTCAAAATTTCGACAAAGCTGGTGTCCTTGCTGAAATTGGTTTGTTGCTTTGAATTCACGACTAGACTAACGAAATCCCCCCATCTTTGTAGGTGCTGCCCCACTCTTTTGTGGAGAAACATCTCCATGATTCAGATACAGCAGGCAGTTACCCTTTCAGGATTCGAAAAATCCACCCGGTTGGAAACTATTTTTTGTGAAAGAGAGTTCACGCAACTCAGACCGCATTGTGAGCATCACATGATGGCGTGAGTTTGTGGTGGACAATAGCTTATCAAATGGAGAGCTCATCTTCTTTGAAGTGATTCAAGAAGACCAGATAGTTGTTTCCATTTTCCCACGAGATGATGAGCCCACGAGTGACTTCTCTTTGCAATCTTTGAGCATGGAGGTCTCTATTGGCAAGAATGAAGTTGGCACTGTGCATCCCTACTATGGATTTGAGAAGACACTCCGCATGAGTCACAGTGCAGATTGCAAGAACGCAAAACTGGTAAGATCATACGAAACATAAGTTCTGCCTATTTATAAAAAATGCACAAATTCTGAGCTTTGAATCTTGCTGTAGTTTGAAGCAACATGTTTCAATTTTAACAATCTGGCTGCGCTTTGGCAGGATGTGCCGAAGGCCTTTTGGGAAACTCATGTAGTTTCGGAGTTCCGTGGCAAGGTGTATCAGCTGGTTGGCCCTTATCACACCGTCGCAGTGAAGGCATCAACGTACACCAAGAGGATTTCGAAGGTGGTTACATGTCACCTGCAGACGGGGTGGCTAAAGTTTGTGCGTACAAACAACTTTGAAATTGGAGACAAGCTACACTTTACTATGACTGAGAATGACACCTTTATTATCACTCTTGTGGCCTAAGCTTCTGTCGCCAAAGAAGTTCACTAATTGAAAGTTTATATAGCCTAAAACTGCCTACATCTTTGATTATTATCACTTATAGGTGCCATTTTCAGAACTTCTATTTATAGTAGGTACCAGTTTTTATACACAGACTAAATCATGTATAGCCAGGAACAGTGAAACTCTCAACAGACTAGTCGCCTACAACTGCATCCATCTCCATAGGCTATTTGCCAATCTCTGATACTTGTACAAAAAATTGTGGAAGTTTCCAACACTTCAAGAAAAAAAGAATGGCCACATGACATATTATTTTTAATGTATGCATAGCCACACTCCCGAGACTTCAAAAATTACAAAAAAAGGCTGCCTGGCCCTATGATGTGACGTGGAAAGCGATCTAACGTATCGGCACTCGTGTTTTACTAGGGGGTAAGCTGTAAATTTGATTTAGGGATTGTAAGTTTTTTTTACACGCAACTGTCCGCCAAAAAGTGTTGTCCGTCTTGTCCGTTCGTCAGATTGTCCGTCCGTCCGTTGTCTTTGGGCCCCTGTCTGTCTATGTAGACAACCCTGCCTAAGCTCATTGCAACTGTTATAGCTGCTAAGGGTAGGTGGAAAAATTTGTAACTTTGTTCCAGCTAGTGTGAGCAAAATTGAGTTTTGGACTGAACTTCACTTTACTTTTTTCTATACATGCATACTTGTGTGTAATAGACCTCAATCTTCATGGAAGTATGGCTGATTGCAATGGTAATCCTATGCAATTTATAGTTTCATTTTTGGTGCATCCAATTTCCTTATACTGTTTGTTGAATTTCAATATGTTGTGTTTGTACTCAGTTTTGGCAGTCACTGTATGTATTTAGTGGATTGTGGCTTCTGAATCGGCCAACAAATCAGGCTTGTCAACCCATGCGTGTCATAATTAAAAAAAAAAAAATTCAATTAAAAAAACATTTTTTTTGGTAATCGCCATAGCCACTCTTGCGCTGCCACGCGGCAACACAGGAGTGGTGGCGCACAAGCCTAGAAATATTAAAGGCCCGCCATCCCCCATAATATCCCGAGCTAGCGCTAACTCGGAGCTGCCACCCTGGCCAAGATGGCAGGCCCTGAGCCAGCGGTGGGGGAGCCAAACCTTGGTACATGCTAAGGCAGACATTTTCGCCAAGGCCTAATGCCCCGGTGGAGATGCTCTAACCCTTAAGAGCCCAAGTGTAAGTAGGGCGTACGTTTTGGATTTTGGGCAGGTTCATACAATCAAAAAAAAAACTTTAAAAAAAAAACTCTTATACTAGATTGTCCTTGATAAGAGCTCCATGGAGATATTTTTATTATTATTTTTGGATTCATGGTTTGAAAGTTAGTACCACTCAAAGTTGAAAATGGGGACTACGGGCAGCTCCAAATTTTTGCTAGAAGTCTCTATTGTCATTGAGATTTTCCATTCATGTAGAGAATATTACGTTCTTTGAATATGTCAAAAAAAAATTCTTGTCTTTAGTGTAAAAAACATTTTACACATTTTTACACATTTCGGACAAGCGGGGAAAAAAGCTTCATCTTTTTTACATTAAACCTAGAGATCTTCATATTTTTCACCTTTTATTTTTTCTACAACAATATGTGGTGTAAACCTTCTTATTGACCGTTTAGATTATCATTCTAAAACATATAAAATTCTCAACAAAAAATTCGTGAATTGACAATTTTGAACCTCCACACCTTGCACACTTGTTTTGAATATGCTACACCCCTTCTCTACCTCTAAAAATCGTAGTATATGAAACTAACATCATGCTCAACACAATGGTAAAAGATTTAGGCGTTGTGTAGTGCAAAAATTTAATATCAAGTGAAGTCAAAATCTGCTGATTCACGCAATGCAGGGAAGAAAATGAACCATTTTCTTGACTTCAAACACTATAATCTTTCAATATGTGTGGTCAAAGTGTATGAAATATTGTGAGTGTGTTACCTTGTAAGTCTTTATGGAGATCCTATGGTCAAAAGGATGAATATAAGGTTTTATTTCCTTCCTTACTCATTGCACTAGAATCAACAATTTTGAAGTGTTTTTGGTGCGAAATCGTCACGGGCTTTTAGGGGCTAAGAGCATCTCCACCGGGGCACAGGGCCCCCGAAGAAATGCTGGAATTCTGCTCAAAGCTTGGAAAAGGGCCAAAGCCCACACCGCGGGGCCCAGGCCGGCGTCCCGGTCCACTAGACTGGCGGCGCCAGTTCATTCGAACAGTAAAATCACCATAAGTAGAAGGGGACACTAAAACTCCCCACCCTCATTGTCCTATCCTAGAATGCCACGTGGCGATCAATTTTCGGCAGTTCCTTGGCGGTTCCTTCCATTTCCCAAGGCTACTGTTTCCGCCAATAATTCTGGCTTGCGGTGGGAAATTTTTCCAAGCTAGAATCTACCGTCTCCACTTCTCATGGGGATCTCCACTTCTGGCGTGGAGTTCATTCCGTCAGGGGTGGAGATGCTCTAAGCCACATATCTTTCTTCACTGTTACCACCACAGCTCATAAACACAAAGTCATCGCTGGGAAATTGTAGATGCAAGTGAGTGCCAAAACTCATGTGTCCTAGCCCACAGAGTTTTCTTGAAAGTGCTTCCCACATGGGCAAGTCAGGAGGAATATGGTGCCAGAGAGTATGAGATGTATAAACGGAAAAAAAAAGAGCATGAGGAAATTTCATATCGCCTTTTCCTGCACCAGTGAAATGCTTTGCAATCAATGTTCTTGGGCCCTACCACATGCAAGCTAAAGCTTCCCCATGGTACCCTAAGTTCTCACAGGGTTGACCAATAGTTCCCCCAAACCTTTCCCAATGCAAGACACCATATGCATGTGGTCCCGATTACTAACATAAGACCCTAAGATTCCGGGTACCTATCCAGTGTGTTTTGGTGACTTTCAGGAAAACTCACATGTCTGCAAAGCAGATGATGGGTCATTTTGTTTACAATAAATACTATATTAGTACCATAAATGGCTGACTCTCCTCACTTTCTGGGAGACTCTGGAGAAAATGAGGCAAGTACACCGTTCACTGAATATAGTGTGGAGGTATAGGTAATGTGGATGAAAATTGAGGTGGACCATATCAATTTTGGTTATTGATATAGTAGTAATATGTTATCATTATATATGTTATATTATATGTAGTATTAATATTATAATATATGTTATTATGTTATTATTATATGTTATTATTATGTTATTATGTTATTATTATGTTATTATGTTATTATTATGTTATTATTATATTATTATGTTATATTATTATGCTAATATTATATTATGTTAATATTATATTATGTTATATTATATTATAATATTATGTTAATATTCTCATGTTATATTCTTATGTTATAAAATAATATTATAGTTTTATTATGTTTTATTTTGTTATTATTTTATTATGTTATTATATTATTATGTTATTGTTATGTTATTATATTATAATTTTGGTTTTGAGTACAACTTGTTAAAACTTATCCACATCAATTCCGGTGTGTTTTATTTTGAAACAAGCCACACTATTTCTAATGGACATGATTTGATGTGGATGGAAAATTGAAGTGGACCACTTTAATTTGCGTTTAATGAAATTACTGTAGGAAATTTCAAATAGTCTAGTCTACACTATATTCAGGGAACGGTGTACTGTACAGCACAACAGCACAAAACATGTTAAATTCATTTAAAAGTTCCCATATTCTTGTCTCCACAATAAAGGAGCATTCTTTTCCACACAGAGACCAAGGTCCAAGCTTTATCAAAGACCAAAGGTCCAGACTTTATCGAAGACCAAAGGTCCAGACTTTATCGAAGACCAAAGGTCCAGACTTTATCGAAGACCAAAGGTCCAGACTTTATCGAAGACCAAAGGTCCAGACTTTATCGAAGACCAAAGGTCCAGACTTTATCGAAGACCAAAGGTCCAGACTTTATCGAAGACCATAGAGTTTTCCTGAAAGTCACCAAAATACACTGGATAGGTACCCCGAATCTTAGGGTCTTATGTTAGTAACCGTGACCACATGCACATGGTGTCTTGGCTTGGGAAAGGTGTGAGGGAACTATTGGTCAACCCTTTGAGAACTCAGGGTACTATGGGGAACTTTAGCTTGCATGGGGTAGGGCTTAAGAACATTAATTGCAAAGCATTTCATTGGTGTAGAAAAAGGCAATATGAAATTTCCTCACGCTCTCTTTCTTTCCGTTTATACATCTTATATTGTTTGGCACCATATTCCTCCTGACTTGCCCCTTCCGGAAGCACTTTCAGGAAAACTTTCATAGGTCCAAACTATAAAGAAGACCATAGATCAAAACTTTATCGAAGACCATAGGTTGAAACTTTATCGAAGACCAAAGGTCCAAACCTTATCATCTCCCCCATAAGTTATACCTTTGCTAAGTCATAATGCCACTAACTTATAATCTTAACTAACTGTAACCTCAACTAAGTTTTAACTACACTAAACACTAAATATCGTGTAGAGGGATTATTGATGTAGATCACACACACTAATTTCCATCAAAGCATGTGCATCCCAAGTTCTGATTGGGTAATTGTTCTCAAGCAAGTGTGTGTCAGTCAAAAATTGCATGTAAATTTTCAATTGGTGTAGGAAATTTCAAATAGTCTAGTCTACACTATATTCACGGAACGGTGTAGTGTTGTCATGTGACTAGTGTTGACGTGTCTGAGAATCAAAGCACAAAATTGATAAATGATGTAGTTGTATTATGTTTTTGAGACCAATCAATTACTATATCACTATATCACTCAACACTGCTACTATTCCTTCACATGTCACTATTCATTCACAACAAGATCACTATTCAATTACAATAGTGCCACAATCCACACATGTACTGCCATCTTCCTAAGTTTGAAGACTGTTTTAACCCCTAAGAGCCCAAGTGTACGTGGGGCATACGTTTTGGATTTTGGGCATGTACCTTCGAGTGGAAAAAATTCTCCAATTCTTATGGAAAATTTACAATGCATTGTCCTTGATGAAATCTATATGGGGAACATTTCAAATATGATTTGGGACTTTTGGTTCAACAGTTATTAGGCTTTGAAGGTCAAAATGGGGAGTCTGGACAATAGGGGCAGCCATGTCAACCAATGCAATTTGAGGAGAAAAATGGGGCAGAATTTTGGGACAGAAAGGGCGAGGAAGGGGGGTAGCCAAAATCATGGGTGGGAGGAAGACTGCAAGGAGTCCAAACTTCTATGCACGAAGTCCAAGTGGAAAAAGCTTGGAAAATTATTAAAAGAGTTATTGAAATAATTTTTTTAAAAAAGCAAACAACCAGCCGTTAGCTGGCTCGTCCGAATCCCATGCTAGAAGCGGGCCTGTCGAGATTTTTTTTTTAGATTTTTTTTTCTCTAGCTACGAGGGCTATCGACAACGGCAGGCCAATTCTTTTTCCTTTCTCTGTAATTTTTTTATAATGATTGTTTTTGAAATTTAAAACAATAATCCCAACTGCCAGTATAGCACCGCGGGCCCGCGCAAGTCAAATAAAGAAGATTTGTTTATTTCATTTTTATTGAATGCTTTGAATACTCTTCTTGTATTCAAGTCTAATGACTCTAATCCATGAAGACCCTGACTTCAAGTGGAGTGGATGAATGACGTGGCCCTTTATCTTGTGAAGTGTCCCCAATTTCAAGCACTGCCCTTTCCCATAATGCTTTATTTATTCATATATTCATGAAAATTATGGATTTTACTATTTTTGGTCGTTTTTCTTTCTAAAATTTGTGAAAAATAAATTGAAAGTTTCCACCATTGGGATTCTCAAATGCAACAACTTGTATGAAACAAACAATTTCATATCACTTTTGTAGTAATTGTCATCATTTTGTACCCCCTTTCACTAAAGTATATATTTCTACATCTATTACCCCCTCAAATTGACTTCAAATTTTGCACACAAATAGCTAACAACATATAAGTCATATTGGTAAAAGATTTGATCACACTTCAATGTAAAAACTATAAGATATGCCTAGCCAAAGTAGGCTGACCTTGCCGGGCAAGGGGGGGAAAATACTTTTCTTTGCACTTCAAACGCTATAATCTTCACATCCATGCAATGGATTGCAACCAAATTTGTATTGTAAATTCATATACATGTCTATTTTAAGATTGTATGGTTAAAAGTCTAAAATTAGACTTTAATGTTAGATTTTGTTGCCACTTAATGATGATGGCAGTTTTAAAGTGTTTCATGAGGGAAAATGCCTTGGGCTTTTAGGGGTCAAACACTTTTTGAGCTTTTCAACCATCCAACTTGTTTGTGAACAAGGTACAACAGGGCCAACTCAAGTCGGCATGGTCATATGACATTTTCACATGCCATCTGACGTGGCGCTTGATGCTAGGCCAATTTTAGGAAATGACAGTAGGTGGATGGAGATGAAATTGTGCTAAAGTTACCAAGTCCTCTACCAAAGCCACTACTAACTTTTGACCTCTACTAAGTTCTTACCACCTCCATCCACCATTGGTAGATTTGGCTATAACTTATGGGAGGGATGAGTGTATGTTGAGAAGCCAAGTTTTTGAGTTAAAAAAATAGCATTAACCCTTCAAGTTCTTTGACAATTTCACACCAAAAATAATTCAAAACTATTGATCCTAAGAAGAACAGTGGAGATGGAAACAAGAACATCTATTTATGATATTAACCGTACTAGGATTTTAATGAAGACTTCTCAAATAACTTGCTCACAAAATTCCATAAACTTTGAATGCACGGATTGAAACATTATGTTGTTTAAAGTAGAAAAAAAGGTTTGTTTTCTTCCAAGCATTGAGAAGATTACCAGATGTTGATTTCACTTGGTGCCAAATTTTCTACGCAAGGTCTAAAATTCATACCAACATTTTGAACATGATATAACTTTTGCGGCTCTACCTCAGCTCGGTGCCCGTGTCTCTAGCGATGTTTTTGTCACCTCCATTAAGGTAAGCCTCCCAATAACCAACAAAAATCCATAGCCAACGCCTATAAAATTGGGGTATATCCAACCCTCTTCCATCCCATTACCACCAACTCACCTCCAAATGAAGGTTTGCTATTACTCAAGACCCTTACTTTTGGTCGTTGGCTATGGGAGGTACCTACTGCTGGCCACCCACTAAACATTACTGCACAATTTGAAAAATCATAACTAATTCAGTTTTCATCGAAAAAATATGAAATCACTTGGGTTGGAATTGCAATTCTATTGGCTATCACTGAAAAATAATAGTATAATTATCCATTAATCTAACCCGAAACAGGACTTTAAGCACTCTCAATTTCAACTAGTTTACAATTACAGAGTGAGGTATTTGACACTCCCAACGTAAAGCCACACCTAAAGGCTAATACCATAGCTAGTGTAGTATTTGCAAGCGTGGATGAAACACAACAATGAAAAAAATGGGATGAAAATATTGGATGAAAACGTGACAAGATTGTGACACTTGATAGTAGAGTGCTGATGTTCCGTCGTTCATCACGAGCAGAATGAAACTTCATGACTTGCATGCAGCTAGAAATATTCATCTGGAGCTGATTATTCCCGTCTTCTTGTCTTGCATATTCAACCTCACCAATAGTTTTCATAGCGTCTCAATGCTCTGGGGTTTTCATACTCACTGGGCTAATTCAGAGTCTGATCTTCTGCCATTTTATCATCAGCTTTCAATGGTGTCGTTCCATGAAAGTGGGTTTCGTTTCATGAAATGGTGATGTGACAAATCTGATTGGTGAGGGTGATGCATGGAGAGGGCAAAAGAAGCTCAGAGCTGGCGTCTGTTGTGGCTGGGTCGTCTGATTCGAAGGTACGCATTTCTCGAAGAAGAGGAACTCCGGTCTCCTTTTGGGAGGTCGGGGTGAAGAAAGTGTTTTTTTGTGGAGGTCCATAGGATATAGTTTAGTAGAAAAGCACGGTCCGATCTTTGAAGAAGGCAAGAATTTTGACATCGAAGCTTAAACCCTCGTACGCATGGTGCTTGTCTCCCGTTGGTCTTCGGGTACATTGTCCTGTCCTGAATTCACTAGAGGTCCACTTTCATAGTATCTCTTCAGGGGTAGTCTTTAGGTTTAAACTCAGAACGCAGTTGAGCCCCTAAAATTCTCATGGGAAGAGCATATACGAGCGGAATATCTAACATTTGCTACCAGCAACTTTGATGTTTTCACATACTATTTCGAGCATTTTCAAAGTGGGTGAGTCATTTAGGTCACAAGGACTAGAAACCAACCCCGTTTCTCATTCTCGGACACCTTCAGAGTGAGGAGTGAGTAGTGAAAGCTCCAAATCACGGACCCAATATCTCCATACATGTGGATGTGTTCAGGGCTTGCATTGGGTAATTAACAATGTCCTATTAAAAGACTAATGCAGTTTGTTGAGAGAACGCAATAAACTACAAACTGAAGTAGTGCTGCTGAACCAGTTGCTTTTGACGTGATTGTGAATCTTAGCACGAATGTGGGCACCTCGCTGATGGCCGTGGTGCTCTTGAGCCTGCTCATTCTCAAGTGGACGGAGGTTCTGAGGGTTGCAAATTACGCATACTCTGGTGCAACGCTCAGTTCAGTGCAGCCGGTGTGGGCAGACGATGGACTCGGCTTCGGCATCCTTGGAGTCCCCTGGTGCCGGTTAGTACTATCACAGCCCTTTCTTTCATTAAGTCAAAAAGATATCATTTCAAAACTACAATATCTCTCTTGTGGAACGTTTTCACATTGCGGATTGAGCTGTCTTTCCCTGACCTGTATATACTTTTCGTCTCTAACAAAGCGCTAAATGTTACATGCCCCTTGGCATAGCACTTGGAATTTGCATGAGATTGACACTCGTACTGAAAACCGCCAATATATAGTCATTAGTACTCATATGAACGTTGCATTGCTTGCAATCCAGGTCGAGGGCGAACAACACGATGATCTGGACCAGAGCTGAACTTCTTCAAGAGTTATCGATATTTGCAAAGGTGTATGCAACGCGCCCGATCATCCACAACGTGAATGGGATGGGCTTCGACCACTCGTTCGGGCTCTGGTTCATTGCACGCAAGTTGCAGCCTGCGCTGGCCATCGAGAGCGGCGTGTTCAAGGGCCACTCCACTTGGGTTCTTCGCCAGGCCTTGCCCCATGTGCCCCTCGTTGCACTGAGCCCCCGCCATCCGAAGCAGTACGCCAAGAAAAGCTCTGCGTACGTCGACTCCAATTGCCAGTATCACACTGGCAAGCGGTTCACTGATTTCGGAAGCGCCAGCTGGGACTCAGTGTTGGCTCAACACGAGGTCACAGATCCATCCATGGTGCTCATCTTCTTTGACGATCACCAGAACCAGTTGAGACGGTACGTCATTCTCTTTGCAAGAATTTGTTCAGGTACTTGGCAGGCGCTGTTAAACATGAGTGGATGCTATTCGCGAAGTGGTGTATTTTTTGTTGAATTTAGGTTAAATGGACAAAAGAGAAGTTGAAGTGGTTGTAGTGTGCTATTGGTCCCTGCTTTTTTTATGGTAACAGATACCAGATATACAGCTCTGTATATACTGCCAGTATTCTCTGGGCTGTTCATCGAAGCCGATGAAGCATTTGCTGGTTTGGAATGTAGGATCGAGGCTGCACAAAAGTTTGGCTTCCAGCACCTAGTTTTCGAAGATAACTATGACACTGGCACAGGAGACCACTATTCAATGCGCCAAATCTGTGACCAGTACCATGTTCCTGGTAACATATGTACCCTGTCCTCGTTTATTTCCTCTCCAAAATAATAAAAAGCTCTGCATATCAACTAAGGTGTACTCCCATATATTCCCATAGTTGTTGCCCAACCCATCTTGTTGACTTGGCAAATAGTTGGATCATAAATATCTCCATAGTGAACAAGATCATATCACTAGGTACATCAGTCTTCAGTGAATCTCAATTACAATGAATTTGACCAATTTCATACTCAGTTTTGGCAGTCACTGTATGTGTCACTTCCAAATTCACGTTGCATATCATAAGATTCACGTTGCATGATCAGGCGGGGGACACAACTGTCTTGAGGAGGGAGAGGAGTTCCGGATCCGAACCGAGCGCCAAGGGAGGTGGGAGAAGGCCGTCAACATGAGCGACCTGTGCGGGGAGGACGCGGAGTGGTGGGGCGTGCGAGGCCAAGCACGGGACGACTTCGGCCACCGTCGCAGGAGGATTCCGCACTCGCAGCACTTCGAAAATGGGCGCGTCGTGGGCGACGGCCTGGAGGTCTACTGGGAGGTGCCGCCCGTCGCCAGCCCCCTCCTCACGCGCCAGACCCGCTACGACCCGGCGCGGACTGTGCTCCCTCTCTTGCTCGCCGAGGACAAGGCTCTGTTCCAGGAGCTTGGGTTGGAAAACGTCCCCACACATGCCTTCAACGGGTACACTCAGATGGCGTATGTCAAACTTCTCCCCGCTGCTCCTCAGGAAGCAAACCTGTGGTAGAACATTCAGGTGATCCCTCTGAGTAAACACTCTTGGCCTAAATTTCAGCTCTTCTCACCTCCATTCCGGAATTGCTTCAGAGTCGTCCTATTTTTGTGGTGGATAAGTCTTTATGTCGGTACACCACCCTGACTTTGCTTCGAGGTGGAGGATAAGTTCCAGACTGTTGTTTATGAGCGCCGCAGTTCAGGCTGGAACTTTGGCAAAATGGTAAGTCTATGCGTCGTCCTCGATGCATGTCAAGACTTCGCTGTCTTGCCCTGGTTTCAGTTCTAATTTCCCCTTTATCCATCCAAATGGTTCAGATGTGTCACTGATTAAGTCACTGTAAACTCACTTTGACTAACTATTCGATCAAAGCCTCGTGTTTGGCTTCCATATTCTCATGGTGCAGGATATGATTCATAAATCTGGAGTTGCAGATGCTCACAGATTTATGAGATATTGTAAGGGACTTGAAGCGTTTAAAACGCCAAGGGTAGTGTAGACAACGTCCTTATCATGTCATGCGCTTGTCGAGATATTTGTTTAGAATGTATATCAAATCACAAATCACAAAAACAGAACTGAGACTGATAAGGAAAACCTATAAGCCGAAACTTAATTACCTCCCAAGAGTGTGAAACCTGGCGCTGTAGCTGTCCCTTACTTGGGTTCCAACCCATGCAATTAACGGTTGCCCCATTCTGCAACAATCCTCAAAGACATTATATAGCGAAACATCTGGTGTCGATACAGTAATGTCACAAACTGAAAGGAATAATGTCTGAAACGCATTGCATTCGGTACGGTAACATGTATTAGATAACTGACGAACCACCTATCGGCGAGAAGGTTCTCATACACAATCGGTTGTTCACTCCTCGATCACAACTCTTCTTGATCCAAGGGTGTGAGATGTGAGTTGGAAGGAGAGAGGAGTGTGGGTTAGAACTTCTGATGGAGATGGTGATGGATTGGCTTGAATGAAAGCACCCACATTGCCGTCGAAAAGTCAATTACTGGTTACATCCATTGAACACTCGAAGACGCTCCAATTGAACAAAAATTATCCTCTTCTACGTATCTAAAACTTAATTAATACGGACACTAGTGATTTCATTTTGTTTGCACCAAGTTCAGTAACGTTAACGGAAGAGATAGTGCGACCGCATATAGATAATTTGCAGGACCCAGGTTCATGACTGCTCCACCGTCAAAAAATAGATTCATTGGTGGAAAAGTAGTCGCAATGCTGCAATCCCAGTTCATCAAAGATTAGCTCAATTTACACTAGATTAGTAACAAGCATGCAACTAATTCAACCTGATCAAGGAACTTATCACTTACTCGCCACTATAGTCCCAACAAAGCACATATCCGCCACTGCCATCCGAAGCCCGGTGCGAAGCGACCGGAGCTCCGGCTTCAATCTAGCGTGACAAAACCATGTCAGTGATAGTACAAACAGTCACAACTCTAGATCATTAAACTCAGAATCAGTAATCAAAATAAGGAACTAACATCATGCTTACCATAATGGTAATGAATTTAGACCTTGTGTAGTTATAAATTTAACACCAAGTGAAGTCAAAGTGTGCTGATCCACTCAACACAAGGAAGAAAATGAACCATTCGCATGACTTAAAACACTCTTAGGGGGGTTTCCACACGCAAACCAAAGGTTGAGAGGCCAAGTGCTACCTGCAATTCGATTGGTCTAGAGCCTCAAAAGTGGCCTTGGTAAGTTGGTCGGCTTCTCGACTTTCACACACTGACCAAGGATCAAGAGGCCGAGGGCGTCTAAGCTGCCTACATGGTAATACTTTTTGGAGGTTTTGGTGCCAAGAGTTCGATCCCTTGAGAGAAGTTTGGGTTTATATTCTCATTTGAACCAAACTTTTGCCGAGGTGCCGAACATTTTTTCATTAAAGTATAAAGATTTGACAAGATCTCAACCGTTAGATTAAAATAGTAACTTATTTTACCTTCAAATATTCAACCCAAATTTTTTATTCAATTTTTTTCACCAAATTGTTTACCCAATTTTTACTCAACTTTTTAACTTGTAATTTTTACCTGAAATTTTTTTATTCGAATTTTCACCTAAATGTTTTTACGTGAATTTTTTTGTGCCGGTGCATGTGTTGGAATTTTTTGTGCGATGAGCATTTTGACCATTTTCTTGATTTTTTTTAACCAAAAATGTGTTCCCTTGTGGACTCTATAGCAAGGGAATAATAAAAGAGGAAGATTACAGAAAATTAGGACCTTCAAGAAGTGAAATTTGACTTGGGATTTACCAAATGATATGGGTCACAGCCTCTCAACTCAGTCCCTCGGGATTTCATACGACAAGGATCCAAACTCCGCGAATTACATATTTTAATATTTTTTTACAACTCCAAAACTCGGCCTCCCGACATAGTTTGGTCCTTGACATAGTTCGAACCACGGTCCGCGTGTGATAACCCCCTTATTTTCCAATCTGTGCAGTCAAAGTTTATGAAATTTTATGAGGACGTCACTTAACAAGTCTAATTGCAATCCTACAGTTAGAAGTAAAAATAAAAGTTTTTGTTTTCCTCCTTACTCATCGCACTAGAACTAGCAGTTTTGAAGTGTTTTTGGTGTGAAAATGCCTTGGGCCTTTAGGGGTTAATAGTGCACTTTTTTGAGGCCGGTAGGAGTGAAGGAAAGTTCTTGACAATCCTCATTGTTTTACTTTAAAATGCATAGAATTTAAGGATTTTACTTTTCCATTTTTAAAACAATTTTCTCTTAATACAAGGAGGCATAATAATCCTACCCACTCCATGGATTTTAGATCCAACAACATTTTTTAAATTAAGAAAATAAAATTAGTTTCCCATGTAAATTCCTACTTTTATGTACCTCTAGTCATTGTGAGCCCATTTCTCTTATCCCAAACACCTCCAATAGTTGAGATTTTCGACATACAAAAACCTGACACAAGGTAGAACATAGATCCATAAAATGTATGCAATGTGTAGTGGAAAATTATGCCATTGTCTTGAATCAAAATACGTTGACCCTATGTGCGGACAAAGGCTGAAGAGAAGGCCGGAGATGAGGCTTGAGGTTGATACAATGGCCGGAGCACTAGTGAGGCCGCCGACGATGGTTATAAATTATCCAAGATTATGGTGAGCTAAGGTTATAAATTAGCTGCATCATTACTTATCACAAGCATAACTTATGGGAGGAATGAGGATACAGTAGTTGATCCTGGAATACCATCTTTCAACAAGTACATCACACATTGAATAGAGAGTGGATGCATTAGTGATGTGGACCACATCAATTTTAGTCTAGGAACAAAATTAATGTGGACACATTTCACCATGTGTCATGCCGCTTACTACCACCTCACCGCCACTTCTCCATCAATCCACATTAATTTTGTGACAACAATTTTGAAACATCCCACACAATTTGATGTGGATTGAGAAACCCAGTGGACCGCTTTAACCCCTAAACAACCAGAGTCTCCTTTGGGGGGATTTCACATTTTGGGCAGGTTCTTAAAATTCGAAAAAAAATCCTTTTTTTAAAAACTTTTATTATAGATCGGCCCTGATAAGAGCTTCGTGGAGGTATTTTAAAAAAATAAATTGGATTTACGGTTTGAAAGTTAGTACCACCTATTGTCAAAAATGGGGAGGCTGGGCAGCGTGGGCACCCCTGGGAACCAATGAAATGCAAGTGTGAAAGAGGGGCAGTGATTAGGGGCACAAAGGGTGGAGAAAGGATGGGGCAGCCCAAATCAAGGGGAGGAATAGTGGAAGGGAAGACCCTACAAATTCCAAGAAAAGGGATAAATAGAAAATTTAAAAAAAATAGCAAAAAGTGGTGTATGGCAGGGGTTGTGGGTACTGAAAGAGATGGCACGTATGGGAAAGAAGAAAAAAAAAAAAAAAAAAAAAACGCTGTTTTGCAGTGGCGGGCCACCCCCGAGGAGCTGCGCGGGTCCCGCACAGGGGAGTGGGTGAATGACGTGGCCCTTCATTTCTTGAAGGGTCCCCATTTCGAAGCCTTGCCCTCACCTATAATATTTGAATAATTCAATAAACTCATTAAAATTAGAGATTTAACCCGTTTTAGAAAAAAAAAAATCTAAAATAAGTAAAAAATTAAATTCCACATTTCAACCGTACGGATTTCTAAATTTGTAAATTTATATTTAGCAAATAATTTCTCACTTCATTTGTAGTCATTTGCATTGTTTTATACCCCCTTTCACTAAAGTATTTATTTGAGCATGATGTACCCCTCGAAATGACCTCAAATTTTGCACACACTTAGCTAACATCATATTCTTTACATTGGTAATAGTTTCCAACACAATGTACTATAAATACTAGAAGATATGCTTAGTCAAAGTGAGCTGACTTTGTCGGGCAAGAGGGAAAAAAAACTACTTTGTGTACTTCAAACACTATAATCTTCACATCCGTGCGGTGGATTGCAACTAAAATTTTACAGGATTATTATACATGAGTCTAGTTTTAGATCTTACGGTTAAAAGTTGAGAATTCTTCTAAAAAATGTGATTATTGCGGTCATGTTTGACTATGGCAGTTTTGGACTAGTTTTGGACAGAAATTGTCAAGGAACTTTAGGGGTTAATTTGGGTTTAGTGGAATTAGTTCCATGCGTCACACCCGACCTGACACTTCAACCTTGGAGTCGACCTTTATGTGTAAAGTGACTCTAACACAATCCATGACGCTCTGATTAGTATGTTGAGAAGAAGGGGAGGTTGACAAGCTTGAAAAGTGGCTCCACCATCCCCGAGGTAATCAACAACATCCAACCTTGCTTTTCCAGGTAGGGTGAGAAGCTGGCTACATGGAAGTGACCCGACCCTGTCAGAGATGCAATGCCTGGTTGCATGGAACCAGGCTCTAACCCCTAAATTACCAAAAGCCCCCTTGGAGGACTCTTGAAGGTTTGGGCAAGTTCCTCCTGTGTCAATTTATGACAATATTTTTTGAAATTTTTACTACAGGGGGACATTATTAAAAGCATTGTGTGAGTCCAACTTTTTCCACAATCCAACATCTAATGAAAAAGATGTCCTTTTGGCACTAGGCTTCTGCCTCTTGCTCTGCCGGCTCTGGCGCGTTTTTTCTGTGTTTCGGGTTCCTTTTTTACCAACCAAACGTTTTTTGTTTTGTGCCAAAAAAAAAAATTAAAAAAATCTACTCGCTCAAATCAAGGCTGAAGATTTGCCGGATTGTACAGTTGGCCGCTCACTTTAGTCCACCTTGCAACAGTAGTCGTGAACTAATCCACCGAATCGGCTCATGAGCAGCAGCAGTTGTTGGTCGAATCATGTGAATTAGCCAGCGTTTCATTTCCATTCCAAGATTAGGCTTGTCTATAATAGAGTCGGTACATTAAAAATTTGGGAGATCGATATATTTTGTTGATAAGCTGAGTACAATGACGGAATAACGTAACTCCATCTAACTTACTTGCGCGTCAGTGTGCCGGAATCTCCTACTCTCGTGTGACTAAACTCAGATACATCCCAAAAATGCAATGCAGATATGTACACACACTCAGCTGCTCCTCCTGGTCGCCGCGCGCAGATCATGAGTCCCAACGATTCAAGCATCACGCAGTTGCAGCCGACGACGTCTTTAATTGGCAGGGAAGTGATACGGATTCGCGTGCTGCGCGACTCTCATGATTGCCGATTGCCCTTCACACAGATAAATGAGTTTTCAGACCAGGAGCAGCGCATTGGCAATTATTTTTTCCAGAAAGAAAAAAAAAGATGATGATTTCATGTGGGACCTTCCATTTGGAGATCTGGTTGTAAGCAAACCATATGACGATCACTCAAGCTTTGTCAAGAAGCCCAGTTTTGACGTGATCCTAAAACCTTAAACCCTATCTGTATCTCGCATTCTTCTTCGGATGGTGGCAAGTGGTAGTGGCTGCAGGATTCTAACCTGAGCTAGTGACTCTGGAGAAGAAGCTACCGAAGCCCGACTTTCTGCCACTAACCACCACCAATCTGATAATGGAGTCCACTTCGATGTTATATTCGAACAGCGTCTTGTCGTCCTCGAGCTCCACGTCGTCCAGCAGCA
The DNA here is from genome assembly GCA_963971425.1 of Bryoerythrophyllum caledonicum. Classification (NCBI taxonomy): domain Eukaryota; kingdom Viridiplantae; phylum Streptophyta; class Bryopsida; order Pottiales; family Pottiaceae; genus Bryoerythrophyllum; species Bryoerythrophyllum caledonicum. Next base: position 27,719,163 of record OZ020518.1, read on the forward strand.
GCTTCTGCTTGTGCACCGCGATCCCTTCCTTGTCGTGCACCTTCTTCTTGATGGCCTCCACGGTGTGGAAGCTCTTGAGGTCGACCACGATCGACTTGCCCGCCACCGTCTTCACGAAGAAATGGAACGAGGAGCCACAGCACTCGTAGCAAGAACAGTCCGCCGGGTGCTTCGACTTGCGCAGCAGAAAGAAGGAGTCGCCGCGGTTGACGTTGAGCTCCCCGAGCGTCACGTCGTCCGGCAGGTCCGCGTTGTTCATCTCGCGGTTGAAGAAACCGTAGCCGTAGCGCGGCTTGAGGCGCTGGTGGTAGGGCGGGATCCCCTCCACTTGGTGCAGCATCGCCTTCATGTCGCGGACGGTGTCCGTCTTGCGCACCTCCACCGTGATGCTGCGGTCGAGGATGGCGATGCAGACGGTGACGGGAATCACGCCCACGGGCTCCATCTGCACCATGCGGAGCACGCTGTCTTTCGCGATGCTGTAGTCCGTTAGAAGTTTGCCGTTCACGAGCACCTCGTCGTTAAACAGAAGCCGCTGCCGCCCCGCGGGCGTGCCGTCCTCGTCGCGGAGCTTGCTCTTCACGCTGAAGATGGAGCCGTTGCGGCTCACGACGAGCGGGAAGGTCTGCTCGCGCGGCGTGCTCACGTAGATGCGCGTGGTCTGGTCTGCGGCGAGCGCGCGGCACGCCATGCACTTGCACCACCACATCTGCATGGTAGACGTGTTGTCGATTTGGTAATCCTCCAGCGTGCGGTCGTCCTTGAGCAGCCGCCCGCCATAGCTCAGCCGCTGCAGGCCCGACCCGATCACCTCGCTCCCCTCGATCGCTTTCTTCACCGCCGACACGGTGTTCTTCGGACTGGCATCGATCTGGATGGACCGCACTGCATCGCTCTGCCAGTCCCGCGCCTCGATCAACATTCCTGCCGTCAAGTACGTGCCCGGCTCTGCCACGGTGACCCCTCAAGCACACCAAACGCACCTGTCTCCCACAAAAAGATGTCAGCAAACAACTCACATCGCTATCCACAGCACAAACTTCTCTCTGCGCCTGCAACCATAACAACCCCAACCACTTCCAAGGCGCTCACAAGACTCACCGGTCTCCCACAAAAACACTCCCATCTAAAAACTCACATCATAGCTCTCCACAGCACACTTTCTCTCAGCTCCAACTGATATCGAGTTCCCCACTCCATTCCATTCCATACCTGTGACTTGTCCCTGGACCCGTAAAGAGAAAATATTACAGGTAGTCGTTCTTCTGATCGTTTGGAACCCACATTTTCACCCCACACTCAAACAGACGTTGAAGATTGCCGGTTCCACATAACGGTCTTGGATCAGCTCTACGTCATCCTCAACCTGGAGCAATCCTCGTACGTAGCCTATCGACAGATGATGAAGGTCCCGCTCCGGCGACTTCTCTCTCGAGGGGATGATTGTAGTGACGCTGGTGCGACAAGAGTGCGTGTGGTTGGTGCGGCATCTTGCACTGTCCACGTCGCGCATGTCCACGGAGACGTTCCCTACACTCCCGCCGGGTTCCCGTGGGCATGAAATCAGCGTTGAGAATGGACGTGCCCTTGTTTAGTCAGATTCTTTGGAAATCTGGGGACCATTTTTAGGGGATGGCATTCCCTTCTATCCAACCCCGGGTGTTCATTAACCTTAACCCCTAAATTACCAAGCCATTTTCAAACCAAAAACACTATAGTGTTTGATCATTCTTTTCACTAAGCATATGGCCACCGGACATAGGCTATTGTGATAGAACTACTCCCCCCTCTCGAGAGTAAACAAAAACACTTCACTGCAATGAGTAAGGAAGAAACCCGAAACTTTTATTTCTAGTTTCAACCGTAGGGTCTCAATTACGACTTATTATGTGACATACTCACCAAATTTCATAAACTTTGACCGCACGGATTGAAAGATTATAGTGTTTGAAGTACATGAAAGGGTTCATTTGCTTCCCTGCGTTTAGGGGATTAGCAGACTTTGGCTTCACTCTGTGTCCAATTTTTGAATTAAACAAGGTCTGAATTCATTACCACCATGTTAAGCATGATATTGGTTCCTTGTACACCAATTTTTAGAGGTAAACAAAGGGTGTAGCATATTCAAAGACATTGTGCAAGGGGGTGGAGGTTCAAAAATTGTCAATTCATGTTTTATTTTTTTGTGAATTTAATATGTTTTAGAATGGGAAACCGAATGGTCAATGAAAAGGTTCACACCACATGATGCCGTTGGGAAAATTAAAAAATATGAAGATCTCTAAGTATTATGTGGAAAGGAAGAATATTTTTTGGTACCTTGCTTGACAATGTGCGACAATGTGTGAAAATGTTTGACTTGTATTAATATGCTATTTTTCACTAAGGAAAAGAGATTTTTTTGACAATATCAAAGGAATTATTTTATTTTTGTTAATGAGAATCTCAATTTCAATAGTGTCCTAAAAAAAGTTTTTGGAGTTGCCCGATGTGCCTACTCTCCCCATTTGAACTTCAAAACCCAATAACTTTTTCATTAAATGTCAGATTTTCAAAAAAAACAAATGGATTCGCACAAAGCTTTTAGTTATATCCATCTCCAGTATAATTTCAAAAAACAATGTTGTAAATTGACAGAGGAGGAACCTGCCCAAACCTCTCAGAGTCCCTCGAGGGGACTCTCCGTAATTTAGGGATTAAACATCATAAGGTGCCATTGGTGGCCACAATATTCTACATGTATGGTGTTGTATTTGAACATGATAAAGATCAGATATTGAAACGACCTCCACATGAAACATGCTAGATGAAGAATCTTCAATCCAAATGTGTAAGTCTTGCTAAACTTTAAAACATATTTTGTATCCCGTAGAGTAAAATACAAGCATGTATACGATTCTTGATTGGCGTTTAAGGGTTAAAATCTTGGTAATCAAGTTATCAACCCCACTGCAATTATTTCTTTCAATTTGTGGAAAACCTTAAATATCAATAATAATCATATTAATAATAAAATCTTCCGTAGTAAGTACATATTTTTTGCAAAAAAACTTAAAAAGTCATTTAACACAACAGGAACTAAGCTGTTTTTGTTCACAAATAAAACCAAGATTTAATTGCAAGTAAAAATGACCACATCAAGAAAAAAGGACCACAATTGGTCTTGTGATGGACAAGACAAACTCACTAATAAATCCTTACAGCGCAAGTCACACAGTCACCTCTTTGACTACACATAGCCTCAAAACGACCTCAACTGGCCTCAAAACAGGTAGAGAGAAAACTAAGTTTATTGTTTTTTTGGCTATTGGGGGAGGTTGGGCAAAGGAAAGAAGGTGTGTTCTACAATCAATAGAGTTTTCTTGAAAGTATGATTTTTAGAGGGTGGCCACCTTGTGTCAGCCAAAAAGAACCGTTGCAGCACCTTCTGAGGACCTTGTGTTCTTTTCCAATCACAAAAGCATGGTAAGATTCTAAAACAGAAATATTTAGAGGGTGAAAAATTTCACCCTACGTATTTCATGGATCATAGGTTCGCATTCCTTGAATAGTACTACAGTGATACATAGCTCCACACGCCAACTAATAAAACCATTCTCGTGCACAAACACATCATGCAAAGATAACATCGTGCCAACATGGCAAACTGCACAATTAGAGACAAACCCGAAGCAACGGTGACTAAACCATCACTATTGCCTCCGTAAACAACAAAAACAATAGTTCCAAAAAGAAACTATCAACCACTGAGCAACCTAGGCTAGGGAAAAATAAATAAATTCCCAGACCACAACAATTAGTAATTGGTCTACAAGGGCCCCTTTACTCGCCTCCTTTGCCCGTGTTGCAGCCCCTTTCACACCGACGAACCACATAAGAAATGAAATTGGAGGGATGACCGATCCTAACAACCTCTCAAGTCCCACGAAATTAAGTCAATCTACAAAAAGGACACAAACGGGCCGTATAGGCAAAGAATAGGCTGGGTGCACTTGGAGCCCAATTGTTGATCGCCTCCAACGCTTTTTAATGGAGACCTTGTCTACTTAGACTCTCAATGTGCTAAACATTGTGAACACAACCATTGACCGACGGAGACTTCTAAAAGAGGTGGAGTTAGACATTCTAGATGCCACCCCATAGAACACAAGTCACAAATGACCATTGTGGTAGCATGTTTGGCACTACCACACAACCGACATCACAGTCCAGCAGAGATGTGAGAAAGACCAAGGTGTACGATGCCATCAATGTGTGGCAAATGGCAAGGTGCGCAATTGCGTGTGTGATCCTTCCATACCTTACCATCACCACCTTCCAATAGAAACACTCTTGAGTTCTTTACCTCACAAACTCGAACGATTACCCATCCCGCCGTCACATTCAAGGAAGTGGGCACTGCTTGTTGCAAATATACACAGTCTCGACGAGTAAAATGTCGCACTTGCAGTCGGTAGCCTCCTTCCCGTATCGTAGCATAGCGTAATGCATCCTCATGTTGAACAACGGAGAGATTCTCCAATGCCATAGGCATCACCCACTTGAACAAATCTGCATGCTGCATATACATGTCAGCCGACGTGTTTGAATTGTCCATGTTAGCCAACACAATGTGAGCATATGTATGTATGGCCTTCGGTAACATTGAATGCCTTCCAAACAAGTAAGGAGAAAAGGACGCCAAGGATGTTTGTTTACTAAACCGACAGCCCATGGCTATCCACAGTAATTGCAAGTCTGAATACTGGTGATGTCCTTTCTTCAAACTATACTTTTGAAGCCCCCTCTTGATGGTTTGCACCATGTACTCCCCAATCCATTTGCTTCGGGATGATCCCTTTGAGTACTGCGGTGATCTATCATTGCTTGCTCGCACAATGTTTGAAATTTACCCAAGAATTCACGTTGTTGGTCTGTGAGAACTTCCGCTAGAGCTCCAAAGCGACTCAGAACAAGATCAAGGAAAGAGTAGGCGGCTCTTTCACTTAATTTGTCAGACAAGGCCACCAACTCAATCCACTTCGAGAAGTGTTCAATGATCACCAACACATACTTGTGGTGTCCAAGTGTCATTGGCAATGGACTTGAAAAGTCCAAGCTTCACTTGTATCCCAAGCCCATGATTGATAATGGTTGCAATTGTGGCATTGGAGCATTAAAAGAGTTCACTTGCACACAATCACACACCATGCAATTGCACACCTTGAAGTTGAACATTCTGATTAAAATTGGTTGTGTAACATCAATTTTAATCAATATGTTATATAACATAATAGGTTGTCTCAACTCCATTGGAGAGAGAAGCTTAATAAGGACACGCATGAAGACCTTGGGCACTGTGGAGTGCGGAGGACTTATAGCTTGTTCTAGCTTTACTATTGGTGGCGAGGAATGCAGTTCGAAGTCAAAGTTTTGGTAGCTCGGGGCATGGTGTGTGATTGTGTGCAAGTGAGCTTGAAAATTGCACCACCTTGAAGTTGTACACCATCAACATCAAGGCCCACCACGCTAGTTTCCCTGTTGATTTGTCACATTCCATCAACTACTTTAAAGGTTAATGATTTGTAATCAATAGCAACTCATTACCATAAAGGTAACACCCAAAATGAGCAATTGGCCATATTGTAGCCAAGCATTACCCTTCATACGAGCCATAATGAGCCTCAATATTGTTGTTAGATCGACTGGCGTAAGCAATCATAGACTCCTTCCCGTCGTTATTCACCTGCGTCAATACCGCGCCGATTCCTAACGCGCTCCAATCCATATGTAGCTGGTATGTCCTTCCTGCTATCGAACGTATAAACGCTCATACCTTGCGTGCCTCGGCATTGGTAAGATGTGGCCTTGAATCCAAAGACCAATAATCAAACTCCATGGTCTCCTTCTCCACAGTAGGAGACTCACCGCATACCCGCACGGCCGGTGATTGCTACTTGGAAGAAAAGAAGGCATGCATGCCCCCAGACTCTTCACTCACAAGATCCAGAGAAAATCCCGTATCGTGATGATAAAATCGGGAAAACATATCCCAGGCAGCCTCACAACCAAAGTCCTTGCCGAAGGTTGCAAAGACACGCTGAACACAAACTTCCTCAGCTGCGTGCTTTTTCAAACAAAAAAGAATATTTGCTTCCTCAATCTCTCCGATGTGGCACCGTTGTCCCTGACCATCAGAGTTTGCCCCAGCACGCATGGATGGTCACCCAAATGGCGCTCAATGGCAAAACAGAGGCCACAAAGTCAAACAAGAGTATTGAGGTCGATGGCTTGACCCAATAAATAACGACGCTCGCCCTCAGAGAGATTCGGTGCGGCGGTGGTGCATGTCGAAAAGCCCATGGCCCGCTCCCTCTCGTTGGCACAAGGCTCCTCGTAAGTTTCCAAAGTAGAAATCCAAACCATGCCCGAACCGCGTGACCGAAAGGAAAAGGACCCCGGATAACACATCAATGTGGGAAATGCCCTCTGAGTGAAGCCAATGCGGTTTACCACGACCAATGGAGGTCCATCATCCTTAGTAACCTCCGTGGAAACACGGTGATTGTCTAAGATGTCATCGACCTCACGACGCACGGGCCGTTGCACTTGAGGAAGTGCAGAAGTGAGCGTCGCCAATGATGCCATGTTGGTCCAAATTCAACATGGCCGATGGGTGTAAGAGCCCAACGCTGCAGCATCTTCAAATGAAAAGGGGATCAAAAAGGTGATGGATTTATGCCCCATCCTCATGCACCTTCAACTCTGTATCCTCCAATGGGGATACATTCTCAAAAATATACCCAGTGGCATCGATTGGTGGGTAGACCACCACTGGATGAGCGTGAGCAAATCCGCAAATATACCCCAGTGGATCATCTAAGCCACGTCCACTGCTCGCCCGTGAATGGCCTTGGCAAGGCCATCCGGCAATCATCAAGTCCACGTGACATAACCGATGCAGATCATACTCACTTATCTATGTTACAATACGTGGGAATTTGCCAAAACACCCTCAAATGGCAGAAGGTGGAAACTACTCCGAATACAAAGCTAGAAGACGCTAAATGTGATGGTGAGCGGCACGATTGGCTGCAAAGCCACTATCCACGTGGATGTTACGGCGTACTTCAAGCCCGGCCTCCAACATAGCCGCGAGCTCCATACCGATACCAAAAAATAGCTCCACAAGGGTAATACCCTCATCTCGTGGTTGCCACTAAATAGTACGAGCTACCAACGGAGTGGAAGAGTCCACTGAGAACTGTGGAGCATCAAGAGCATCCACAATCTCTCGGTTGCAACGTGTGAGGTGCTACTAGGTCCCCCAAATAGGAAGTAGATCCTTGCAATGACGTGTAGAGATCTCCACTAGTCTATACTCACTTGATTTCGCAACCGTCGACATAAAACCATCTGTCTTCTCCAAAAGCATAGAACCACATGGCAAATCGCATGCCAAAGCACTGCACCCAAACAAAGCGTCCGCCGTAGAGGTCACCGCGCTAGCTCCAAAGACAACCGAAATGAACTATTTTTTGCCATCACCAGCAGAACACCCAAGCCTAATCCAGGCCTCCTCCGTCTAGTTGTCTACTCTGAATCCTAGTGGACAAAGCATCTTCTAACCCACCAAGATGCCGTAGTTGGTGGCACTAGTCACAACCTACTAGAGAGATACGTAGAAGAATAATTGGCCAGATCTCACAACGAACATCAACTTCAACGGATGTCGGGTGTAGCCCATGGCCTTCTCCATGCCCCAATCAATGTAACAATCGTAAATGGGTAAGGCTCAAAGTCCGAAGCACCTAGACCGAAATCTTGGGCTAGCTGCTTGCTAATCATTAATGGCTGAGCTCCTGAATCCAATATAACACGCAAAAGGTAGCTCGAGTGAGGTTGCCGTCCATGCGGCCAACCACCAGGACTCCGTCGTCATTCACCAAATGTATCATCCCAAGAAGCACAATACGTCGCTCCCATGCCAATCGGGCCGCCAAGTCAGATAAATAAGCCACTCTAGAGATCAATGACTTATCCTTGGAGACTGATCCATAGGTGTCGAAGTGGCATTGGCCTCAAACGCGGAAATAGCCGTCGCCGCCAACTTGGCCCGCATTGCCACCAAATCCTTCCAAGTGGATGGAACAGTCACTGCCTGTGACACCTCCAACGATGGCATGGGCACTTTTTCCTCCAACATACTACCTGCCAAATGGAATTCACCGGATGGTCGAAAATTTGGTGTCAGAAAACCACATCGGCAACTCCAGCAACTGCAACACCTTATACGCCAAGGTGTGTGCGGTATGTCCATGAGTGGATGAAATCGATGGGATCGGGGTCAGAATAGGAGCGGCATGTAAAGTGCCCATATCCACGATGCTAAATAAAAGAGGTAGACATGACTGACCAATGTGGTTTGGCAAACCCTTGTGACGTGGACGACCACTACTACCCGATAGAGAAGAAGAAGGTGCCACTGCCTGTGCGGTAGTCTCAATACAAGTGGGAATTGCTGCCACCACCTCCTCTAAAGCGCCATACAAGTAGCAATCTAGGGCTGAAGATGAGCCATGATCCCTCACCGGAGGCCGTGTGTCTACCATTTGTCTGAAAGAGGCCATTGCGCTCATATGCTTCTTTAGCTCCGCCTATTCGGTCTGCGTTGTCTTTGCCACATCCGATCGAGCAGCTGAAGACCTAGGGCACTTCTCTGTGTGAAGAGAAAACCAGTATTGATCAATGTGGTCAGACTTGCCATAGTGGGAGTGTGTCACAACCTTCTTCCAACTGCCCCTAGTCTTCTGTATAGACTTGGTTGCCTCGGTCATATGCTTTGGCCTTCGCTACCCTGCCCCCTTCTTTTTGGAACAGCTAGGGTCTACATTCGCGTGACCGACCTCTCCACAAGCCCAATAGTGCATAATCTTTTCAGATTGTGCCTTTGCAAAGCTATTAGAAGTTGTAGCAAGCTTCTTAGGCTTGGAAGCCTCCAGTAATGATGTGACCAAATACGTGGCCTCGCTCACGCTTAGCGCTCTATCGAACGCTTCCACCTCGGCAAACACTCGTGCCAAAATGTATTGCCGTGATACCGAAAAGAAGATGGGGACTAATCAACTCTACCATCCGCTTATCCAACTTGGAGATGAAGATCTTCACCAGCTGGCGCGAGGTGAACACATCACCAACATCTGCTCATAATCGTCCCAACCGGGTATACATATAACGTGGCATATCTTCCTTCTTCCTACGAAAATCTTAGATTCAGTGCATCTGATGACGCCTAAATCCCCCATACTCCACCTTTGGATGGGCCATGAATTGCGCTAGATGATCAAAGGTTTGCAGATTGCCAATCGCCACCAATGCCACACGTTTAGCTACGACCAAATGTGACATGGCCTCCATGCCAGACCGTTCGCCCACAATGGCAACATCATTGCTGCTGGAGCCCTCGTTGAGGAAGCTCTCTTCCACCCCGTGATTCTCAGTGGAAGTCGGGAGTTGGGCAACCGCACTCTCCTTGAGCGCAGTCACCAACTCTACACGCAAACACCAATACTACTCAACGGGGCGCAACTCTACCTCGTGCTGCGTGATCCACCTCTCATATGACAGAACAGCCTGTACCTCCAAATGTTGGAGCAAGAGCTCAAACGCATACCAGTTATTGAACGATGGCGTCCGTTGGCGCTTCTCTTTTATCCAAGTCTGGAATTGGAGCCGCGAATTGGATAGGAAGATGTCCATAGCTCGTCCCAAGAAATTGTCTTGCACCACACGACGGTGATCGTCCTCCATGTCATGGAATGTGCCCACACTCTAGACCGAAAGGCTACATTCGGTATTCAAAGCCAAAACAAGCTCAAAAGCCTCGATGGTATCCGACCCTAGCCCAAAGTATACGGTGAAAGCACTTTCGGATGGTCAAGTGAGGGGGAGCGATGAAATCAACTCCGGGCATCCACTATAAACAAAAATCACCTTGAGATCTATCTACCGGTACTATCAAAAGGTTAAAAATACGAACATGCAACCCGCACCTACAAAACCACGACCCTGTGTGGTTCACCGATCATCACCACCGGCTAGCACATGTCCAACCACAACCCTCCACATAAAAAAGTCTTGCCGACCATGATCTCAACTTCACCTCTACGATACCCTATTTCAATTAGAGACAACAAAAAATGGAGCCACCGGAAAACACCGGCAACAAGCCCGTAGCATGGGGAGGTACTACACAAGAATCTAGAAATCAAAACGGGATCCTCTTCCCCAACAACATAAAAGCAGAATGGGCAGGGTCAGAGCTACTTGCACACGCCTACAATGGATGGCCCCAAGTTGCAATACCTGAAATGCAAAGATAAATACTCGATAGTATTTCCACGAATGTCTAAAACTAAGAATTAGTAGAACGTTGATTGTGGTGTTTAGAAATACAAATTCCCCCAATGCAATTGATACAATGGGTGATTTAACGCATCAATAAGCTTATCCAATACTAAAATTGGATTAATTGGCAAAATCTCCAACTAGCGCAAATTTCACTCACTTCTGAGTCAAATTGCCTTAGTTACATACCTCCAAAGTTTAAACTCTAAACTTTTTTTCAACAACCCACAAAAATGTGGTTTTGGAAAAACTTTTCCACTAAAACTTTTCCTTCCCACTAGATAGAAACCCCTATGAAGAGCAGCGAGCTCAAATCCGAAGTCGGAAGTAAAAATAAATTAAAAAATTGGGAAATATTAACTCACGGTTTAAAGGATCATGCCCAAATTACAGTTTCTTTCACAGTGGATGAAAACTGCCTACAACGGATGAATTCGCAAAAAAAGATGAAAATTGACTGTGTATGAATTTTCCCGTGGATGAAAAATTGAAAATGCGTAGTTGATGAAAAGTCACAAAATCATGTCCAGCAGCTCTTCTTCTTCTTCCAATTCTTACGCGGCTCACACCTTGCTCAAAAATTGTCAAATTTGGGCACCGTTTGTTATGTTGGCTCCATCTTGATGCGCTCTACAACAATATTCTAAGCACTCAATTTTTTCTAAATTCATCCAAGCTCAAATTCTAGGACTAAAGAGAGGAAGGTGGGAGGATCTTTGTGAAATAAATAACTAGTAAATCAGAAGAATAGCCAAACGTCTTGACTCCACAAAAGGAGAATCAACGAGTGCAAGTAGTGTAAGAGAATGCAAAACCTTTACTAATGATAAACAATCACTTACAAATAAAGGTAATCACTAAACACTTTCAAACTCACTCACAAACTTTGACTTGACAAAGACGTCAATCAAGGACGTGTGCGGCGCTATATGCACACATACAACCCTAAGTGGATGATTTTATGAATGCAGTGCGCCACCGTACGCCCCTAAATCCGTAGATTAGTAACAAACTATTCTATGCTAAAACACTACGATGCGGAGAGGCCCTCAAGATCACTTCCGTGGCAATAGAAAGAATCATGTCATTCTTTTCTAAAATGCACCATCATCAAATCTCCCGATCAATCAATGAATTCTTGGTAGAATTTGGAAATCCAATCGAGAGAAACGCTTATTGAACTAATCCTCTAATTGAAATAGGTGTTTGGTGGTGGATCGAACGAACACTTCATTCACGCCGGCCCAGCTGTGTGCCGGCGTTCTTCTTTCTTTTTGAAATAGGTATGAAGTGAAGTTTCCAAGCCAAGAAGCAGAGGTTGATCTCATCATCCTCTAAAAGCTACCACTCTAAGCCACGCGGAAAAGATGAAGTCGTCATCCTCTAAACGCGTTTTTCAAGGCTAGCCATGCAAAAAAAATGACTTTGCATCCTTTAAACACGTTTTTAAAGCTAGTCACGTGGGAAGATGACTTGTCATCCTTCAAACACGTTTTGATTGGCAAGAATTTTCTTTTTCCATCGGGCCGAACTCAACCCCCGGGAGGTTAGTGAGCATCAGGCCTTTTTGTTTTTGTTTTTGGTTGATCGCCATAGTAAGTGCGACGCTTAAGCAGAGGCAACAATTTAGGCTTTGTCGGGTTTAGGTAGGTCAAAAAAGGTTGACCTCCGTTGCAAAGGACATGAAGCAAGTTGGCTCCATAGGGAAAAATGTAAATTAATTCAATGGCGATTTTTTTTGGTGGAACATCGTGTTGACTATTGAAGTATAGAAACGCGGTGCAATTTGGCTCCAGTGACATGTTTGAGATATTAGATCAGGCGACAAAGAAGAAAATCACACCTCAAATTGGCTACAAAACTAAGGAGTGTCGCATGTGTTGCCTCTTTCTGCATTGAGTTGAAAGATTTAGTTGAAAGTGGACACCAACTCACGATTGTCGTGGCAAGAGCCACAAATTCCACACACGAAAATCACACAAGATTACACAACCTCATGACCGCTCGTTCTAGCTTACTGCTTTAAATTCGGCTTCCGCTAGCGCACCTCGTCTACCACCAGCTAACCAATATCATATAGACGCAGAACCTCTCGATTGAACTTCAGAGACGGCCACCAGGATCGAGGCAAACTCGAGTCGATTTCTAGCTTAGATCAAGAACTTCTTCCTCCTCTCGATGAGGATCCAGAGACGAATGCATGCATCAAGTGACCGCGCCCGAGCTCGCTTCATGGTGCGCTAAATGTGTGTTGACATGCGTGGGCATGGACTTAGTGGTGGTATGAACGGACATTTTATTCACGTCGGCCTCCTTTGGAAACCGGCGTTCTTTTTTTTTTGTGTTGACATACAATTTGCTCTCGTGAGACCGCTCTCCTCCACTGCCGCGATCTCGTCTCTTGCGAACTCGGTTATACGAGTCACAATCTACGGCTTCTTTGCTTCACTTTTGCCAAAAGCTTTGGACTCTCAAACAACCTTAGCCGCCACCGCCGCAGCTTGTGAGCCACGCGAGAGTCCCACTCTCTTGACAAGCTCCCTTTGTTCGTGGTGACGGAGCCCTCAATGACGGGGCGCAAGATGCCATATGCGCGGCCGAGCGCCTGCTTGGAGGGGACAAACACGTACGTAACGTTCTTGTCCTCGGCCAACAGCAGCAAATGCAGCAGAATCTCCAGCGGCAAAAATATGAGAAGGGGACTGGAATAAAATCCTCAGCCTCTGAATGATGCCTACTTGCTTCACATCTACAACGCTTCCGATCGCTACGCACCCAGATGCCTCCAAAGTCTGAGACTTCATGCCACTCTTCAAAAGTGAAAGCATGATACCAATGAGGCTAAATGATGTGCAACACGCACACACCCTCACTTCATCACGTAGAAGACTCAACTTGAGAAAGATGGGTCTTCCTCAACCACACGTGGAGGTCATTTGGGCTCCAAGTCCCAAATGAGGTGTCAAAAGACACCACCGTTGACCTAGTTGTCACACGACACTAATCCTAACCCTAATATCTTATTAGAGTCAAGTCTTAAGCCTTCCGATAGCTCCACAACTGCCTAGGTGGTTTCTAACCGGAAACCACCTACACAAACCCCTCCATGCACCTATCCTGACACTATGGATGCAGGATCTATCTGCGGTCATCATACTAGGTATTTTCATAAAAATTCTAATAGAGTTTTCTTGAAAGTGCTTCTCAAAGACGCAAGAACGAAAAGGATGAAAGCATGAGGAAGTTCATATCCTTTTTTTTCTGCTCCAATGAAATGTTTGGCAACAATGCTCTTGAGCCCTACTCCACCTAAGCTAATGCTCCTCTATAATACCCTAAGTTCTAAAAGAGTTGACCAATGTTCCTCCACACTTTCCCAAGCCAAGTCATCATGTACATGTGGTCCCACTTACTAACATAAGACCCTAAGACTTAGGGTGACAATCTGGTGTATTATAGTGACTTTCAAAAAAACTCTAATATGTCAAATATTTCTTGGAGGGGATCTCTAGAGCAATTTTTTTATTTTAGAAATATCCTTAAGACTCATTATGGATTGTCTAACCCCTAAAAGCCCAAGTGTACGTGAGGCGTACGTTTTGGATTTTGGTCATTTCTTAAAATCTGAAAAAAAAAAACCTTTTTAAAAGAAATTCCTATACTAGATTGTCCATGATAAGGGCTCCATGGAGGTTATTATTACTATTTTTGGATTCTGGTTCAAAAGTGAGTACCATTCAAAGTTGAAAATGGGGACTCCGGGCAGTTCCAAAATTTTGCTAGAAGTCTCTATTGACATTGAGATCTTTTAACTCAAGTCAAACATTTTTACACATTTTTGGGCAAGCAACAAAAAAAACTTCAACTTTTCTTCATAAAACCTAGAATCCTCATTTTTTACTTTTTATTTTTCAACAACAAAATGTGGTGTAAACCTTCTTATTGACCATTTAGATTATCATTCTAAAACATATTAAATTCTCAAAAAAGTAAATTGTGAATTAATAGTTTTTAAACCTCCACTCCTTGCACACTTGTTTTTGAATATGCTACATCCCTTCTCTACTTCTAAAAATTGGAGTATACAAAACTAACATCATTCTTAACACAATGATAAAAGATTTAAACCTTGTGTAGTGCAAAAGTTTAATACCAAGCGAAGTCAAAGTCTGCTGATCCATGGAAGAAAATGAACCACTTTCTTGACTTCAAACACTATAATCTTTCTATCCGTCCGGTCAAAGTATATGAAATTTTGTGAGTATGTTACTTAGTAAATCTAAATGGAGATCCTACGGTCAAAAGGATAAATATAAGATTTTATTTCCTTCCTTACTCATTGTGCTAGAATCAACAATTTTGAAGTGTTTTTGGTGTGAAATTGTCACGGGCCTTTAGGGGTGAAATACTTAAGATAAGCCCCCCTGAAGCCAACAAGTTAAGGAATGTGCATATATGGAGAGAGGTGATAACTATACTATGATTTTTCAGTGACAGCCAATAGAATCACAATTCCAACCCAAGTGGTTTCATTTTTTTTCGATGAAAACTGAATTAGTTATGATTTTTCAAACTGTGCAGCCATGTTTAGTGGGTGGCCAGCAGTAGGTATTCCCCATAACCAACGACCAAAAGTAAGAGTCTCGATTGATAGCAAACCTCCATTTGGAGGTGAGTTGGTGGTAACGGGATGGAAGAGGGTTGGATACACCCCAATTTTGCAGGCGTTGGCTATGGGTTTTTGTTGATTATGGGGAGGCTTACCTTAATGCTTTTTTTTTGTTTTTTTTTTTGGACACAAGCAAAGAGAACAAATACTTAATGTTTCATGATTGCTGATGTATGATTCTCAGTGGAATTCATTTAAACTTTTGATGCCACATAAGAAGGGTGCTGCTTCGGACCAGTCGGGGGCATCGGCAGAATTGGGGGGAGCTCGGCGGCTTTGTGCCAAGGGACAAGCGAGCCAAATTTGGCGAGGTTCAAGGGACGCTCCACTTTTTTCACTTTATTTTAATTTTTATTCTTGACACAGATAAAGGAAGCCTTTGTCGCTCCACTTCAGCAAATGCCTCTCCTGATGAAGTTGTTCCCATTGCGGGCGCCAAAGGAAATCGTCCCTACAATTGGAATATTCATTTATTTCAATTACCTCCCTTCATCATTCAATTCATGTTAGAAGTAGGTGTGTGTTTGATATTGCACATTTCTTTCTGCATTCTGTTATTCCTCACCTAATTTTACAATCCACAGAGTTGTTTCATAACCAACCATAATCAACATAACTCTCTTCAAGTGGAGAATTCCTATCTTATGAGCGGTACATGGTGAGCGGTGAGCATTGAGCAGTCGATTTTTGGGTTTAGGGAATAGGGTTAACATTTTAAGTTTTTTGGTTTAGTAATGGGTAACATAATCATATTTTCAAAGAAAAGTGCAAAATAAATACCTTTCTCCTATTTTGTTTTTACTCATTGCTCACCGTTCATCATTCACCACTCACAGGAGAGCATCGCTGTGAGATCTTAGGGTGCTAAAGTCCCAAATTTTCTTAGTAATGTGTTTTTCATGCCTCTTTTAGACAATGGCAATTTTGGACTAGTTTTTTTTTAGCAAAATTGGTTGTCATCCTCTAGGGTTATGATGGCATAATATTTTGTGTGGATTCAATATAATGTGGATTCAATATTGGTGTGGATCACCTAAATTATGCACATGCATGTCAAGTTCTCATTGGATATTTGTTTTCAAGCAAGTGTGGTCTAGGAGAAGATTGCAAGTAAATTTCCAATTGGTGCAAAAACTTGAACTATTTTGGTCCAAAGTAAATGCAGAGAACAATGTAGTTTTTCCACACCTTTCCCAAGCCAAGTCACCCTCTCCAGGACCAGAAAGTAGGGTTGACATGCAGGGTATCTCTATTCACTTTTTCCCCTCGTATTTAGAACTTGAACCTCAATAGTACAGCCCATGCCGTGTGCTGGCATTGCCATGTCCAAAAACACACAAATACACCGCCATTCTTTTACCTTATCTCCAACTGCACCAACTGCAAAACCTGTCAAGGATTTCTGTTAATAGAAACAATCTGTCAGGATTGATCTGATTCCTAGTTTTATTTAGAAAAAACCAATGCATGTGTGCTAGCCCAACTGTAATCTCGTTTGGAATTATCACTTTTTAACAGGACATTATCATACCTTGACCCTTAACCCTTAAAGGTCAGTGGGGGCAGTGTATTTGTTTTGGTTCGTAGTGAGGTGCAAGTTGAACGATAAAGATGTGCGGAATGGTGTGCCGCAAGTGAAAAGAAATTTGGCCCCTTTTTACAAACATTTGTAGTTTGAGAATTGCAGCTAAAACTGCACTTTTGTACTGTAAAAATTTTACTCAAGGGGGAGTTTCAAGGTAGCTACAGCACGCTACTTTGCATAATCTTTCCACAATATCAGGCTATCAAATGACTAATAATTGTATTGAATTTTTCTTATTACTTTACTTGTGGAACGCAAACTTTGCTTATTCTTTAGCTCACACTCCAGAAACCTCAATAACCTGCACACGACATACACACACTCCGACGCCCTAGTCAATACGTGATCAAAACATACATAAACAAGAGACTACAAAACAAACAATTTAGATTCATCGCCATTAATATAACATACTGGTGGCTGTTATCCATATCAAGAGATAAGAAATTAACTGCCAGTATGGAAACAACGGCGAGTTCAGATCCAGCGGCAGTGAACTTCATTGATGTTGGGGAAACACCATGCTCGAGTCGAAACCAGCCTAGAACTTACTGCCCATCTACAGCGTATCTTGGCTTGATAGCCATCCACTCTGCTATGGCCTCATTTGAAGGGGAAACTTTCCAAGCTCCAAAACTTTTCCGTGTACATTTGTACACACAACGCCATGTGGTCTGTTAGTTTATTTCGAACTTTGCTCTTCTCAAAGCCAAATGTAGAAAACATTCGCTCATCTTCCACGCTGCCAAGAAGGAGTACACTGACAATCTCAGCAAGTTTGAAGTATTCGAGAAAGCTTGCTAGGAAGATGCTATTTGCCCCAAGCTGCTGCCATGTTCTCGTCAAAGGATTGATGGTGATGGGCCGAGCCATGGCAGTGGACCAATTTGCCTTCATCGCCAAGCGAAACATGGCGCTTTGAGCATCAAGGGCGTGGGCAGATAGGAGCCCTGCCACACTAACATCACTTCGGTCCGGCCATCTCGTAATGCTCTTCGCGTGGCAGAAATGCTGCTTCAACACTGCAAGGTGCTTGAAAAAAGACTCATCAGCATGCTCATCCTTCCAAAACTACGGAAACACTACTCTCAGAGCATCCATGATCGGCTGCGAAGGGAATCGAAAATGCAGCTCCGCAGCAATGGAGTGGGCAACACCTACGAGGGACAACAACGAGTGAAGTCAGGACAAGTGAGAACAATCCAACAAGTGACAACAACGAGTGAGAACAATGCAGCTCCGAAACTATCTAAAACATGGAATGCAATTTGTTTTAGGATATTGACTTATCCATGACTGCGTCCTTTGTTCTCGCAATGGCAGCGGCCCATACCTGTCGAGTAACCATAATTTTCGCACGAGTCACAGAGTTAGTTTCGTAAAGCCCGACGTTGTTTGAGACCTCTGAGCCTGTGAAGGCAAGGTGCTCTACGTCGTTCTGGTTTAGGTCACTGACCCACTTCAGATGAATGGCTGGAGAGCATGTCTCTTGCAGCCCGTGCAACAAATCAAAATGGTCTGACTTGAAGGCCGATTCCGGATCCAGGAACATGGTGCCAATTTGCAATTGGCACTCCCAAAGGGCGGCTACGAAATCACACACATATGCATCCCTCGCTTGCACGAACTGCATCATGCAGTCAATGACCTCTATGAGCGGAATCAAGCATGCAAGCCCGAGCAGGGTCTCAATGTCCGTGAGAGAAGCCAACAGATTTTTAGAGTTAGTGTCCTTCGAATCATCTAATTCCATCTTCATAACCAGGTTGTGGTACTCACTAAGTACACGCTGAGAAGGTAGAAGCAAGCTCAATCAACGGGTTTTGACATGCTTCAAGATCTTCCTCCCCTTTGTTTCCATAATGTCAGCTAGTTTCGTGAACTCCAAATGCCTCTTAGAACTCTTCGAGAAATACTCGTAGACTTTCTGTATGAGGACTTCGGTCCGGGCTACAAGGTAAGTACCGGACATGGCCTGGACAACCAAGTTCGTCCAATGAGCTATGCAATAAACACCTATCAGGTGCGGGACATATTTGTCTCTAATATGAACTGTAACACCGTTTCTATAACCTTGGAACACACTGTGTCCGTCAGCGCCAAATGAGACTAGCCTCTCCATGACTTGCTCGTGCGTAAGACCACCAAGCCCTAAAGGGCTGCCATGACGACCTTCGTAATGTAGTCGCTTCCAGCCCTGCCAGTGGCAACAACTCTCTTCAATGCCAATTGTAAGGGCAATCTCACACTGTCCACAACTACATACGCATGAATAGAGATCGAGGAAGCATTATCAACAGAAGTAACCTCATCGGCTGACATTGCAATGAAACGAGCAGAAAGTAAGAGGGACTTCACTTTCATGCGGAAGACATGATGCATCGCCTCTGCCATGCCCCACGCCGATGACAAGCACCAGTGCTTCTTGGAACAAGAAACATTCAAGAAATTGAAGAGCTCCAGAGCAACAACGTAATCTCTCAATTGGTCGGCCATTATTCAAGAGCCAGATAATCAGAGCAAGTTGCTCAAGTTTTTTGTACCCAGCTGTTGGATTGTCCTTCTAGAGGATGTCCATAACAGTGTCACGCCCCAAGGCCGCAAATCGCATCTCGTTCTTGAAGTGCTTGTTCTAGCCGTCACGGTACCACTCTCCTTTCATGATTCCCTCTTTCGGCATACTTCGGGTTGCACACTTCCAGCCAGCATGTTTTGAAGAAAAAATAAAAAGTGAAAAATATGAAAATCTCTAGGTTTTATGTAGAAAAGATGAATTTTTTTCCCCCGTTGCTCGACAATGTGTGAAAATGTTTGACTTGGAATAAAATGCCTTTTCACACTAAAGACAAGAGTTTTTTTTGAAAATTTCTGAAGAAAAAAACATTCTTTATATGTGTGAAAAATCTCAATGTCAATAGAAACTTTTGTCAAAAAATTTGGGGGTGCCCGGAGTCCCCACTTTTGGCTTTAAGTGGTACTAACTTTCAAACCACAAATCCAAAAAATAAAATAAAAATATCTCCACGAAGCTCTTATCGGAGGCTATCTTGTATAAAATTTTCTATACAAAAGGATTTTTTTCCGAATTTTACGTACATGCGCTAAATCCAATTTGACCCCGAGGGAACGTTTGGTGCTTTAGGGGTTAAGGTACACGTTGTTTATACCCAAGGACTGAGCTCAAGCAGTGAACTAAGCTTTAGGGGCGGTTTACACTATGGACCAAGAACTCGTCCCATGACCCTCTTAAATCTGTGATTGGCTCCATCAACTCGTCCCGGGATGACTTGGGTTTACACTAGGAGGAAAAAAGAAAAGTGACTAAAGGAGTTGAGTCCTCAAAAAGCCTAGAAATAGGCCTAATGGATAATGTTGGAGGGTCCCCTGGATTTTGCGATGAGAGAGGCTAAATGGATTCTCTCGTTGCTGAAACGAGGGGACCATGGGCCTGAAATGCAATTTTATTATTTTATTTTTTTGGTGGGAAGGGGGCCCAACGTTACTGTAGATACAATGGCGGCCACCCTTTTTGTCTTTTTGGCTTGTTTTATTTTCTTTGTTATTTTAGGAAATACTGCCCTTTTTAGGCATTCATTAAAAAAATCAACATGCCCACTTTTTAGAACATGGTCATTCCTCCCGGTCCAAGTTCGGTTTACACTTAGTGAGAGGCCCAAGGGCTTTAAAAATGACATTTTTATGAAGTGTGACCATGGAATTAATCCATTTTCCTTGGTCACGGCTCTTGGTGTATAGTGTAAACCGCCCCTTAGTTTCTTCATGATGGGGGATTATGTTTTAGTTGTGTTGGCACCTGGACCATGGGTTATTGATGAATGTGGATTGGGTTTATGAGGTAGTAATTTAACAAAGACTGACATGAACAGTTTGTTGTTAAATGGCCCTCTGTGTCTATGGATGTGTCTTCAAGCATAATCAGTTTTTATGCTAGTGCATGAGAATGTCATTTGTGGCATAACGATCTCTTTTGTTCTGTGTTGTCAGGTCATAATTCCTCCGTATGGAATGTGAGCAAGAGAATCAAGCCCAGAAACAAATGTGGCTTTGGAGGCAAAAGCTAGTTCCCCACAAGGACGACGCCGTCATGATCTTTCAACTGCTTTTCCGTTGTTTGTTCAAAAATCAAATAAAAAAATTCATATGTTTCATTGTGTTGGTGTGCAAGCGGTCATAGATGGGCCTCAAGGATTGAACGATATTTATTGGTCTACAGTTTTCTTTATCGGTTTGTGCCAGCCTAGGAGACCCTGTACTGTCAGAAGGAATTATCCATGAATTCAATTTAAAATGTGCACTTCTTGACTAATACCCTTTTGATACTATGGTGATACCTGGCTAATACTCTGAGGATTTAGTATTAAAGGCTGTCTGCGTACATACATGGAAGGGAAACACTAAACCTGGCATCGCAAATTAACTAGATTGCTCTCGAAACTGAGCTCTAACCCTTGGCTTGAACAGCTTAGTCCACGCCTGAAGATTATACGGTTTCTGGATGGTTTTCTGCAAGCTGGGTCGGCCAAGGCGTACTTTCTTGGAGTGGTTTCCATCGTGCCTCATGAGTTTCTGATCTGCATTGTTCGCAGCTTGCCTTCCAAACCTCCGCAAAACATCACACGATCAATCCGCTTCAAAAGACAAAACTCATTATCAATGACTCTCTGATACAAGTTTACCAAATGTGCACTGTGCGATACCGTTGTTATAACCTGTAATACTCGGTTGATACTGAGGCGCTGAAGAAGGCTGCCTGTGAAAAGCAGGTGCATGTGAAGTGTTTTTTCAAGACTGAGGAGGTGTAAAACACGTCCAGAAAGACGTGGCATGTGAGATTTAGTACAAGGCGTGATTTTCTTACTTGTGGTTGAGTGAGGCGCTCTGGCTGCCATGAATGAAGCTGTCGCTCCGCGAGTTGATCTCCGCCGCGACGATTTTGAAGATGTGGACAGGGATGATAAATGCAGGGCCAGGGCCGACAAGCTCAAAGACGCACACATCCCCTTCCTCCAGCGTATGATCCAGCGCGAACAACGCCCATCCATCGCAGTTCAGGAACGGTGTTTGGCAACCGGTCTGCCACTTCCAGTTGGTTTCGTGGCAGTCCTTCTGGTTGTCCATGAGGTAGACCTGCACCTCATTGGCTCTCAAAGTGCCCGTCGCCTCCAGAAAGTCACGTGGGATCGACTGTCAAACCACACAACACACACAGGTTAGTACTTCTATGGAGGGATTCATTCGTTCGGCACTTGTACACTGGCCAAAGTGGGAACTTGAGGTGCAAACTGGGTTGAAAATACGCTACATTTTTCGTGTTTGGAGAGGTGAAACAACGTGTACCAGCTGGAATCCGTGGTAGACGTGGTGGTCCTCCATCACCACCAGGAAGCTCTGAGTCTTCAAGCCAGCTGCGAATCTCGTCGCCGCCGTCAGGGGCCTCTGCCGCGCTTCATCCGTCACGTGACCCCGTCTGCGCTTCGAAACGATCTCGGAGTAGCTCAGGCACCCTTGCTGCGTCAGGAGCACCTCGGCAGGACTCAGAGGCGCCAGGGAATGGCTCTGAACTCCACTTGCAGTCGGTCCATGATCACTGACAAGTTCCTTACGATAGTCCTCAATACCATACTTGTTGTCGCTGTAGCTCTTGGACCTCGTGGAGTGGTTGTCAAAACCATCCTGCTCTACATACTCCACCAGCATCGTGTTCCATGCAAGGCGAGGCGTGCGGACCTCTTCAGGGGAATGGAACGCCGTTTGCTCCCCCGAGTCAGACTCTTGGACAGAGTCTCGCCTGATTGGTGTCCGAGTGAGCGACTCCTGCTTCACAGGCTCGTCGTCATCGTCACTGCTAATGCAGACGTACGCCTTGCCTTCCTCCATCGCCTGCTTCACAGGCTCGTCGTCATCGTCACTGCTAATGCAGACGTACGCATTGCCTTCCTCCATCGCCTGCTTCTCGTAGCTCCCTTGCCTCCCACCACCAATGTCCTCTGCCATTTTCAAAAACCTGCGAAGGATCACCTTGGCGTCGTCGGAATTTAGCCCTGGAGTTCTAGGGCTTGGAGTCGTGGGCTTTGTACTAGGAAACGCAGCAACAGGGACCGCCTGAAAAGGTGCAGCAACAGGAGTAGACTCCAAAGGAGTAGCAACAGGCAGAGGAGGAGGTTTAGCAACAAGGGTCTCAGACTGAGGAGAGGGTTCGGCAAAGGGAGGAGCGTCCTCTTCCACCCTTCCACAAGGCGTGAGAGGGGGAAAACTGCAATGACTCTTGCCCATGTGATCGAAGAAGCGGACCAGGATCCGTGACTTGCCCACGAGGTGGAACAGAAGCTGGTGTCCCACCCGAAGATGATTCTCCACCGAGAATTGCCTCCACCCTTTGCCGAACCTGCACACGTTGTTGAGAGAACGGATGGTCACCCCCCACGAGCGGCCGCACGATATCTCCAACGTGATGACCTCCAGATGCAGCCGCGGATGGTATCTGGAGAAGTCTGCCGGAATCACCTGCAAGCAATGTAGCCAGGGCGGTGATCAAATACAGCCAAAAAAACTCACAAAAGCGCGGCGATCCGAGAGCTTACTTACTTGCTGATAAGGTACGGTGACTCCCGCCTTGACCATCTTCACAACGAAGAAGGCGTGGCGGTGACGGTTCCCCTCGTTGATCGCCACTTGAACGTCGGAGCTGCAAAACTCCCCAATCCTCACAGCACTCGAAAGTGTGCCACCGTCGTGATCGCCACCATCTTCGTCTTCCATGTTGCAGAACCTCACTAGCTCCTCACAAACTCCTCACTGAAGCTTTTGGTATCACAAAAGCTGGATGGCAATGACGAAATCTATGATATAGGGATCATCAGCTTGTCTACAACAGAGATATTACAATCTTTTAGAGAGATACGGACATGGTATGCAGTAATGTGAAGGTGAGAGGGAAAGGCCACCACTCAACTCTCCACGTGTAAATGCGTACAGGTGATGGTGATGGCACCGTAGTCCTCACCGATAGCTTTCGGTTCTGCTGATGCTGTAGCTTGTATCACGGCCTACACAACGCAAGGGTCATGAAGAAGGGACAATATGTGCAAGGGTAGCTGTCTCATGATTTCAGAGAGAGGACGGAGATTAGTATAGGTCCGCTTCAAGAGGTAGACCTAAGACGAGATTATAGCCAAGATGAACTGCCAATTACTGGAGATAGCGCAACACGAACCTTAGAAGCAGTTTCTTGCTATGGTCTGAAGTAGAGCTCCCAGATTCAGAGCCCTTGCAATCTAGATCTCAACAAATGGTTCCCTTCTGAAATAACAATATCTCTTCACATCTTACAAGAAAAGCATATTCCTTGGAGTGTAAAATGAAAGCTCCAGACTGCTACAGGAGAATATCCAACACCAAATTCTTGGCTCAGCGACAGAAAACGTCCGGCAGTGGAGTTTCATTTCAATAGAAAATCTCTCAAAATTGTGACGAAACTCTACAACATTGGGCATAATTAGCCTCACTGGCTTCTATTGATCCTACCTACACTCTCATAACTACTACTTAGTCCCGAAAGAATCAAACTCCGACCAATTCGTCGCAAGATGAAGTGTTCTAACTCGAATTCTTACCGGCTTTCCTCTTGAGCGACCGCACTATAGAGGAGAGCTCGGCTTTCCTTTTGCGGTCATCATTTGCAGGCTCAGGAGCGGCACTAGCGGCTGCTTCGCCGCTCACAGGTTGCTCCTGCAGCTTTCTTCTCGCAGACGCGGACATGATCTTGCGGTGGGAGTCAGACCTCCAGAACTGGGAGTTGTCGGGATCGACGGCATAGCGATGGTCGGTGAAAAGAGTGGCGAAACGTGGGTCAGTGAGTTCCGCAGTGGCCAGCTTGTCTTCTTCTTCTTCCGGGTCATCCTTGTTCTTCTTCCTCTTTTTCTCCTTTTTCTTCTTACTCTTGAGGTTGAACCCCCGAGCTGCTGCGCCGCCTTGTACCCCTTGGTCGTCCATGAGGAGAAGCTCCAGCTCCGCCTTGCTCTTCTCTTCGTCCTTCTTCTGCTGCTCCTTCTCTTCTCTCTTCTTCAACCTCTCCTTGTCTTCCTTCTTCTTGCTGCTCTTCTTCGCCTTCGCCTCCGCCTCGTCAGGGAACTCACCGGCGTCAGCGAAGAAGGGGTCGTCAAAGCCAGTATCGTCATGTGTGAAGGAAGGAAAAGCATCACGTGGACTGGCAACATCCTCCTCCGAAGTGTAATCATCGTCTGATCCCTTGGCGTTCTTGCTCCGTTTCCTCTGTGCTTTTTTCTCCTTCTTCTTCCGCAAGTAGGCCTCCCACACAGTCTCATCGCCGCGCTTCTTGGCCTCCTTCTTCTGCATCAGCTTCTCACTCAGCTCAGATAAACCCGTATGGAACGTGACCTCCATGTCCACATCTCCTTTCTTCTTCCTCTGTCCGGGAAGCTCCATCTCCGCAGCGTCGCCCAGCAGTAATGAACGGTACTTGTCCTTCTTCGACTTGCTCGCCTCGCCTCGCTCCGGACTACTGGGGTTCTCCTCTTCCTCACCGTCCAGTTCTTCTTCAGAAGACTCTGAAGCAAGGTAAGCCCTGGAGAAGAAAAGGAAAACAATGAGATTCAACCGCAACAAAAGGTGCGGAATCCACTACACAGTATTCACGCACCTGAAGTCCATTTCGTTCAGCTCCTCTGCGTTGAACTTCTTCCGCAACGCCTTGACTCGCGTGGGTTCATCGTCATCCCAAGTCAGCTTTACCGTGCTATGCTGCAGCGCCCGGGTCTCGTACTCCGGAGCCTTGTAACCATCCTGGACCTCTCTCACAACGTCCCGCGGCGCCCTCGTAAAGGTCATCTCGTCGGGGATGAAGCGCAAGTCGAGCGTGTTAGAAGTCCGCTCAAACTCCAATCCATCGCACTGGGTGTAGAGATGGTTGGCGGTTTCTTTGGAGTCGCACTGCACAACGGCGTAGTAGTACTTCAGCTTGTTCTTCTCGTACGCCCGCAGCTTCTCCATGTTCACCTCCTTGTCCTCGTCCTCGTCATCCTCCTCAAATATCGCGCTGGGGCCGTGCACCTGTTGCAACAGTCTGAGCAATCGGACGACATCTCACTGAATCAATCAAAACCACTAAACCTCGTACCTCCTCTCTCTTCATCTGCTCGATGCCGAAGTCCGACGGATACACACTCACAGACTCCACATTCCCACCCTTGGGCTGGAAGGACCGCATCAACATCAACAAATCCACGGCCTTCACGTGCTCCCAGTCCATGTTCATGACGGCAAATCTTCTCGTCTCCGCACCAGGGGCAGTGGGAATCGCCTCCTCGTCTCTAGAGTCCTCCACTTCCTCAACCTCACTATCAGAGGATGAGGAACTGGACGAAGACTCCTCATCAGAACCAGACTCCTCTTCCTCCTCTTCATCCTCCTCTTCAGAATCCTCCTCATCCTCCTCCAGCTTCAGGTGTTGCTCCTCTTCTTCCTCCTCATCCTCCTCCTCCTCTTCCTCCTCCTCATCACCATCATCCTCCACCTCTTCATCGTTCTTTTTCACACCCTTCTTCACAGCACCAGCTTCCTCCTGGCCCTCTCCGACCTTGTAATACCGGTGCAACAAGTGCTTCTCCTTCTTCTTCTTGGCCCGCCCTCGCTTGTCCGCCGCGGCCGGCTCGGCGAACTTCCTGTCCTTGAACATGACCGAGAACCTCTTATCGATCGACGCTTTGGCCTCGTCCTTGGGCATCCGCCTGAACCTTGGGTCGGACTGCACTCTGGCGAACCTCGGGTCCGCTATAGCAGCAGGCGCGGCAGGCGCGGCAGGCCCACCGCCCACATGCTTGCCCTTCTTCATGGCCCCCACAAACTTGCCTCCAAGGGACTACGAGCTAGATATAAATCCACAGCGATGTTCAGTTACACAACTTGAATCTGCACCTTCCCGAACCTAACCCAAACCCCAAACCCTAAAACCCTAAACCCCTAAAACCCTAAACCCCTAAAACCTAAAACTCACCCCTAACTGCCCCAAATTCGTCCAAGAGTGTCGTGCACAGGTCAAAAATTTTGAAGGAGAATTGCTAAGGTTCTGGAGCAGGCACAAACGTAACCCTCCACTACAAACCCTAAATCATCACATTCCTTAAACCCTAAACCCACCGACAACCACCCCCAATTTGTCAAAGACTTGTCCTACAAACAAGATTTGAAGCTCACGAAGAAAAGTTGCAGGCACAATCACTTGACATACACATGCGACATGGAGAATTCTAGGAGGACGACGCCATAGAGGCCTTCTAGACTTTAGAGAAAGAGTAATTCGATGGAACCTGGGTTGACGGACAGATTGTTACCTTGGTGCGTGGCGTGCAGCTCCTGCTGGTGCGGTTGCGTAAAGGGTCCGGGTGCGGCCGAGTGTAGTAGAGCACCGAGGATCGGATTCCAGGTCGTTGCGAGAAACGGAGCCTTCGCTGCGAAGCGGCTTCCTCGAGTGAGACGACAGCGCGGGTCGGGTCTCAGTGGGCTGGGTGCGGATGTGAATAGCCTTCAGAGGGGCCGCCCGTCCCAGTTGGGGAACGGTGTTCCTTCGATGGAGGGGAACGAGCGAACCCACGTGAATTTTCCCGTTTAGGTGACCCAAAGTGAAAATAGGAATAGCTCTTCAAACATTTATCTCTTTATATTACAAAATATGCCCAGGGTGAATTGATGGAGCCCCGTATTCCTTGCACACGGTCGTTGCGGAGCTCCGCCTTCGGGCCGAGTTGCTGCCCGGGTAGCTGCGGGGAGAAAAATCCGTCGTACCTGATACCCGCTCATTCACGAAGTTGGCGGAGGTCTCGCCCAAACCCTAGCCGCCTCATTCTCCCACAACTTCGTTCTACCGCAGTCCTAGGCCTGCGACACAGTTCACCTTTAAAACTTGGACTTCGGTTTAGTAACTCTTCTCTTTCATAAACATAAATTTCCCATGTTGAATTCTCAGCATGAATCGCGTAAATATCAAGAGCTCCTTGAAGACCGAGAAACAACAATATCTCTCACGAGCCATGCGTTGAAAAAATGAATAAAATCTATGGAGTAGTTGGCTCTCGTGTGAAAACAGATGGATTGGACATCAAAGAACTCGAAAGTTTGCAACAATAACTTCACTTATGATTTTCAGAGAATTTGGTAGCACTGGTCACAACCTTGTAAAAACCTGAGAAATTTATAGAAGACTGTTGGGAAACAATGGTTCTCATCTTTTGCATCTCATGGTTGTTGGTCCTGTGCACACAACAAACTCTTGAAAATCAAAAGTTGGAATATGCAGATTGTAACACACTGTTCATCACAGGAAAGTGATGAACTAGTAGCCAAACATATTTGAAGATACATACATGTTGCCTGTAACAAGAGACGCTGCAGCTAACACTGCTTCATCACACGCCAGGTTCACTCTCACCCTCTGCAAAAGTGGAAAATGAATCTACTTCGACTTCAAAAAACATCAAATTATGGTTTACCCTCTTTTTTGTGGAATTTTCACCAGGGAGCAGAAATTGGAGCTACCATAGAATTATTCATCAGCCGAATGCTCACATGAGTGATAGTTAAAACCAGTTCATCAGAATGGTCACAGAATCAATAGCTAGTGGTCATACTATATGTGATAATTTACACATGAAATGTTTATCGAAACTATGATCACGTGACGTTAAACGGCATGACTTGAAGTCTTGTACAATTTTTGTTCTTTGACGAACTTGCCTAGGTGTGTCTATCACCAATTTCTTCTATTTAAAATCTGAAGGGATGTCATCAATCCTATCACAATGAACTCAGTCTGCTTTCAGAGGTATTATTACCATGATGTTAAAGAGCTGCATAATTTGACGTGTACTCTTGAATCAAGTCTCGCTTCTCATTGTGTGTTCCCATGAGGACAGAGTGTTCATCTACATAGCTCATCAATGAAAAGAAGAAAGTCATCCCTCCAACAAAGAAGGAATGTAGGTATGAAGGACGCTTGAAATCCTACTAGGAAGGACTGCACGATGGTTTACTAGTACAAGCGGTTGATTGACCTGTTACACACATGAAAGATTACAAAGGGTCAGGCTTTGTACAGTTGCAGGCCTATGATCTACAAGCCCCATCCTAAACCGAGGGCGCGGTGGCTGCGGGAGAACGAAGGCACGCTAGCTGCGGAATAACGACGTTGTGGAAATGCGGGAGACCGACAGTTTGCAGGCTACGGCGAGGGTTTGGGGAACGACGCTGCTGGGAGTGGGGGAGATCGAGGGTTTGGGTGCCGGAAGACAAAGTAAACTGGGGGACCTTTTCTTGATGGCCAGGTATTGCCCGGGTATCGGGCACGACCGATTTTTCTCCCCGTAGCTCCCCGGGCAGCGACTCGGCCCGAAGGAGGAGCTCCGCAACGACCGTGTGCAAGGAATACGGTGCTCCCGAATTGACCCCCTCGTTGGTACTTATCCGAGGTGGGCCCCGTCTTAATTGCATGGGGTTCATTTTTTTGGACCTCTTATTTTGGGGGGTCCAGAGGCTTTTTTTGGATTCTTTTTGACAAATTTGGGGTCTACAACCATTGTTAATCCAACAAGACCCTCACTTTCTATAAATAGAGCCCTATCCAAAAACAAAATAGGGGCCAGGTTTGGCCCCACCATCTCGTGGCCCCCCTCAGGTAAGTACCAACGAGGGGGTCAATTCGCCCTGGGCACAAAATACGGACTGCGTAGTGGACTGTGTGAGCCCTACTATAGCGAGTAGCGGATTTGCTATTTCCTACTTGCTGAGCGTGGTAGCACAAGGGACGTAGGAAATAGGAAACTTGCTACAAGCTGGAGCGCGGCGAGCACTACCAGCTACACATCGTAGCGATCTGTGAGCTAGCGAGGTCACAAATATAACTTTTAGTCGGTCATCATAATTTTCAAAGGTGATCCTTGTATTCTCCACGAGGTCGTTATATTCGCCAAGGTAATGATTGTTGGTGTATTATTGTCAGTATTCAGCTTGCCTGGAACCAATCAAAAGCGCCTAAACCAGTTGGCACACCGCTACGGTTCTATATTAGTCTCATGACCAAAAATTACCACCGTGGGACAAGATAATCTTGCAGAACTATATGTTGATTTCGGATTCCCTAGTAGGACCTCACGGTATCGCCGGTGGGGTCTCTGAGATGAATATACGTATCATTGTTGGAGTACATGATTTCATGGGACATAATATCATAAGATTGCGTATTGCGGGATAGGGAATAAGGGGGCAACGGCAATTCCCCGTTCCATCAAGGACAACGGGGATCTACAGAAGAGATCGAGTGACAAGATTTAGAGGAGGTTGAGTTCATTCTAGTGACAGTAGATGAGACAACGTTGTTTTAATGAGGTTAAAATGTACCTCATGATGCTATATTGCATGTACAATCTAACCTCTTTACTACGACTCTCTATTATATGACAACCTCGATTCTATGACACATTTTCGCGTGACCAAACTTTGTAGTCTTACACTCCCTTTATAATACAGCTGTAATGCTCGATATTGTGACACTTTGAGATCCCCACTTTGTCATATTTTAGAGGGAATAAATGCATTGAGAACATGTTATCATGTTGGGAACAAGTTGTGAATGCTAAGAACAAGTTGTGAACAATGGGACACATGCATCACAAATTAAGATTCTTCTTTCTTGTAAATTTTCTTTGGCAACCTTTTTCTAGTAGATACTTTTGGCAACCTTGCGACATCTATTATTTTGCATACTAATAATACCTCAAAAATACGACATTTAGGTTCAAAATGTCATATTAACAATTATGTGACACCTCGTTTTTGCGACAGTTTTTGGTTTTTCAAACTTGTCATATTAATCCAATAGCTTTGAATTTGACCTCATCGGTGAAGATTTATGCAAGTCCCTCAATCTCGCCGAGCTGGAACATGGACACTTGCGGTGCGATAATCCTCTCAAACTGTCATTTACCTTTCCCTAGTCTAAGATTATCTCTGCAAATCTGCACAGGATCTCTCGCCACCATCGGCGACAATAGCGACTTCTCATTGCACTCAACTAGTGCATTTTCTACGACCTAAAGTTGTGTACGAAACTCATGCTCCAAATCCATTTACAAACGGTGAATTCCCCCTTTGCCATTTACAATGTGACTATCATAAATTTTCAATACTCACAAAATTACATACACTTTGCCTTCAAAGACTTCAAGACTTACTAAGTAACATGCTCACAAAATTTCATACACTCTGGCCGCACAGATAGAAAGATTATAGTGTTTGAATTTAAGAAAATGGTTCAATTTCTTCCTTGCATTGAGTGGATTAGAAGACTTTAACTTCACTTGGTATTAAATTTTTGCACGGCGCAAGGTCTAAATTAATTTCCATCTCGTTAGGGATGATACTAGTTCTTTGTACACCATTTTTTAGAGGTAGAATAGGTAGCATATTCAAAAAAATTGTGCAAGTTTTGTAGGTACAATAATTGTCATTTTCCGTTATATTTTGTTGAAAATTTAATATGTTTTAGAATGATAATCTAAACGGTCAATAAGAAGATTTGCGCCACATATTGTTGTAGAGAAAATAAAAAGTGAATACTATGAAGATCTCTAGGTTTAATGTAGAAAAGGTGAATATTTTTTCCCCGCTTGCTCAAAATGTGTAAAAATGTTTGACTTGAGTTAAAAAAAAATTTACACTAAAGACAAGAATTTTTTTGACATCTTCAAACAAGATAATATTCTCTACATGCATGGAAATTCTCAGTGTCAATAGAGACTTCTAGCAAAATTTTGGAGCTAGCCGGAATCCCTATCTCTAACTTTGAATGGTACTAACTTTCAAACCATGAATCCAAAAATAATAATAAAAATATCTCCATGGAGCTCATATCAGAGACAATCTAGTGTAAGAGTTTTAAAATAAAATAAAATAAATTCGAATTTTAGGAACCTGCCCAAAATCCAAAACGTACGCCCCACGTACACTTGGGCTCTTAGGGGTTAAGACAGCTGAATCTGTAGTACAACCCCCAGTTTCTTGTGGCCACTGTTTACTGTTGTACAAAAGATAATTTACAAAAGTCCAGCCTGAAACGAACTGTTGCCATCCAGTGTATTTGTCGATCAACAACCTAGGCAAAATTATACCACTACGAAGTGCAGGTGCTACTGACCTCGCCTTCAAAAGCTCGAAATACCTCACCGACATAGGGTCCAAATTTATATTTACAGTCTTCTTTTGAACTCATACATCCATTAAACGATTGGCAAAGATTTCACCTCACGCCCTTTTCAGCAAGTTCGGCCTTGACTCGGGCAAAGTACGTGACGTCCGGCTGCGTGGTCAGGAAAGAAGACACCCATATGAGAAAGATCAACATGTTTAGCGCAACAAACGATGTCTGCAGGTTTCATATTCATACTCTAACGCAAGGAGAACGATTGCAATAGTCGGAAACAATGACAATTTAGAATAAGTCTAAGAAAGCACTCACGTAACCAAAGTTGGTAGGTCCACCCCATGTGTTTGTCTTATGATGCACCCCTGACCAGCTGCATCAAAAACCACCAAAAAAACAAGAGTCAGGGTTCTGCATAGAAACAACACTAAATACCATATTCAGCCTTATCCCAGCAACGAAATCCTCGGTATGCGCTTCATCACAATACTAGAGTTAAAATTGGAGTCCGATAACAACACGACCATTCTGTTGAGCAGGAATACTCACGTAACAACATCGCTTAGTCCTGTGGTGATGGAAGTGCCAACGCTAAACAGCAGCCTCCGATCCCAAGCAGTCTTTAAAAGGCTGAGCACGTCTTCACCTTCTTTGGTGAAAGGCAGGTATGCAACTCGCTTGGTGCCTGTGTAGCGTCGACCTGGACTTGGATGCTCAGGACCCTGTGTCAAACAAAACCTCTTAGAATACAAACGCAGCCAGTGATTACACAAACTGTCAAGACGAAAAACACACCTGTATTCCACTGGGGAAATTGTAGTGAATTTGAATGACATCAACGTTGGGGAACCCTTCAAGGCCGATACCAAACTCAGGACTCCCGGCAGGAATGATGCGCACGGTCATGGTTCCGTTTGGCTGATTTCCAGTGATGGCGCCATACGCCGTCATGCACACTGGACAAGTAGGCCGAGTCTCGAACCATTTCATGATACAATCCTTGCAGAAAACATGGCGGCACTTGGACAGCATGATCACCGAGGTCCGCTCCCGCAAACTCATCACACATATGGCACAATCGTCATCAGAAGTCTCCATGAACGGCTGCAAATCGTTCGCGTCGTAAGAGAGGGAGCCTGTCCCAGCTGCAACCGATGGAGACGGGACTGATTGAGGAAGGGAAACACTAGGTGAAACACCTGCTGCTCCAACTGAAGTTCCTGGAGACACCAGCCGCCGCCGAACTTTGCGCGTGAACTGGGTGTAGACGTTGCGCTGCACCGCATCCGCCTCGAACTCAACGACGTATTTCTGATGGTTTATGCGGATGGACACGCCGCCCGGCGCCGCAGCCTGCAAGTACGCATTGCTGCTGCTGTGGCACTGCCCATACGCCATCTCAATCTGCGCATTGATTGTCACGTCGTAAGAACGCCACACGCTCTCCCACCATTGCCACTCCACGGTCCCCGTCTGCGGATCCACGTTCCTCCTCACCGGCCTCGAGTTTCGAGTACCCCAGTTGATCTGTCACGCACGCAACCAAAATTAAACACCTTCTTCCTCAAATCACATCTCACCCCAATCCAAATCCATCTCTCATAATTTCCCCAAAAAGCTCACACAAAACGCACGATCTAGGACCAAGGAAACGAAACCCTGATCGGTACCTGGCAAGGAAGCTGCGCCTGGAAGGTGATGGAGTGCGTGTTGACGGCGGCCGGGTGCCCCGCGGCAATGCAGACGTCAAGCGAGGGGAGCTGCGCCTGGAAGGCGGCCTCGATAGTGGACGACATCGCCGGGCTGTAGGGGTTCCATTGATGCGAATCCGTCATCCATTCCCACGAAACAGCCGCCATCGCCAAAACCGAACAGCCCCAGCACCAAAGCAGACCCCAAGATAGAGCAGATCAAAAAAGAGAAGCAAAGAAGCACACAAGAATTGAACACACAGTTGCTCTCATAGTCCTCCTCCTACCACTTCTTCTCCGACTGGTAGCCGACTATCTATACTTGCCTACTCTTTCCCATGCACCTCTGCTTTAGTCGGCACCGAGGAACGAACCGCGAACCATCGCCTGGACAAACCAGAGTCTACTACGTCTCTAGATCATCCAAGACATAATCTACGCGGTGGTTACATTTGGATGGCCTCAGTGCTCGCCTTGACATCTACGTTCTTTCTGTATCGCTTCCTTCGCGTTCACGCAGCTCCTTTTCTTTTGTGACGGAATGTAACTTTTATTTTTCCGTCATTTCATCTGCTTGCTAAAAATCTTAGGAAATAATTCATGGGAATAATGTTTGGTCGTATTTTGGAATTTTGAAGCAACTTTTAATCTGAGTAATTGTTTTTTTGTAAATTTCTTTTTTAAAGTTATGGATGTTTGTACATTTGGAGAGGATGCTTGCAAAGTGATAGAAATGAATTTGTAGTAGGTACAAAGATTAATAAGTTGATTGTTGTTGTGGGTGTTTGTCATAAATGAATAAGTTGATGCACTTTATTCATGTAATCTTTTCTACGAACAAGATTTTTTGGTTTAAGAACAGTTCCAACATCATATTATAGGATTCTAAATTTTCTATTATCTCGACGTCTTTACAACAAGGATAAAGTGTACTGTCACAACTTCTTCTAGTGTATACACTTTGAACTCAGCACACTGTCACTTTCAAAAATTTCAATGATTGTTTGATAGAACATAGTAGTCTAATCATGTCTACACCCTTCACTCAAACTCTACAAAAAAAATTATAGAATGCAATGACTACTAGTTAACTATTAGTATACTTATAAACAAAGTAAATAGAAATTTACATGCAAATTCAGCAATTGTTAAAAATATATAAAAGCCATTTTTTTCACTGTTATGTTTCAGTTCATAAACTCAATTTTTTCTATAGTTTTTGGTCATAAAGTAGAAAAAAAATTTAAATGAAATTCAGTTTCAAAATCACTTTCAAATGATAATAGCCCTTCATAAACCTAGTCATAGAAATGTTATCTAAAGGTCATTATCAAAAACATAATAATATACTTTCTACACTAACTTATAATCCCTATATTTTATATTGAATACCTGTAATTGTACAAAACTTGATAAGAATATGACCCTGTATGAAATCAAATTGAATACAATCTCGTCAGAAATTGAGTCACAATGCAGTCATTGATACTCTACTCAAGACTAAAGGTTGCACATTGTGCATGCAATCACCAACACAAAAGTAGAAAATGTGAGGAGTCCAATTCGCAAATGCTCATAAGCTTTCCAGCAGAAAGACCACTAAAAATTAGCCAGATTGTTATTTTCAGCATCTATGCAAGTTGAATTAGGAAACCTACATGGTCCACGGATTACTGGAGATTTTTAGACGTTTTAATTTGAATCAAGTCCAATTTGAGGACAAACACAAGTGCAGATGCATTGCCAGATGCGCAAGCAACAGGAAAGAATTTACCAAAGATGAATCACATCAAATAGATAGATCAAGTGGTTACAGAAAGCTGAAACTTACTTGCAGAGCAGACACTCTAGAAGACGGAATGCAGGCAAACAAGCCTCCAGGCCCTCACATCTAGGCGAAAGCTCCCCAGGTCCATTTCGTTGCAGATCCCGTGGCCTCATGCTCGAAAATGGGAGCCTACGTAAATTTTACAATTCATGTGAAGTGTCGACAGATCTAATATTGCCCATATAAACACAGAGGTAGCCAACCAATAAATGCTCGTCACGAACTAGTGTGCCTCCTGTTCCACCGTGTTGGAAGCAACTTCCGAATCTGCACAAACGCCACCGTTTCATCAGCGGCATCCTTGAAGCCTGGTTCAATCATGTCCAGAATCGGCATGAATCAAGTGCAAGGACGTCGTCTGGCACTGCTGAGGTCCACACACTCACTTAAAGTGGCACATGGGAGCGATTCTGCGTCCTGCGGAGGCCATGTTTTCCTTGAGCTGCATGTCATGGACCCACAGCTACCACCACATGACATACCTCGCCACAACCCAAACTTACACATAAGTTTGAACGTGACAAGCACATTTGGGGCCTACCTTGCACATTCATCGCTTCCTTCATATCATTGTGGCTTGGAGCTTCACGTCCGCTGTGACTACGAGCCATGACATGCGCCCACATTCGCAGATGCTGTGGCTCCGTTTCCTCTTCGTCCTGCTCATCAGCGTCGCCGAATTCCAGCTCCTCGTCACCCCTATACCCAGGTTCACTTCCATAGCCAGATTCTACATTCTGGTTCTCGCTTCCAACCCAACACTGATCACAATCG
The DNA here is from genome assembly GCA_963971425.1 of Bryoerythrophyllum caledonicum. NCBI lineage: Eukaryota > Viridiplantae > Streptophyta > Bryopsida > Pottiales > Pottiaceae > Bryoerythrophyllum > Bryoerythrophyllum caledonicum. The sequence continues at coordinate 27,755,325 of OZ020518.1, forward strand.
GCTCTGCCGTCTCCGCGGGAGCAGCCACAAGTTGTCCAGTCTTTCCCCAGAGCGTTCATTTCTGACATCAGACTGCCGCCTCCGGCACAGTTGAAGAGCTCGCCGCTGGAATCCGTCGGAGTAACCGGGAAATCCGACCACTTGAAGGGGCCGGCCTTGGACGTTGGCGCTGTGGATGGATCGGAAGCGTGGACTCCGTACGGAGCCCTGTCACTGCTCCTGTCTGAGCCCGAGTTGCGACAGCCCCCCGGCCCGCATCGCTTCATCCTCTTTCGTGCATGAAAGCCATCTTTCCACCTCCACAGCCCGCGAGCAAGCGCGTGCGAGAGCTGCTTCCGGCACTTGCTCCAGCCGTGAACTCTCCGCTCCTGCACTAACCGAGCACCACTACGCTCGCCCGGAACCTTTCCAAACTCGAAAATCCCTCTGTCGGAGCCCACCCGTTTGAACGCGAGCGCAGGCAAGGTCTCAAAATCTCTCCCTCTACACCGGTGCTGCAGGCTGCCGGGAAATTGGAACCCCGATGCTAGTGTAGGGCGAGTGGTGGACGCAGCGCCCGAGTTAGGGTTTCTCTCTGGCTGTTGGCCCTCACCTAAAGTCTCCACCTTAGCATTCTCGGGCAAATACTCGCCACGAACGCTGTGCTCCGGGCTGACAGCAGCTGAGCTCGCAAACGGATTCCAATGGCCCAGCTGCCGGGTGCACTTGTCCAAATTCCGCGCAGTGTACAGCGCAGGCAAGTCGGGCCTTCCCTCAACTTTGGGCCGCCGCTTCGGCCTCCCTGGCGGCCTCGAAGCAGCTGCCACCGGCGCCATAATCCACCTCAAAACATCACAAAAACGCAGCTAAACCTCACTAAACGCGCTTCACTCATCAAAATTCCGAACCGTACAAAATCGATAATCGACACACATAAAAATGCAAAGTTAAGAAGCGCCACTAGAGCCACCACCCGAACCAATCCCTCGAACGTGCATTGCGGAACCTAACCACGACACAACAGGATCCGGGACAGGACACCACCCGCCCCTCTGCGGCCCCTAAGGCGATGTCACGTCCTCCGGAACATATCTCAGAAGCGTATGATCCCTGTCACGAGACCGGCACGCCCTCGCAAACACACGCGCCGACGCCCCGTAGTCCAGCCCCTCCATAACCCCGGCAAAGCTCGTCATCAAGCTCCTCTGTCTCCCCCCTCTCTCTCTCCCTGGCCAAAACACAACCCCACCAAACTACGCATCCACGCACAGTCTCGAGAGGGAAAGAACTTGAGGAGGAATGTAGCGGAGGCGATTGACAGCGCGAGCTTGTGAGCACACGACGACGATGACCAGAAAGCAAGTTACTGTAGTGCAAAGCTCGCGAGAATGGCCCGTAAGTCGGCGGAGCGTCGAAGGGCGGTGCTAAGAGCGGTACAAGTATTCACCCTTTCACGACGAGGCCATGCATGGGACCCTGAATTTTTTTATGATTTAATAGATTCTGCACAACCGTATCTACACAATGAGTTCACTTTTTCCACATAAATCATTGCAGTCCGTTATTGCCTCAATCGATTGGAGATCAAAAAGTTGTGTTAAGATAAGCCCCCCCATAACCAACAAAAACCCATAGCCAAAGCCTATGAAATTGGGGTATATCCAACCCTCTTCCATCCCATTCCCACCAACTCACCTCCAAATGGAGGTTTGCTACTAGTCAAGACCCTTACTTTTGGTCGTTGGTTATGGGGGTACCTGCTGCTGGCCACCCACCAAACATGGCTGCACAGTTTGAAAATCCAGTTTTCATCGAAAAAATATGAAATCACTTGGGTTGGAATTGTAGTTCTACTGGGTATCACTGAAAAATAATAGTATGATTATCTCCTCCTCCACATATGCACATTCCTTAACTTGTCGGTTTAGAGGGGCTTACCTTAGATGGAGGAAAGCATAGCGCACAACCGCTCCGACTAGTGCAAATCAATCCGATAGTTCAACCGCTCCGAAAACTCGTCTCATCGATCACATTCTGGTTCCTTCGTTGTTAAAGTGTTAAGTTAGTGAGTTCTTGGAAATAGAAAGTTTGAGAATATTAGATGGAGAGACCCATAGCCGATATAGTTAGCTGGATGGGGTCTAATATGATATTGTGTGTCAAAGGAAATTATGTAGGAAGATGAAGAATTGGTAATGAAACTCGACAAATATTTTTTCAAGTTTCATCTCAAAGATGCCAATTTGATACAAAATTTTAGAAGCCAAGAATCCACCAAAGCCCATAACTTAGAATGGAGTACTTGTCATGAGTTGGGTTGGATTTTGTGCCCTTTGCTGAATACTAAGAAGTAACATGGAGTAAAAGAGAGAAGGCATGCTATGCATGATCCAAAATTGCATTGTCCTTTGGAGGCTTTTGAGGCAAGGCCACCAATGACAAGCTTTTTGAGTGACGTGGAACAATCCAAAATTGCACATCTTTGTGATCCAATGCCGCTACTGACTATTTTTTATTACAACTTTTTTGAAAAATTTTAGAATGATTTTGTCAAACTTCACCATTTCATGCATACTCTACAGTTTATCAGTATTGGATGGAGGTGCGGTTATGGGTTACTCCACCTCATTCATAGTCTAGTACAAACAGAGCAGTTTTGTGCTCATGCTGACCAAGAAGAAGAAGAATGCCGGTCTCCAAAGGAGGCCGACGTGAATAAAGTGTCTATTCGTTCCACTACTAAGACCATGCCCTCCGGACAGGGAATTAGTAATCCATGCTGACCAACATAGTGCTTGGAGGATCTCCACCGGTGTTGTAAACCTTGTCAGCAATAAGAAAGTAATGATTGAATATTCCACACTTTTTCGTATCAATAATTTAGCATCCAAACTTGATGTAAGAAATTATTTTCAAGAAAAGCCATTTTATTTTAAGGCATCAATGTTTTTTTCATTCATGTACAATCTTTCTGCTACCTAAGTGTGAAATCAAATCTTACCTTAAAAAAGAAAATAGGTGATCATCCGTGAAGTCAAAACCGGAGACATGGTATTTGTGCCAAGATTGCCCTTGCCCTATCAAAGTCGACAAAGATTTACACTAGTATCCCATAACAGTATATGGACAAGTCTCATTTTCCTTCTTTCTCTCTTAGTATTGAAAATCTAAAGCCCCTTTGAACTAAAATACTCATAAAGACAAAACTGTCCATTTCCATGGCTCATGAAACTTCAAGTGAGTTCATAAATCCCCTTAAACTCAAATCAAATTATATGTCAATTTTTTTCAAGAAGTTGAAATAGTTGCATATACAAAAGATGCTTCTATCTCTATCTCTCTAAATATAATAAATAACATGTGATACTCCGTGAAGCCAAAACCTAGGGTGCCCGGGTATGTAACAGGCATATCAAGTTAATAATGAGTTTATATCAAGGAAATCAGGGGTACATAAAGTAAATAGCGGATATATAAAGTATGTAGCGGGAATATTAAGTGTAACGAGTATCTCTCTATAATAAAAGAAGAGGGGTTTATCCGGTGATAGAACCCGGCAATACCCACACCAAACAACGAGGCGTTCACAAGTACCTACCCGCACAGCCCCACTCAAGGCAATTCTACTCAAGAAAAAATGAACTGGTAAAGTGAACAATGAATTTTCTGAAGTTTGTGTCATCTGCGCCATCGGCATCATCTGATTGGTTCACAAAAGCGTCTTGCGTGTTACTAGGCCTCAAATGAAATTAGTGATTAATCAAAACATTAGTAAAGCGATTCGCAATTTGGTGAATTTCTCAATTGATAGAAAGTTTTAAGTCACCGGGAATTGCCCTTGCTCCGTTTGAGACAACATGTCAGTATGCTACCCCGTTCACTGCATATACTGTGGACTAGGCTATTTGGAAATGCCTACACTAATTCCAATAAATGTAAATTACAGTGGTCCACCTCAATTCTCAATCCACATCAAATCGTGTTCTTCAAAAAATAGTGTGGGATGATTCAAAATTGTTGATACAAAATTAATGTAGTTTGATGGAGCGGTGACGTTGAGGTATAGGCAAGCGGGGGAGGGAGTGGAAGACATTTGGTAGGTAGTGGCGGCCAGGTGGGAGTGAGCAACTTGACACATGTTAAAATGTGTCCACAATAATTGTATTCCAAAACCAAAATTGATGTGGTCCACATCATTTTTTACCCACTTTACCAATGCATCTACACTATTTTTAGTGTTTGGTATAGTAATGAATATATAACACGTATATAACATGTACATTTAATTTTTGCATTTACATATGTTTACTTAACCCATTAAGGCCATGAAGGCCAATATGTGGTCTTTGGAGGGGAGGGGGTAAAACCACACCGTAGCAATGAATTGAGGAAACATGGTCCAAAATAGTCTTCACAAGAGATGTGCAACAAGTTACAACAACTTCGACAAGACCATAGAAGTACAAATTGGTGCCTAGAATTTGGTGGTGAGCCTGATTTTTGTGAAGTGGGATTGCAATGAAATGTACCTTCTTTGTAAATGACGTTCTTCATGATCTATCACACTCATAGATTCTTTCCAGCTTGTACGCCTTAAAGGGTTAATTGGGGATTGCCTTGGGTTAACTAAATACGACGAGGATCTACACTTGTTTTTATTTTTTAAACTAGTACTAACACTAGTAGACCGACTTGTTGTGCCTAATAGGAAATGTTAGTTTAGATAAGTTAACTAAAATTATAAAAGAAAAAGAAAAAGAAACAAAAGTAACAAAAGTAAATGCCACGTGTTGCCACCTCCTATGGCGGGTATCACCTAGGTATCACATGATACTTATAGGCCTTTTATATTATTTAACTAGTGGACCCCCCGTTGTCTCCAAAGGACCAATGATAGTCCTCAATAAAGTGAACATATGCCCGTTATTTAGAAACCCAAATTTTCTAGATACATCAAATAAAAATGACCGGATATTGCCACATGGCGCATTTTGAGATGCCTAGGTACCCGTCCGGGTATTAGCCCTTGGCCATCTATAATATATAGTAGAAGTAGAAGAGGCTAGAGTACCGACTCGTTGTGCCCAACAGGTAGTGTAAGTTCAAGTAAGGTAATCAAAACTATAAAAGTAAAAGTAAAAAGAAAAGAAGTTAAAGTAAATGCCACATGTTGCCGCATCCTACGACAGGTATCACCTAGGTATCCCCGGTTTCCATTGCCGGATATGTCCCTTCTTCTTTTACCTAGCTATTGCCACGCGTCAAGGAAGGCCAATATCAGGGTAGGTCAAGTATCGCCACGTGGCGCAAAGGATTGCTTGGATACCGACCGGTTATGGCCCCTCCTCTTTTATAACATGTAATAGATAGACTAGTATTATATTGAGCCGTTGTTCCCAACTGGTAGCGTAAAAGCAAAAATAAATGTACATGCCTCATATCGTCGCCTCCTACGCCATATATCATTTGAATATCTCCGGTTTCCATCACCATGGGAATGTCCATTCCTCTTTTACCTAGCTATTGCCATGTATCAAGGACAACCAATGTTGAGGTAGGCTCGGTATTGCCACATGGCACGACAGATTGCTTAAATACCAACCGGATATTGGCCTCCCCTCTTTTATAATATGTAGTAGACTAGTAGACCCTCCAGTGTCCCCAACGGACCAAAGATAATCTTAAATAATTGTAAACATATGCCCATTCTTTAGATACCCGGATTTCCTATGTATATAAAGTAAAAGTGACCTGAATATTGCCACGTGGCGCATTTTGAGATGCTTGGGTATGGGTCTGGTTATTGGCCTTGTTTTTTTATGATACAGAGTAGATAAGATACCGTATACATTTTGAGCTTTAACGTTCTTGGGGTTACAGTCCAACCTTGATAAAATCACATCCTCCATTTTACTAACAAGTTTGATGTAAACAAGGTGTGACATATTTGATATTGTCACATATAGAGGATTTATGCATGATGTGATAATATCAAAAAAGAGGTAGTAACACTAATGAAGATAACATTAAAAGAAAACCTTACTATACTTTTTTTTTAAAAGGTTGAAACAAAGAATTATTATCAAGATTGGTCATAGAAGAGAAATTTGAATTATCCCCACTTCCGAATTTTTTTTTTATATATATATATATAAGCCAAAAAAACACCACTACCTTTCGGACAAAAACGAGGATATGGAATCTTCAAACTTCCTATCCAAAGTGAAACAAAAGATAGAAGCCAAAACACATCATTCTTAGGTGCTTCAGAACTTCATGCAAGGTAAGATATGGAAAATTCACCTACAAAACTTGTTTCCTCTTTTCAACTTGCAAGAAACGAATGGTCTGTGCTGTTGGGTGAGAGTGAGTCGTCAAGGGCGAAGAAAGGTAGTGGAAGCGTGCGAGGAACCAAGGTTTGGCAAGGTTCAAGCACCACGGCCTTGGTGTAGTGGGTCATGGCACACCGGTGAGGTGGTTGTGAGTTCAAGTCCTATTGCCGGCGTGGTGCCTACCACCATAGTCCACCCAATTATGGTGGGGGGTCCCAAGGCCTCGTTGTATGGGGACCCACAAAGCCCTTGGGGGAGATGACATGTCCCTTGTCTCTAAGCAATTAGTGTAGGGAAGCATTTAGTGTAAAAAAGTGTTTATCCTCGAGAGGGGGGAGTAGTTCTATTGTAACACTAGCCTATGTCCCGTGGCCATATGCTTAGTGAAGAGAATGAACAAACACTTTACTCACGCCGGTCTCTTTCGGAGACTGGGGTTCTTCTTCATCTGGCAAGGTTCAGCGAGGGCTTGAGCCCAAGGGCCTACATCACCAAGTAGTTTTGTAACATCGATTTCACTCGGCTGTTCCAAACTTTTCAGTGGACAATTCCAAAGCTTTAATACTTTTCGGCCAAGGGCAACGAAACAAGTCACTAAGATATCATCCATCCGGACACTTTTTCATCTGTACAACTTCTTATTATCACACTTACACCGCACTTTTGAAAAAAAAAGTGATATTATCAAGAGCGATAGGGATATTAACGAGGGGTTTTGAACTAGAGAAATAAGTTTCAAGGTTTTGGGTGATAGTATCAAGGTTTCTATAAATAAGGGTGATACTATCAAGGTGCTCTACAAACAAGGTGATAATATCAAGGTGCGCTATAAACAGGGTGATAACATCAAGGTGTTCTACAAACAAGGGTGATAATATCAAGGTGTTCTATAAACAAGGGTGATAATATCAAGGTTAGACTGATCACACCTGCTACTGCAATGTTGGAGTATCTGGACTGCTCAGTCGTTATCCAGGGCTCTAGTTCAGGACGTGGGTGAAGATGCTCAATTTCTCCACTGAACGTTTCGCCGCACCAACCGGTACAGTTGGTAACGTGCACCGGCCCCGGTACCGGCGCACACTACGAAGCCAACAGCTGTGACCTGTATGTTACGTAAAACGCCTCAAAGAAATTTCTAGGGTTTTAGCCTTAATGGCTATGGCGGCCATGGCGGCTATGGCGACCCTGCGTGGTGGGCGTGCCAAGGCCGTGGCGGACGAGCTCCCGGTTGCGTTGCCACCCGCGTTTCTGGCGTTTCTCAAGCAAAATGATTTGGATGCGTCTATCTATGCTGCCGCGGCCACGCTCCCGCGATACATCAGGTGCATTTTTTCTCTCCAGGGGGTGTTCGCCCTCGGAAACGTTAGAATCGATGTTATGGTGTTTTTTTGTGAGGAATGTTGAGGTTTGTTGTGGTGTGGGCAGAGTGAAACCGCAAGGCGGTTCGGAGATTCCGGAAATTGAAGAAGAGCTGGGCGTGAAGCTCGCGCCCTTGTCATGGCTTCCGAATTTCTTCAGTTTGCCACCGGAGGCGCAGATTGCGAGCACCCGGGCGTACCAGCAGGGCAAGTTGTATGGAATGGATGCGGCCTCAGGTGCTGCCGTGGCGGCGCTGGAGATATCATCCGGCGATCACGTGCTTGATCTTTGTGCTGCGCCTGGTAATGCCCGTCGAATTCCTCACCTTGATTGCAGGTTGAATATCTTTGTTCTTATCGGATTTGCTGGTGTGGTGTCGCAGGCGCCAAGTTGTGCATGATGGCTGAGTTTCTAGGAGACTCTGGCTCATTAACTGCAGTAGATATTGCTCGGCCTCGTCTGGCGGCCTGTCGGACCATGCTGCGGAAGTATGAGCTTGGAAGACGAACTCGCCTGTACCTGGGAGATGGGACATCGTTCTCGTTGCTGCCATTGACTGGTACAAGCAAGTTATGCCCGACGAATGATCAGTGCCATGACGACGATGCCGAAGAAGTTACCAGTGACAGTGATCGCCTTCTTGAAAGTGCGTAGTTAATCTCACGACAGCGTTGAACCTCGCAAGTGCAACTTTATGAATTTGTTATCATATTTCATGGACCGCCAGTTATCTCCAGTGAGGGCCAGAGATTCAGTAAACCTCTCCAAGCAGGGTACACGAGTTGGGAGCTTTACCTCTTGACTAATCTTCGATTCTTTTGCCATGCCCTAATCAGGCGGCATCCAGAAGAATGCAAGGATGGAGACAACATCTTTATATGGAGAGTGGAGGTCAGGAAGAACACGACAGGAGAAGCGAGCAGCAAAAAGAGCCAAGTATCTTGGAACACCTCTCGAGATTGGGGAGGGTGGAGCACCGGAGCTTTTCTTCTATGGTGTTGATTCAGGGGTAGTGGGCATGAAAGTGGCAGGTGTGGCGCGAACTTGCTGGGATTCTAATAACACGTCTCTTCCCGGTTATGACAAGGTGATAACCTGCAATTAGCTTCTTAAACCTTGAGGCGATCCTTCACGTTGTAGTGAATGATGATTGCTATGTTGAGTCTTCTTTGATGTCCTCTCGTTTTCAGCACTCAGATATATTTAAAGGTGTTGTCTATGTTGCAGGATTTGTGACAGTTGATGGACTGATTTAGTTTCATTTTTTTACTTGTGCAAGGAAGGTGTTAGTGGATGCAGAGTGCACCCATGATGGTTCTTTAAAACACATTACCAAGTACGAGCAGTGGGGTTGGGATACATTCGAAAGGCGTTTTTTGAACGAAGATCGCATTGCTTCTATCACCTCCCTTCAGGTAAACACGCAGAGTGCGGCAGCTTCCTGATACTTGCTTGACTTTTAGATTGAACAATGCGTCTTGTATTTAATATTTTTCTTTGTTAGGGGCACTTTTAGCATCAGTGGATGTAACTTTTACGACTTCAAAACCATTTCGTCACAAGATAACACATGTGTGTCATTGTAATGTGCAGCTGCGTCTCTTGAGCAATGGATTTAAATTACTGAATCCTGGAGGCACACTTGTATACAGCACTTGCAGGTGCAGTGTCTAGATCTCGCGCTTCTTGCATGTTTTCGGTTTGATGTACTCTGTTGTAAAAATCTTTGAGCATTCTGACTATTCTTACAGCAGAACAAACGATGTCGTAAGTGGACAATTTGATTTCATGAGGTGGTTTGATTGTTGTCTTTTAGCTGGATTGTAGTCTTTCATCTTCGAAAAATGTTTATCTACCTCGAGTAATTCTCAAGATTAGAGTAGTGGAGTGCTGGTTCGCTGCCGCTCGAAGTCTGGCTTGTTCATTAATAAACAGATCATATTCGTGTTCGAGCAGCTTTACCAAGGACCAGAATGAAGGCGTGGTGGAGAGATTTCTGGCAATCCACAACGATGCAGGTCCGCTATAATTTGCTGATTCGAAAGTAGATGCAGTGTTAATAAGTTCTCTCGTTGAGGGTGCTGAGGAAGAGGGACATGACATAAATATCCATCAACCATCTCTGTTGAACTATGGACCGGTGGAGTGGTCTGTGAATTTAGAGATCGTAGCAGCACTGTGTTGTGTACTTTACTGACGCAGATGGTTATTTTGATCCCACAGTTGATGTCTTTTCTGTCATTCCTTACACCAACTGATGCGATGCCTATATTTTGTCTCTCAGAATTGCAAGAAGTGGAGCTGGCGAGGCAATGGCCATGCAGACCGGGGGGTTTGCCTCACACGTTACGGTTCGATCCGGTAGCATCCAACACAAGTGGGTTATTTATGGCGAAACTCACCAAGATGGGATCTGATCTGTCCAGCGAACTGGAGGCTGGAGGAAGGTGTTAAGCTGTCGGCTGGGCGTGACTGCTAATTCTTAATCTCGCCGATTGTTATGCTGAGTCTGAAAATCATTCATTGAGATGACACAGTTTCGAGGAGGTCAAAGTGGCCAACGTCGTTGATAGTGGTTTAATTTTGTAGTCAGGGGCACCTTTTCAAGGAGCTCAAAACTATTGTGAACTTGAACAGCACAGTACCCTCACTAAACATGCTCTGTTTCCCTCGGGGAAGCAGATAGTCCTCGGTTCTCGTCGCTCAGTAGTTTCCTAACGCTCCGAAAACGACTCTCTACACCATTTTCAAGAGATCTGAGCGTTCTGGGACTGCTACAGAGCGTCCATGGAAACTGTTAGAATGTAGCGATAGAGTTATTATGCACGCTTTGGTGACAAATTGTACTAGATATTACAAATTGCAGTGGGCTTTTATGTGAGTACCTCCATTCTTGGGTAGGCTCTACATGAGGTCGGTTCTTACAACCGAGTTGCACAAAAGAAGCCGTTCTTGAGTGATGCTTGTAGAAGTAGAAGGCTTGGATTTGCAACACAAGATTGAATATGAATATATGAGGAGCAGAAGATAATTTGGACAGATAAGTCAACATTTGAGGTAGTACTAAGCAACCAAGTAAAGTGTAGTGCCATCTATTCATCTCTCTTCATTCATCCACCGAGGGCGAGAACCGTAGAAGCGCATGCAGAAGATCCTGTTCCGGAAGGATCGCCCGCGGCTTCACTCGCATCGTCTGTCCGCGCACGCTTTGGTGCATGCCCATATATAAAGCTGCACGCCTCGCTTCCTCATCGCCACCTTGCCCCTCCAGCTCCGCCCCACCATCGCACACAGAGTCCGCTCCAAACGCCCCAAAACATTTTGCAACCAATCGGTGGCACTACTTTTCTGCAGGTATGGTTTTGTGGCATCCTTTCCCATTCCACCGATGTATTGACAAGCTTTAAACTACTGAATATGATGGTCTGGTTGATGGTGTTGGGCAGATTGAGCGATGGCGCCTGAGGTCATGAAGCACAAGCAGGTGGTGTTGGCGTCGTTCCCGAAGGGCATGGTGAAGGAGACGGACTTCCGAGTGGAGGAGACGGAGACGGAGTTGAAGGTTGAGCCTGGCTCCAGCGATGTGGCGGTCAAGCTCCTGTACATCTCCTTGGACCCTTACTTCCGCGAGCTCATGACGGAGGAGGACGTGCTGGGGTTTGGGACATTCCAGATCGGCCAGGTAGGGTCTGGTGCTACCTAACTTCCTTGTGGTTTGAACTTAGTAATATGCTGATTCTTCCATCCTTTGCAGCCTCTGTGGGGTGGCGTCGTTGGCGAGGTGGTCATGTCTGCCAACCCTGAGTTTAAGACCGGTGATGTTGTGCTCGGCCACTTGAAATTCGCGGAGTACGTGATTGTGCCCAAGGGTCAGACGCTCCAGAAGGTGGATGCATCTCAAGCACCGCCCTCCTACTTCCTTGGAGTTCTTGGTTAGTTTGCTGCATCCTCACTGAGTTGCTTCCTCTACCCCTTTTACATGCATGTCAGCTGCGAGGCTTACGCTGTTTCGAAAGTGGGTCTTGCGTGGGTCTCGCCTCTTTTGCATGCCATGAGAACATGCTACATCTTCATTCTATTCACAGTTTCCGTTTCACCGATGGGCACTAGTACAAATTAAGGCACTCCACTTTCGACACTTTCTGACCCGGACATGAAATGATAGCGCAACTGCTCACACCCATCTTATCTCTGAAGAATTTACCTCGGGATTTCCAAGACGATGGATGGTGATCTCTATGTTACAGAAATTTTATATTTGAAAATACGATATGTTTTGATTGCTGATGGTTTTTTGATTGCTTGATTGGAAATGAAGGCATGCCCGGATTCTCAGCGTGGGCGGGTTTCAAGCTTATTGGGAAGCCGAAGAAGGGAGACCAAGTGTTTGTAACGGCTGCCGCAGGAGCAGTCGGGCAGGTTGTAGGCCAACTCGCCAAAGTCTACGGTTGTCGTGTTGTTGGTAGCGCTGGTTCAGATGAAAAGGTCAGTCATGAAATCATTATTTTCTCCTGTTTGTCGCACCATAAAGTTATGTACTACTGAGAATGTTTCTTGCAGACGTTGATGGATGGCTGTTTAGGACGCCTTCTCTGAGCGTATTTGGAAACTCACTTTGGTACTACTAAAGTAATGATCTAATCTCCATTTAGAGCATAATTGACTGACTGCATTATGATCCGCAGGTGGAGTTGCTGAAGACGGAATTTGGCTTCGACGACGCCATCAACTACAAAAAAGAAGCGGATATCACTGCGGCTCTGAACAAGTGAGAATCATATATTCACTTCCTTTGGTTTACTCTTACTCATCAACTTGGCAACTCAATTATTGATCGGATCTGGAACCTGAAAAGATAGCCGAGAGTCTGACGTGGTGTGGACATTCAGGCATTTCCCTGAAGGAATTGATGTATACTTCGACAATGTTGGTGGAGAGACATTGGACGCGGTGTTCAAGAAGTGCAACACGAACGCGCGCATCGCCTTGTGTGGAGCCATTTCTCAATACAACTTGGTAAGCTTAGTCCTCTGAATTTCTGAACCATTTGTCAGAATCATGCTGATATATGCTGGATACGCATATACGTCATTTCCTAGATGCAAATTCTCAGTGAAAATCCAGAGTTTCATTGCTGTAGACCTTTCTGTATTCTGAATACGCTCTGTTGCGTAGATCCAACAGGGCATGTTAGATGTGTCACATTAAAGCAGAGAGCACAACCGGCAATCTAGCCATCTCTGTTGATGTCACATGAAATGATTTGTTGTGTGGTTGATGTCGGGTGTGGCAGTTGGAGGAGGAGAGGTATGGCCTCAAGAACCTGTTCTATGCAGTGGCCAAGTGCATACAAATGGAGGGATTCATAGCGGCGAAGTTTATGGCCGAGCACATGCAAGCGTACGTGAAAGAAATGAGTGGGTACGTGAAGGAGGGGAAGGTGAGGTACAAGGAGCATGTGACCCAGGGAATTGACCAGTTTCCAGCTGCTTTTGTAGGTTTAATGACGGGTCAAAATGTGGGCAAGTCCGTCATCTATGTTTGACATACTCATGAGTAGATTTTGTGAACCATCTTTCAATGTAAATATTTTAACTGTGAATGGTCACAAGTTACATGGTGGTCATAATACCTTCTACCAACATCCCATGATGTTGCAAAGACGTAGGATGTAGAGAAAGTAGCCATTTACATAGCAAAGTAATTTTAATTTCTGAGCAAAAAAGCAACATCCAAACGGATTTATCATGCTATCTTCTACAAAGATAGAAATGACATAGAAACGGATACACTACAAAAGAATCAGTTATGTGACTAATCTCCACTCACTCCAACCTCGTTGATTGGAACCTTGAGATAGCTCTTGCCGTGCAACAAGATGACATTATCCGCTGCCTATTCAGACCTTTGAAAGCCTGTTGTAAATCGAAAGCCTACAAGATATACGCCAGTAAGGGCTATAATGTGTTACCGCTTGTTACAAGAAACAAGGCTTGGAAATCACATGAGGGTAAGGTGAATTCACCATGAAACTTCGAGCTAGGAAACACGATACGCCTCCTATCAGTTACAGTGTGATTATGATGAAGCTGCCACTACAACGTGGAATGTGGCAGTCCGCTTGCCCGTCAATACAAGAACCTCGATCTGCATAACACAAGATTACAGCTGCTGCGTTAGCTAACACTCATCACCAGTTGTATTTAATAAAAATGGCGAATATCAGTCGTTGCATCAGCGAGGCAAAAAGGTGGAAAGCAGGAATTTGTGTTACCATATCGCACTACCATATACTAAGAAAAGGAACAATTGAGAAAAACAAGAGCTCAAGATGAGAACCAGTAGCAAAAGACAGGTGATGCGCGAAAGGGTAGATGAAGCTCACCTGTGCAGCAATCGGCCCCGGTGGTTGAAATTAAGCCTTAGGACGGCGAAGAGGAGTGCTTTTGTTGACATAACAGCAGCAGCATAGCCAAAGAGTAATCTCTTGGATGGTTGGCTACCTCACTCTAGTATGGTACATAAGATACAATGTATCCGCCAAAGGCACACAATCAACACTTGTGCTCAATTGGAGGAAGCTCAGTGCTGAATCACTGAAAAAGAATGCCCCTGAAAACAATCACAAAGATAGAAGGCTATAGTAGACAATCGGAACGAAAGCATTGTCGAGCTGCGAGGTGAAGGCTTCCATTAGGCCCGTGCATGTGGCTGCAATTGCCATTGATCCGACTCGACCAGTCAGAGGAAACGTTGGCGGCATGAAGGAAAGAAGAAGCGACGCTACAGTGATACTTGCGATCCCAGCAATGGTCCCTTCCCATGTCTTCTGACTTGACCTGCTCAACCGCATGGAACCAAAATTGTACCCTATCACAGAGGCCATGGTGTCCCCAATCCCCAGGCTCAAAATCCCCGCGTAGGGTGCTAGTGATCTGTCTGTTGAGCTCAGCCAGACGGGAATAGCACAGCCCAGTAACAAGGAGAAATGACTGATGATCAAAACATCAGAATCTCTCGAGTCCGTAAAAGCTTTCAAAAACGTCTGAATCTTCTCACCGAGCGGGGGGATTCTCTGAACTCTCATTGTTTCTACAAGTATGAAAACGCCCAGCGCCAGAGCGAAGGAGATCCGCAAGAAGTCCGCTTGAAAGGCGAGCGCAGGCACAAACATGACCACAACCATGATGTGAAACCCCTTCCGGATCATTATCCTCGCCATCTGCTTCTTCAAGGTCATTCGGTGTAAAACTAGAGAGAACACACCGATTACCACCACCCAGTACGCACATAACCCTAGTCTCTGCACCGGCTGCTCCATGACGTAGGACAGGATCCATAGAACAGGATGCTGTGATATTCCTGCTACAAGACGCAGCCACGCTGGAGCAACCCAGAGCACCACAGCCAGCACCGTGAAGCAAAACAATGAAGCTCTCGAAGCTGATTCCTCCTTCTCTGGCATCTCAAACGACAGAGCGCTCAACAAGCACCTGTAAAACACAGGAACGAGAAGCATTCCCAGCACGATCGCGTGCACGATCGCAAGCACGGGGTCCACACTCTCCCCCAGCGTCGGCCCTGGCCAAACCTTGTTGGCAAAGAGCGTCAACAAAGGATCCACGACCGCGCTGGCCAAGTAGAGCGTGAATCCATGCGCCACAAGCATCGCCTCTCCCGCTGACGCACACGCGGGAAACGCTTCTAGAAGAGAGTGAAAAACGAACGCACTTCCACCTGCAATTGTGACGCACCAGGCCACACCTTGAAACCCGAACTGCAACAACAAAAAAAGCAGCGCCACCAAAACCACGATCGCGGCTCCTCGCGACCGGGCGCCAATCTTCGACGAAGGCCGTCCATCCACCTGCGGCTTCCTCCCCTCCTCCGCAAACAGAAACCCTAACAAGACAGAGCTACACGCGACCGAGCTCCAAAACTCCACGCGCACTCCCCCACTCCCGCCGAACCGCCCCATCCGAGCAGCCATCGCCAGCGGCGGCGTCACAGCGCCGAGAAGAATCCCCGGCGCTTGAGTGGCGCGAAACCTGCCGCGCTGCTGCGGCCTGCTCTCCAACGCCAAACCGGCCACCACGAGCGACGCCAACGCCGCGCTCACGCCCCAGTCGCGCATCGCCCCTGCAACCCTGACCACGACCGCCACCACCACCGCGGCCTCCATCGCCATCACCGTCGCATTTTGTACAATGAATGCGTCCCCTGCATACTCATCGGAGCGTGAAATCCCTCGCGACCTTCGGGAAACGAATTCCGCCGCTACCTCGCAACTCGGACGCGAGGCGGTGACCATGCAAGCGCGCGTCCTCCTCCAATCCACACTAAAATAACCCCCCCATAACCGATAAGTTAATATTTAGAGAGAGCAAATCAAAATATTTCTAGTGATAGCCACTAAAATTACAATTTCAACCCAAGTGATTTCATATTTTTCCAATGAAAGTGGAATTACTTATGAATTTTCAAAATGTGCTGCCATGTTTTGTGGGGGTACAGACGGAAAGCAAGGGGTCCTGACTAATTGCAAACGTGAATGTGGTGGTAATGGGATGGAAGTGGGATCGGTTATGGAATTTGATTGGTTATGGGGCAAGGCCTCTTTGCCAATTTTTTACCTCTACTAAATTCTTACCATTTCCGTCCACCAGTGTCGTATTTTACTATAACTTATGGGAGGAATGAGTGTGTAACTGGTGTAAAAGTATTTATAAGATGATATCTATAAAAAAATAAAAGCTAAAGTAAACATTCAAAAGTAAAAGTATAAAATATTTAGAGCTTGACCACACGTATGCTTCCATAGAAACCAATTTTATATATAGAAAACTAGTGGAGCCTCCATCGTCCCCAATAGGCAAAGGCTAAATAGGCTAAAAGTAAAAGTGTAAAATAAAAGTAATAATGTAAAAGCGTAATATCTTCCAAAGTCGTAGATAAACTTGACCACACGGAAACCAATCTACTCTAGATCCGGTCTTGGAAATTCACCACAAATTTTGAAAGGAATTTGGAGGACGCATGCAGAGTTCACCTACCTCCTCTACATCATCACAAAGGGGCGCCGTCTTCAAGATGCCCACGTCCTAGGCTTGATTCCATTCATTATTTTGAAAGGGTTGTATGGTTGGCACATTGGATCCTCTAATTACCTTAATAGGGTTGTACGGGGTTGAATGGTTTCAACATAAGTATGGGGATGTATGGTTGCATAGGGTATTGCTAATTATTGGATTTTAAAAAAAAATATTAAACTTATAAGTGATAATATGGTGCTTCAAACACCAAAAGCTCAAGTTGGGGCAACTAAAGTTGGGGCATGGTACTAGAGAGATAAATAGTACATCTTTAGAGATGACTATTGCATTTTTTGGAGGCAGGTGGTACTGAAGGAAACTTCTTAGCAACCCTCATTGGTTTACCTCAAAATTGCATAGAAAATAAAGATTTTATTTTTATTTTAATAAAATATTATTAAAATAAGGCATAATAAATCTATATAGAACCCCTAGTCATTCTAAACATTCCAACTTTCACTATTTAAATTTATTTTTCTATGTAATTAGCTATTTTCCATACCCCTAGTCATTATAAGTCCAATTCTCTTATGGTATACATCTCCATAACCTGAGAGTTTTGGCATGTAATGACGTGACACAAGGTAGATCATACATACATTAAAATTTTGCAATGTGTAGTAAGAAAATATGTCATTATGTTGAGTCAAAGTACGTTGACCCTGTCCGCCAAGGGAAAACAAAAAAAACATATTGCACTTTTCAAATGCATATATTTTACAATCCGTGCGGTCAAAGTCTACAAATTTTTTTGAGTGTCTCCATGTAGTAGTGAACTTGATCCTAGAGTTGAATATAGTAAAAAAAACAATCAAATTAGTCTTGCAATGTCTCATTTAAAAGTGGCAGTCTTGGGGTGGTTTTGGTTTAGGGGTTAATTGCCTTTGACAATGATAATTGTTTAAAGTGAATGTAAATGTTTCCAAAGTAAATGTTTCTTAACCCTTTAACAACAAAGGAACCAAAATGTGGTCAATGAGACCAATTTTTGGGGAGCCATGGCTGATTGAACCGTTGGAGTGATTTGCACTTCTCAAAGCAGTTGTGCGCTACACTTTCCTCCCCCTAATCCATCTTTCCGATCTCCAATTGGTTGAGGCAATAACGAACTACAATGATTTATGTGAAAAGAGTGAACAATGAAATGTACTCCAATGTTGTTGTGCAGAATCTATTAAATTGTGAGAATTCTTAGGGCGGTATGCAAGGCCTTTTTGTTATAGGGTTAAACCTTGTTCAGTCAATGAATGAATCCCGCCGACAAATTAATCCAAGCATCCACATATCCAAAACACGAAATCAATCCAAGCATCCGGGTATCCAAACACAAAAGATCATCAATAATTGCAGGTTGAAGCAACAACTGTTGATAGTAACCAATAACATACAAACCATTTGTAATCAAAAAACCAATTTTAGCTTTATTTTTTATATGATTGGACACGACATCAGCCAATTTTTTATGTTTTAGGGCAGGGTGAGCCACACGCGATACCGTGGATTCTAAAGTACCCAAGGAGGCTAATTATTTTTCACCTGTCGTTGTAAAATTGGCCGCTTCGGTGAAGGACCCTGTTCTCACTGGCAAGAGTGAATTAATTTTTTTAATATTTAAATTGAACAATTTGGCGACGCTTATGGCGTCATAAGTACAGATGTGGCAAATACATCCACACCCGAATGGCAATATTGGCGACAATATGATCAAACACAGTAATTGCACACGCAAGAAGTGGAATTTTGGTGGTGGCTTACCATATCTCTTCTCTTATATACTATTCGGTTTTCCATGCATGAACATCCAATCTTCGCTTCTCCCTGGATAGTAACTTCGGAAACCTACTCCTTTGGTACAAGGGTTTAGTATCTTCCACGTTAAAAGCCACGGATACCTGCATTCCAACTTAGACGTTGCAACAGCAAGATGAGCCGATTGTCTGCAGGCTAATTACCGAGTGAAAATATATAATTTTTTACGACGTATTGAAGCAAAGATAGATGCCGCTTTCTCTCAAGTACTAGTCGGATCAATTCTCACAAGCTGCTGCTACAGGTTGAATGCCGGCATGCACTGCAGGTAAGCAAGTAGCTGCAGCAGTACTACAGGTTGAATGCCGGCATGCACTTGCATGTAAGCAAGTAGCTGCAGCATTGCAAGTTCGGTTGTTACCACGTTATCGAATCATTGTGTTGACATGGGAATGCGGTGGCTGGGGAATTCGGTATCGACCTGATCCGTGGTCAATAGCTTCGGAGTCCGTGTCCCATCACGACTTAGTCAGTTTGATCAATCTGGGAGAGACGAGTACAAGACGTTAAGTGAAGCGTCGAACCTCGCGGCGTAATTGTTCACGTCAAGTTGCTCAAGCGTATAGTTAAACAACAGTAGTTGTTCACGTCAAGTTCCAGCGTATGTTCACGTCAAGTTGCTCAAGCAATAGTTGTTCACGTCAGCAGTAGTTGTTCACGTCACATATGCTCACGAGAAGTTGCGGCAGTAGTAGTTGTTCCACCGTATGCTCACTCAATGCAATCTTGCTGTTGCGTATCAAGCCTCTAGTAAGCTCTGCTAAGGGGAGTTGAACCCTAGCCATAAAACGGCCCTACCCAGTGCAGGTAGCAAACCCACCCTCCCACCCAAGTTAGTACTACCATTACAAAAATTTGAACTCAGAAACTCGCCGTCAATGTGGAAACAGAGCACTTACCGATCCGCGCCTCTTCGGATGGTTTCCTCCCGCCAACTGGTCATGGTAGAATTGAAAGGGAAAGATTGAAGTGAGAAAAATTGTTGCGCATACAGCTTCATGCATGCGTCAAGATGCCCACCAAGGCGGTTTTGCAATTTTGATTTCATGAAGTTCAAGGTAGAGAAAGTCCTCTCATCTTCCACACTGCCTAACACGGCAGTTATGGCCACCTCCGCCACTTTGATGAACTCATATAACCGGTTTAGCATGAGAGCGTTCTGGTCCACCCGAGTCTACAGCTTTGTAACCGGGTTCAGATTATGAGGCTCTTCCATCGCAGCTTTGGCATGCGATTTCATGGTCAGCTTGAACAAGCTGGATTGGAGCATCAACGACCGCTCATCAATGATGGGGTCAAGTTGCGTAAGTTCAGGCTCAACCTTACTGCCGAAGTTTACAGTGCGGCATACCGAATACTGCTCCTTCAGCGTCTTCACATGCAAGGAAAATAGTTCGTCACAATTTGGCTGCAGCCAGTACTGTGGGAACACAATCCCTAGTGCGTTCATCAACTCCACCTCAGGGAATCGGCAGTCCAACTCCAGCCTGAGTAAGTCAGCAGCGTCCTTGCACTAACCCTTCACCAAAGTTATGATAATCTGCAAGTCACTCTGTGACACTGACAATTTCTTGCCAGTGACTGCGCATATGGAATGAGCAGGGTACTTGTGATCACCAATCCGGAATGACAATGTTTTGTCTCCCGTATTCAGATCAGTCACCCTTTCCTACGCAATAGCATAGGATTTATCATGAACAATATCATAAAACATGCCAAAATGTTGTTGTTGGAACGCCGAAGCATCATCACTGTACATCATATACAGCTCCGCTTGACATATTCGAACAGCAACAACGTAGTCAGCAACAAAGACATTATTGGACTAAGCAAATTTCATCAACGAATCAACAGATTTCAACATTGGTAGTACGCAAGGCAGGGCCAGCAAGGTGCCCACATCGCACAGCAAGTCATAGTTCCGCCTTGCACTCTCTCGCGCTGCCATTTGCTTGGACGTCATTTCAGGCTCCTTAACTGCAGCGTCCTCGCACATCTTCGTCGACAAGGCCTTATACTCCCCCATGACCCTCTGCAAAGGAGCTAGCAAAGAAATCCATCGAGTCTTTACATTTCGGAGCATTCTAAGTCCCTCTGTTTCCACAATGTCGGCGAGTCTCTGAAACTCCAAATGTCGTTTCGGGCTCAAGCTGAAATACGAGTACATGGCCTGGCACAGGGCCTCCAGTTTGGCAACAATAGGGAGATTAGACAATGGCTCCATGGCCAAGTTAGTCCGGTGTGCCATGCAGTACACACCAAACATGAAAGGAGCGGCATGAACCTTCATGTTCACTGTTACACCATTCCTGCAACCCTGGAATACGCTGTCCCCATCCGCTCCAAAGCACACCACACGGCTTGCCAAGGTTACATTGTCAAGGCCGGCATGTTGTAGCACCATGGCTGATATTGTCCGGCCAACAGCATCAGCCGTGTTACCCTCATGCAAGCGACTCAAACTCAAAAGGATCGGGATTCTTTTAAATTGCAGACAAACGTAGCAATGGATGCTCAACCAGGACTGACCATCAAAGGTAGTTACCTCATCAGCGGATAGAGATAGGAATTTAGCCGCAGAGATCACCTTCTTTGTATGCGTGGCCAATGTCTAGGCAAGATGATCAGCCATCTCCCAGCCCACTCCAGTAGACCAGTGCTTCTTTGGCAGATCAGGAACACTTAGAATATCAAAAAGCTCACGGAAATTGGGAAAATCAGACATGGGACGTCCATGCTGCATCAAGAAAAACACGGACCTGAACTGAACCAATTTCCTACGTCTCTCTTTTACCGCACATGCCTGGACTTGCTGGACTATAGTGTCCCCAGCCCGACCATGACGTGCGAAGTAGATTTTTTCATTTTTAACGTGTGCATTGGTAGAGAGGAAGTAAAACTGACCTGCAACGACCTTGCCGTGTGTTGCAAGTGCCTTCCGACATCCTGCATGCTTCCACAGGGAGTCAATTATCGGCACAAGGAGCTTATCGCGACCTGCAACCTTGGAACAGACTTTGCAACGAACTTGCTTGACGCCTCCGTTGGGAGATACCACCGACTCTGCCCACGGCAATCGGGCAGCTCAAGTGTCTTGCCAATGTTTGTTCTTCTCGTAAACTCTCCGGCGAGCACGAGCGAGTTCGTGAGCTTGGCTGGCAACAACAGGGTCCAACTCCTCGACTTTTGAGCTCGCATGCAGGGGTTTCTCAAGCGCATGCGCGGAATCGCTCACAACATCAGGAGACGCGATAGATCCATCGCTGGCCACCACCTGCGTCGTGCAAAATCGAAACCCCTCCATGTCAACGCCCAAAGAATCAACTTCATTGCCACTGCCAGCATACAAGAACTTGGTTAGAATCGACTGCTTGGGCGCCATGAAAACAACACAAATTGTAGAAATGCAATCCCAGTGCTCAAAACACCACAGCCAAACACATAGAGATTCATTAAGAATTCGGGTGAGAAACTCATCTAGAAGAGGGGAACTTAAGAGTTTCATCGGCGCACTCCGGAACTTGCATATCCAGAAGGACTGACTCCCAAACATCAAAAGCCTGCAACGAGCTCAATAACAAACAGAAGGAGACAGCGAAAGCACCTAAACCTCCCAATTATGCACACAAGAAACTTGGTGACAACACATGATAGAACTTCGCACGGCGGCGAAGGCGCTCAAATTGGCAAGAGCGCGCTGGCTCCCGGCGAGAAGTTCTGCCAATGCCAAATGTGGCGATCACAACTGATCAGATCTAAGTGCGCTCTTGCATGGGGCTCAACGGCGGCGACGAGGTGACGTCTTCGTGCGTCGAAGACGGCGAACTGACCCGGCGTGTATGTGCCTGACTAGCCACCATTCCACCACCATCCATCTGATGATGGCGAACTTCACATCCAAAATCCAGTATATTATGACTGTACAGTTTGCCAACGTGGCTGATGAGTCAGATTGTGACGAAAATTCGCCAATAAAGAAATGGCTGCACGACATACTTTAAAATCAGCTTTAGATAATACAGATTGCTAATATTTTAATTCCTAAAGGACCATTTGTACCTGCGGCATACAAATTGATTTTGGGCAGGTTCCTAAAAATCCAATTTTGAAGATTACTTCTTGAAATTTTTAGTGAGAATAGAAATATGGGTTATCTTTGGACTTACAGGGAAAAAGTTATGGTGCTTCTTAGGGCCGCTTCACACCAAATCCAAGGTCAAGAGTCCCTTGGTTTCCACAAATGAGTTTGCTTGAATGGCCAAAGTCCAGCCTCTCGGCCTTTACACCAAAGGCCAAAGTCCAAAGGCCGTCGTCTTCCAATGTGCCTACATGGCAGTACTTTTGGAGAGTTTTGGCGCCTAGGCGACGAACTCTCGAGCAAAACTCGGGTCACCGTTTTTAGTCGATCCAAACTTCCTTTGAGAGTCCGTTAATTTTTTCAATAAAATAATCAAAATCTGACAAGATCTCGACCGTTAGATGAAATAGGCCGGATTTTTTGGCGTAATGATATGGGGTTTGGACTTTGGACTTGGGCTTTGGGGCTTCACACCACAGTTGCCCAAAGGCTTCAATATATATATTTAATGTTTTTATTATATCCAAAAGTTTGGACTCTCGCCATAGTTTAGGCAGAAATTTCCACGGACAGACTCTCGACTCGGCCCGGTGTGAAGCGGCCCTTACAAAAAAAGCTCAAATATTTTGGTAGTATAGTATGAATAGTACTATTGTAGAACTGACAATTGCATTTTTTTGAGGCGGGTACACTAAAGATGACTTTTAGTGTAATTGTACAAATAGCGTAGTTTCCCTAGCACACTATTTGTTAACAAGTTGGCAATTAGTGTTAGATGCCATTGTCATGAATATTATCCCTCAATCGTCCACCTACCCTAGTACTCTTAGTACTAGCCCCCAATCAACCACCTATCCTAGCACAAAAAATTGTTAATAAGTTGATAAATAGTGTTAACCCTCAATCAATCGCCTACAGGCCGCCATGCATTTATTCTCTCTGTCTCATCCTAAACCTCATCTCCTTATCCTCCCATTCCTAACTATTCCCATTCACATCCCTTGCATTCCTTGAATTTTTAATGAAAATCTAATGAGTACTTAATGTATTTTTATATGTTTGATGAATTTTTAATGAATTTTTGATGAATGTATAAAGAATTTTCAAAGAATATTCAATGTAAATTTATATAGTTGACTTATAATTCTATATTTAAATAATACTTAAAGAATATTTAGAGTATGTTTAAATTATGTTTGTATATTTAATGTATATTTGTATATATACACAGTATTTAATGTAAATTTATATATATTTATAGAGCATTTAAAGAAATTTTAAATAATATCTAATGAATCTTTAGAGTTTTAAATGTATATTTTATGATGATTTGATGTATATTTGTATATTTAATGAATATTTAATGAATAGTTAATAAATCTCTAATGTATATTTAATGTCTTTTTAAATATTCAATGAATATTTAATGAATTTTTTATGCATATTTAATGCATATTTAATGAATGGCTAATGAGTGTTTAATGTATATTTCTATATTTATTGTATATTTATATTTTTTTCCTTATCCAATATTTCTTTGTGTCGCACTTTCCTTCTAAATTGAAGCTCTTATTTTTCCAATTTTGTACTTGAAGTTTCGTTTTCTCTCCCTATATACATTCTTCTTTGTCCAATTTTTGGGATTTTCCTTTAGTTCCATATCTACGTTCTATTTTTCCCAATATTTCTCTTGTAGATTCTTGTTTTTCTACATGCACTCAAAATCTTCTTCACTTTGATGCTCGAAATGCACACATTATCATTTTCTAGGTTTCATACACTAAATGTTCACAAGTAAAAAACCATATGTTCCACTATTTACTAGAATTGACATTTAGTGTAGTAGTTGACATATAGTGTATAGTTTTGTCATTGCACTAATTGTAAACTTTACAATTGGTGTATGGATTCATATTTAGTGTCCACTACACTAAAAGCCATCATTAGTATAGTGGTGAAGGAAAGTTCTTGGCAAGCTTCATTGTTTTCACTTAAAAACACATAGAAATTTAACTTTTTGGATTTTTTTTCTATTTGTAGAATAGGTCATAATAGTTCTATTCAAAGTTTCAATTTTAGATCCAACAATTATTTCTCTATTTAAAAAAAAAAACTTCTTTCCAAAATAAAGAGCCACTTTCTAAACCCCTAGTCGTTGCAGGTCCATTTTTCTTATCATAAACACCTCCATTCCTTGTGATTTTTCACGTGCAATGACCTAACATAAGGTTAAACATAGATCCACTGAGTTTATGCAATGTGTACACTAAACATTGCATTAAGTGTAGTCACACAAATAGTGTAATTACCCTACTACACTATTTGTGAACAAGTTCACAATTAGTGTTAGTTGCGGCAAGCTTTTTCATACACTAATTGTGCACAAGTTAAAAAAAAAACCCATTTTTACTGCCATTCACATATAGTGTAATGTTTCACATTTAGTGTAATGTTGTGTCATTACACTAATTGTAATTCTTACATTTAGTGTAAGGGTTCGTGTTTAGTGTAGACGACACTAAATGCGATGTGTAGTGTAGTGGAAAAAAATGCCATTACCTTGAGTCAAAGTACGCTGGCCCTGTCCAAGCACGGAGGAAAAAAACAATTTTGCACTCTTCAAATGCATACATCTTTCAGACCATATGGTCAAAGTTTATGAAAATTTCAAGGCATCTTTTCTTCGTAATTAGCTTGAAGATCCAACGGTTGAAAATAGTAGTAATATCTAATGTCAAAGTGGCAGTTTTGAGATGAAGTGGCAGTTTTGAGGTGGATATGGTGAAGCACAAGGCCCGGTCCTTTAAGGGTAAAGGCAACAGATATTTCTAGCACCCGTGAGGGAATCAAATTGCAAATGGTAGAATACAAACAACACCAACCATAAAAGCAAGAACAAGCACAGCTGAAGACTATTCTGCACGACAAAAAATGCACATTTCAATAAATAAGAGGATAGCACCACCTCGTCTCTAAACCTGTGTAGAATCTAGTGATTTACTCTAGCGATGATGCAACTCGTACCCATGTAGTCTGCACAAATTTTCTAAACATAGTTCTGAAAGAATAAAGTGCTATCAGACAACGTTGAGATTTTCTAGAAACCAAAGAAAAGGGGGAAAAAAAAAAGGTGGGGAAAAAGAAAACAGATGATATCGAATGCTGCAGCTAATTTCAGGATCAGTCCTCTCCTATAAAATGTCCTAAACCATAACTAACAGCAGGTCGCTACGTTGCCGACAGCCCACCCAGTTCTTCCAAAACTGCAGCGACGATGGCAACGTTGTCAAAATCCTGCCTCCTTACTCTAAACTAGGTCGAACCACCTGTAGCCAGACCACAATGACAAGGTCAGAATCCAAATTTCAAACAATGAAAGGAGGCTAACCACTATCAGAGATGACGAGATTATAATCAGAACGTGAACCCACACTGTACTAAAAAGAAGACACCAAGGGCGACCACTGAAGAAAGGTCGAAACAAGACAAGATATCGAATATATCTGACGCTACTATAACTGATGACTTATTCCACTACCGGTGGAACCACTACAACAGACCATTCCTTTCCCATATATTCCGGGACAGGCAGAAGAATACGACATGGAGGGACTGGGAGCTGTTCATTACGCTGGACCACAGTGCACGGTTATGACGACAGCTGATGAGAGAGACAGCGAGCTAGGACTAGTTTCATAAGCAAAGGACCTTATCAACATATGCTGCCCTCTAAGCCTCGAACGCAACCAAATGCAGTGACTAGCCAGTGCGGTCACCAGCGGCAGGGTAGGGCCTGAATCTGGCATCAGGACCTCGCTGTGTCTGTCTGCCCGCCACACCATAGCCCCCACCATAGCCCGACGTCCCGTTCACCGCTCCGTCTGCGTTGGCACCTGCACCAACGCCAAACCCGGCTCCTGCCCCGCCCCCAACCGATCCTGCCGCTGCCGAATTGTACGAGTCGGTCCCTGAAGACCTCCAGGTGTTGTCAGCGTACCCTGAATACGCATCCCCGTAACCGCCACCATAGCTGCCGCTTCCGGTCCCACCAGCACCGTACCCTCCTGTGCTCGACCCGTACCCATTCCCTCCTCTGCCACCATAGCCACCAGACGATCCATAACCTGTGTCACTGCTGCCGTAGCCGTAACCCCCGGTACCATACCCAGAGCTCACTGCAGCCCCGGCTCCGCTACCTGTCGTCCCCCACGCATTGCCGTATCCGGTCATGCTGCCGCTACTGCCTCCGTAGCCTGTCGAACTCGCGCCGGACCCGTAACCAGCACCTCCGCTTCCCCATGCACTTCTCCCGCCAGGGGCGCTGCCATACCCCGCGCTCGCTGCACCCGCGCTGCCGTACCCTGCAGCGCTGCCGTAACCACCCGCTCCAGGGGCGCTGCCATACCCTGCACTGCCGTAACCTCCTGCAGCGCTGCCATAGCCCGCACTGCTGCCGTAACCACTGCCTCCGTATCCGCCGTTCATTCCAGCGCCGTAGCCCCCGCTGCTGCCGAATCCTGCACCACCATAGGCGCCCGCGCCATAGCCCGGGTAGCCGCCACGGCCGCCCGGGCTGGGCCCGTAGCGGCTGTCGCCGCGGCCACCATAGCCACTGCCGCCTCCGGGACTGCCCCCGCCGTAGCCGTAGCCCGATCCGTAGTTGCCACCGCCCCCGCCGCGACCGCCTCCGCCGAAGCCTCCCGCGGCACGCCCCCCGGTGCCCGCGCTCAACTCCTTCGGAATGGCCTTCTTGACCTCCACCATCTTGTCGTTGAGCTCGTGGAACGACTTTTGAATCACGTTCTCAACTGCATCCTCAGAATCAAACGTGATGAAGCCAAAGCCCCTAGGCCTTTGAGTATTGTGGTCATACATAACAACCACATCTGTAATAGAACCAAACTGCTCGAAATACTTTTTGAAGTCATCCTCTGTAACGGTCGAGGCTAAGCCCCCGACAAATATCTTCTTAGTCCTAGTCTGCGACGTTGCTGGCCCTTGGCCACCACCCCCTGCGCTGTTGCTCCTAGGCATCATACTCTGCTGCTCATCCCTCGGCACAGCTTTTTTCGCTTCCACCTAGAGTAGCAAAAGATTTACGCAAGACAAAACTACACTAGTTATATAACCGCCACCAACAACAACCAACCACCACCACCAATAGACTCACTCCCCCCCCGCCCCGCCCCCCCACCCCTCCTCCCCAAACCCTCCCTCACTCACCGTTCGGCCGTCAATCGTGTGCTTCTCCCCCGCGACGCGATCGGCCACGCCCGGATCCGCGAAGATGACGAACCCGAACCCCCGCGCGCGCCCCGTGGCGCGGTCCTTCATGATCACCGTCTCCGCCACCTCCCCGTAACTCTTGAAGTAATCGCGCAGCTTCTCCTCCGTGGTCTCCCACGAGATCCCCCCGATGAAGAGCTTGCCCTGATCGGAGTCCATGGCGTCCCCTAACCCGTCCAGCGTGCCGCCCGAAAAAACCCGAGGGTTCCTAACTGCCACGAACCAATAACTGCCACTAACTTAACTAGACAGCAATGCAGGCGCCACTCTCCATCCAAGCGCGGGCCACGGCACTCGCTCTCCCCCCTCCAAGCAGCGAAACCACAGCAAGTTGACCGCTGCTCCTCCTCCGCCAGCGCCCTCGTCTCGCAGCAGCAGCAGCAGCAGCAGCATCGACGGGCCCGCTTAGGGTTCCAACCACATCGCCCTCCGTCTCAGGCTTGCGCGACCAGGACGCCTCGCCCGTCTCTGCACACGCACTCAGTTACCGTGGCGCACCCCGCGCGTTCCCCGTTCCCCCCGCTCCGCTCACCGTTCCCTCTCCGCTTCCCGCTCCGTTCCCCGTTCCCTCCGCTCTTCTAAGTTCGCGAGTTTTGTATCTATCCAACTAAGGTAAGCCCCCCTATAACCGACAAGTTAAGCAATGTGCATATATGGAGAGAAGAGATAATTATATTGTTATTTTTCATTGATAGCCAATAGAATTGCAATTCCAACCCAAGTGATTTCATATTTTTTTGATGAAAACTTAAGTAGTTATGAATTTTCAAACTGTGCAACCATGTTTAGTGGGTGGCCCCATAACCAACGATCAAAAGTAAGGGTCTTGTCTAATAGCAAACTTCCATTTGGAGTTGAGTTGGTGGTAATGGGATGGAAGAGGGTTGGATATACCCCAATTTTATTGGCGTTGGCTATAAGTTTTTTTTGGTTATGGGGGGCTTACCTTATATATATTTCTTTTCTTTCTTCTTTCCTGTATCTACTCTATATTATAAATGAGCAAGGCCAATAATTGGATTGATACCTAGGCATTCTAAAATGCGCCACGTGGCAATATCTGAGTCACTTTTACTTTACATGTGTACAAAATCCGGGTACGTAAATAATGGGCATATGTTTACTTTGTTGAGGATTATCATTGGTCCGTTGGGGGCCACGGGGAGTCCACTAGTCTACTAAGGTAGAGGCACCAAATTCCGATCACTTAAGCCAATTGGGGACTCAGATGACATTGTATGTCAAAAACATTTCTGTAGAAAGATGCGGAATTAGGAATGAAACTCAACAAATATTTATTCAAATTTATTCTCAAAGATTTGGAATTGATATAGAATTTAGAAGCCCTAAAACCACTGGAGCCCATAATCAAACTATAGAGTATGTGAGATTTGGTGCCCTCCTTTGCCCGATGCCAATATGTGAGAATGAGTAAAAAGGGAGAAGACATGCCATGGATAACCAACTCATAGAGGTACCTAATGTCGATGGGCCTTGTTCGACTTTCGAGGCAAGGCCACCAATGAGAGCTCAATTGAGGTGGAGCAACCCAAAATTGCACACTTCATGACCCAACGCCGATAATGACTGGAGTTTCCAGATTTTGAGTCATTGGTTTTGAGTTGCTTCATGTACCATTTCATGCATTTATCATTTTCATGCACCATTCCATTTGATCAGAATTGGGTGGCCTTTACCTTACAAATATCAAAAGAAGAGGGGCCAATGCCCGATCGGTACCCAGGCAATCTATTGTGCCGTTTGGAAATATTGGACCTACCCCAATATTGGCCTTCCTAGACACATGGCAATAGCTAGGTTAAAGAGGAAGAGATATACCCGGTGATGGAAATTAGGGATACGTAGGTGATATCCACCATAAGAGGCGGTGACGCGTGGCATTCATTTTTTTCATTTTAACCCCTAAAGGACCACGACCACTTTCGCTCTAAAACCAATCCAAAACTATCACTTCCAAAAAGAGACATGAAAATCACATTTTAAGGTGAATTTTGGATTTTCAACCGTAAGATCTTTAAAAAGACTTCATTATGAACATGCCATAAAATTTTGGTTGCAATCCACCGCACGGATTGATAGATTTTAGTGTTTGAAGTCAAAACAATGGTTCATTTTCTTCCCTACGTTGAGTAGATCAATAGACTTTGACTTCACTTTGTATCAAATTTTTGCATTGTACTGTACGAGGTCTAAAGTTTTTTACCATTGTCTTAAGCATGATGTTATTTCCCAACACACCAATTTTTAAAGGTAAAAAAGGGGTGTAGCATATTAAAAACAAGTGTGCAAGGAGTAGATGTTCAAAAATTGCCATTTCACGTCTTTTTTGGTGAACTACGTATGTATTCGAATGATAATCCAAACAATCAATAAGAAGGTTTTCACCACATATTGTTGTTGAAAAAATAAAAAGTGAAAAATATGAAGATCTCTAGGTTTTATGTAGAAAAGATGAATTTTTTTTCCCCCGTTGCCCAAAAATGTGTGAAAATGTTTGACTTGGAATAAAATGCCTTTTTACACTAAAGACAATATTACTATTATTTTTAAATCCAAAAAAGGAAATATTCTTTATATGTGTGAAAAATCTCAATGTCAATAGAAACTTTTGTCAAAAAATTTGGAGGTGCCCGGAGTCCCCACTTTTGGCTTTAAGTGGTACTAACTTTCAAACCACAAATCCAAAAAAAATAAAAAATATATCTCCACGAAGCTCTTATCAGATCCTATCTTTAAAAAAAATCAATTAAAAAGGATTTTTTTTCGAATTGTAGGTACATGCCCAAAATCCAAAATGACCCTGGGGGACGTTTGGTCCCTTAGGAGTTAAACTTTATTTTTACAATTTTAGTTGACTTTCCTAAACTTACATTGTTAGTTGGAGACAACGGATTGAAGATAACGGATCTATATACTAGCCTACTACATCTAATGAAAGAGCAAGGGCTAATACCCAGTCAGTACCCGAACAATCCGTTGTGCCAAGTAGCGATACCGAGCCTACGCCAATATTGGGCTTCCTTGATACATGGCAATAGCTTGGTTAACCCCTAAAAATCCTTGTGTTCTTGGGAGCTCGAAAACCAAAAATTGCGAATTTCTACCACCTTGTTGGAATTGAGGTATGGTCAATGTATTTACTGTTTTTTAGTACTTTCAACCGTAGGATCTTGAACCTAGCTACTATGGAATATGCTATGTCAAATTTGAGCCGTTGGATGTGCACCATTTGTGAGATTATAATGTTCAAAGTTGATGCAAAACTTTTTTTGGGCATTGTTTAAAAGACATAGTCTACTTTGTGCAAAGGAAAACTTGATGATTGCTACACCAATCATTTTGCTCATATTTTTTTCCATGTGGAGAATCATGTTCTGAATGCCTATGCAAAATTTTAGAGACTCATTTGGCTTTTTGGACCTTCATGCAAATTATTTTCCAACAGAAGGTATAAAAACGGTGATTTGGAAAAACATGCATCACGTTTATTGTATTTAATTTAGGAAAAAAATGAACGGTGAGTAGGTACCTCTTTAAGTTTGTGAATTTTGGGAAAAAATATTTTTGAAAAATTATTAAATCTCAAATTTTGACGAATTTTGAAAGAAAAAAATGTAATATTGTGGAAAACTTTGAAACTTGTTGTTGTAATTTTTAAAGGCTGCCCTTGCAGAATTGGTAAAAGGTTCAACATGGGTCACTTGGAAATTTGAATAGAAACTTAGTTATGAACATATTAGCAAAAAAACATTTCAAAAAAATGTTGAAAATAAAAAGTTTTTTTCTGCCCGCCCAGAGGTTGAAAACTAAAATTTGAGTAAATAAGCTCAAAAACTGGAATTCGGCTTTGCAAATTGTTGCACATACACCTTGTAGTATAGGGAACACCCCGTAAAAATCTTTTGCAAAAATATTAAATTTAACCCCTTGAACTAGGCTGCCCGAAATAGCAAAAAGCCATTTTGGCTTTCAAGGATCTTTAGGGGTTAAAAATGAAAGAACATACGTGGTGATGAAAGCTGAGGATACCTAGGTGATACCCACCATAAGAGGCGGCATCTTGTGGCATTTTATTTTTTATTTTTTATTTTTACATTTACAATTTTAGTTACCTAACCTTAACTTACACTAGCCGTTGGAGACAACATGTCCGTATACTAGTGTCTTTATTTAATAAATGGCCAAGGCCAATAACCGGTCCGATACCTAGGCATTCAAAAATGCGCCATGTGGTAATATTTGGGTCACTTTTACTCTACATACATAGGAAATCCTGGTATCTAAATAATGCGTATACGTTTATATTATTGAGGATTATCATTGGTCTGTTGAGGACAATGAGGGATTCACTAGTATTTTTATATAAAATATATACATAAAAGAGCATGGCCAATACCCGGTGGTGGAAACCTTCAATATCTAGGTGATATTCTCTCCTCTAGGAGGTCAGCCTGTGGCATTTACTTTAATGCTTTTACTTTATATACCTAGGCAATCCGAGTATCTAAAGTAAATAATGGATATATGTTTACTTTATTAGCCATTGTCCTTGGCCCATTGGAGACAACGGGGGGTCAACTAGTCAATATGATAAAAGCACTTACAGATATCATTGATACCCAGGTGATACCTGCTACTTAACTAGGAGGTAACTGGGAAATATTTTAAAAGAGGACAATACTTAACTTGGGATGGGGACTTATACCTTTTACCTTTTACTTTTACAATTTCAATTTTAGTTGGGGTTCGGTACACCAGTTTACTTCATACAAGCAGAATTGAATGAATCTCTTTCTTTTCTAATTGTAATTTATTAAAAAAACTACTGGAAATTCCATCATCTCCAACAGGCCAATGAAAATCCTCTGTGAGGTATACGTATATAAATGTACTAGAGTGTTACCCGTGTCCTCCGGACACAACATTTTTTTGTGTTGAGTCCCCACCTCCCCGTCCCCTAGCCATTTCCCTCCAATCCATCGTCCCCCCCCCGTCCTTGTCCCCTTGTCCCCCGTCCCCGTCCCCGTCCTGTCCTTTTATCCAAAACCCTAACTTTTAGCTTTTCATCCAAAAGTGTTTTTCATCTACGCAATCATCCATTCAACGCTCCGTTTTCATCTACACGTTCATCCATTCGACACGTTCTTCATCTTGTATTCTTTTATAGATATAGATATCTCTTATATACCTATCATCTATTTTAGATACCCGTCTTTTATTTTATACTACAACAAACATTGAATATAGTGTGGATTTATTAGAAACTAGCAATTGGCGCTTGCTTTCCAACGCATTACTTCAACCATTCGAATGTAGTTTTTTATGTAACAAACTATTAAAAAAAAAGTAACATGATTCACTATATTGTTGACTGCACAATTAATTGCGTTGTTGACTATAGCGTTTCTGTAGTTCACTGCACGGTTGACTGTGTGGTTGATTGATGTTTGGTTCACTGGTAGATTATGATTTTAGTAGTATGATGTGGATGAAAAATGATGTGGACCACGCCAATTTTGGTTTTGGAACAAATTTAATGTGGACACATTTCAACGTGTGTCATGCCTTTCATTGCCACCTCACCGCCACTCACTACCAAATATCTTTCACTCTCCACCCCTGTCGCCACCTCACCACCACTCACCACTACATCTCCATCAGTCCACATTGATTTTGTGTCAACAATTTTGAAATATCCCTTACTATATTTTGAAGTACTACATGATTTGATGTGGATAGAGAATTTAACTTTAATTTGCCCTTAGTGGGATTAGTGTAGGTAACATAAAATAGTTTGGTTCATAGTATATGCAGTGTTTAGTATAGTGAACTGACCCATTGTCCCCAATGGAAAATGTAGGTTAAGGTAAGTTAATCAAAATTGAAAAAGTTAAAATTGAAGTTAAAGTTAAGTCTCCATCCCAAAGTAAGTCCTATCATCTTCTTTGGAAATATCTTCTAGTTATCTCCCATTTAAGTCCATACTTAAGTCTTCATCCAATATTTGTCATGTGTCATCACCAAGCTTGCACCCTTCATCTTTTATATATATACTCTAGATACAAAATTGGTTTGTGTTTAGTCCCCACTTTTCCCATCCCCATCCTTGTCCCTTCTTCCCATTTATGTTCCCGTCCTCGTCCTTTGCTCTCGTCTCCATCCTTGTCCCTTGTTCTTATCCCTGTCCTTGTCCCTTGTTCTCTTCTACATCCTTGTCCTTGGTTCCCGTCCCCCATCCCCTTCCCGTTCACGTTCACATGTGGATCTTTTCAGCATATTTAATCGTAGTTGAGAATATATAGTTGTGCTATTCTTCTATAGAAACCATAAGAAATTCAATTTTATGTATAGAAAAAATTGAGAGCGTATGCATGACCACTTTATACATAGATTATATAATCAATGATTGTAACATTCTAGAAAGTGTGCAAAGCATAAAAATATGCAGTAAATGTTAGCATAAAGTTATTATCAACGAAGAGACAACAATCTTCATGTAGGACAATTCACAACAATGAATGAAGATTTTGCATACCACGAACACATCTTAGATTTTACCTTGACCAAACATGACCAAACCCAATTCTGATACTACTCAATACACCATCAAAAAACAAAACACACAACATACAAAATCAAACATGCCAAGCTAAATAATTATACCAAATTACTCCATGCAAGTTCTCCACCACCCAAGAATGAGCTCGATTACTTCTAAATCATATACACCAATTTTGACGAAGTAAACAACTTTTTGAAAATGTAACCATAGGATCTTCTTCTAAACTTTTATGAGATGAGTAATGTGGTGTATAAATAGTGTTGTGAAGTATATACCAATCTTTTTTGCAATCTTTTTTAGTGAAAATTGAAAGTGTCATAAAGTAAAGTTGTAAAATAAAAGCCTCAAGGTAAAAGCGCCAAATCTTCTCAACACGTACATAAACTCGACCGCATGGACAAAGGCATGTACAAAATCCAGTTCTATTATGTATATAGATAAATTATACTAGTGTACCGACCCATTGTCCCCAAAGGATAGCATAAGTTTAGGTAAGATAACTAAAATTGTAAAAATAAAAGTAAAATTATATACAATAGAAGTGAATGACACATGTCACTGCGTTCTATGGCGTGATACGTAGGTGATATTTGTAGGCCTTTTATTATTATACAAGTGGACCCCCAGTGGTCCCCAACATGCCAATGAAATTCTTCAATGAGGTAAACATTTGCCCATTATTTAGATACTTGGATTTCCTACGTATTTAAAGTGAAATGACCCGGATATTGCTACATGGCGCATTTTAGAATGCCTAGGTATTGGTCCGATTATTGGCCTTATTCTTTTATAATATAGAGTAGACTAGTATACCGACCCATTGTCCCCAACGGATAGTGTAGGTTTAGGTAAGTTAACCAAAATTATAAAAGTAAAAAATAAAAGTATATGCCACATGTTGCTGCCTTCTACGGGGGTATTGCCGAGGGAACCTTGGCTTCCATCACCGGACATGTCCCTCCCTCTTTTACCTAGCTATTACCACGTGTCAAGGAAGGCCAATTTCAAGATAGGCTGGATATTGCTACGTGGCGCAATGGATCGTTAGGGTACTGACCGGATATTGGCCCCTCTTCTTTGTTATATTTAGTACATAAAGGGACTAGTTTACCAACCCGTTGTCCTCAACGGATAATGTAAGTTTAGGTAATTTAACTAAAAATAATAAAAAGAAATGTCAAGTGTCGTCACCTCCTACTTCATGATACCTAGGTGATATCCATGGGCCTTTTAGACCCTTTGTTTTCCCCAACGGGCCAATGATAATCCTCACATATGCCCAATATTTAGATACCCAGATTTCCTACGTATGTAAAGTAAAAGTGACCTGGATATCACCACATGGCACATTTTAGGATGCCTAGGTACCGGTCTGGTTATTGGCCTTTGCCATTTATTTTATAGAGAGACTAGAATATCAACCCATTAATCCCAATTGGTAATGTAAGTTCATGTGAGGTAGCTAGATTTGTAAAAGTAAAAGAAATAAAAGTAAATGTCACATGTTGCCGCCTCCTACAACGGGTATCGCCTATGTATCCCCGATTTTCATTGTTGGGTATGTCCCTTCCTCTTTTACCTAGCTACTGCCACATGTCAAGGAAGGCCAATATTGAAGTAGGTCTTGTATTGTCACGTGGCACAACGGATTGCTTGGGTACCAACGGGGTATTGGCCCTTCTTCTTTTATAATATGTAGTAGATAAAGAAAGACAAGTATACCAACCCGTAGACCTCAACGGATAGTGTAAGTTTAGGTAAGGTAACTAAAATTGTAAAACTAAAGTAAAATTAAAAGTTTAAAAAAATATAATAAAAGTAAATGCTGCATATTGCCGGGTCCTATGGCGTGATACCTAGGTGATACTTGTAGGCCTTTTATTATATAGAAAGAAGAGAGAAGAGAGATTATATTAGATATTTGTCTTCAACATTTAAAAAAAAAGTTGAATCCATAGTTTACCTACAAACATATCCTAATTTTTTTTATTATCGTAGGACTTTTTTATTTCATTATATATTTAGAATAGTTGATTTTGATGTGTAAAACTGCATCTTAAAAAAATGTGATATCCAATTTTTTTTATTTAAAAAAAAAAAAATCTTATTTTTCATTAAACAGCCAAGTTAAAGTCTCATGATTGAATTGTTATTTATTTTGTTGGTTCCATTACTTAGAATAATACATGAATAGTATAAAGGGAAGTAGGAAACTTGAAAAGATGTGATTTCATGTACTCTAAATTTCAATGGATTTTTGTGTAGGGCCCTTGCTTTACTTTGCCTCATCAATAGTTTTCCCTTTTACTATTTATTTTGAAAAATAAGCACATCTTTTGATTGTTGTGGTAAGGATACTTAAAGGATTATAGAAGGGTAGTTGCATGATACTAAGTCTTAAGCATTGCATGATGCTTAGAAAGAGGCTTGGTATCTTGTGAGCGGTAAATGGTGAGCGGTGAGTGTTGAGCAATCAAATTTAGGATTTAGGATCAAGGGTGTATGGTTAAGGGTGTATATTTTAGGTTTTATGGTTTTGTAATAGGTGACGCTTTCATACTTTTTGAATAAAAATACAAAATAATTATTTTTCTCCTATTTTGTTTTCACTCATCGCTCACAGCTCATTGTTCACCTCTCACAAGCTAATATCGCTCTGCTTAGATATAGTCAATGTCTATTTTGTAAAAGTTACTTCCATTCAATTGTAACAGTCTTTTATTGAAAATATTTTTATTTTGCCTTTAAATTGCAATTTTGTACAAAATCACCACTTCATAACCATGTCTAAGTTCACTTATCATAAGAATTTAAGGCCACAATAGTTGACATGAGTGCTAGAATGGAAGGATCACATATTGCAAGGGAGTTAGATAGTCCACCAAGTAATGTTTATAAAACAATCACAAGTTTTAAGAAATGATGAACTATATTAAATAGAAAATAGATTGGAAGGCCTAAAAGACTTATCAACCATTTGGTAACTAGAGAACATTGGTAACCACTTGGACATGATGTTGCTCAATTCAATGTAAGTTGAACTTTGCATGTTACATTGCAATGAGATTTTTTTAAAAACTTTAAAGTGCCATAAAGATATAGGTTGCATTTTGCTCATGCACTTGCTCATTGGATGATATAAGACTTGAATAATGTCATATGGATTAATGATTCATCATGTGACAGTGACAAATATTCTTCCAAAGTTTTATTGCAGCAAACAACATGGTAAAAGTATTCTTATGATTGTTTAATTGCAACTTTGAATTCATGATGGATGGGTTGCATTTACAAGTTTATGCAAGGACATTTCTGTTAGTAGATCGCTAAATTTGACAACCATCATAGATTTTGTAGATTTTGTTTACAAGAAAACATAATGTCCTTTATTCTACATGATCATTCAAAAATCCTCTTATTTACGAAAGATGACATTCTAGTCCTTTGCAATACTCTATTGAAGCAATGGAGATAGAGGTATGGAATTCACGTGACCCAAATCCAACTAAAAATGTACGGGCAATGATAAAAGATTTATCGCAATGCAAGCCTAAATCAAGAAAGAGAGAAGAAACCATTTGAACTAATGAATAAGACTATGCAACTGTAAGACAACTATAAGTCCTTTTTCATAGAATGTACATAGTATATAATAGGCAACAGTCTATTTGTCCGCCGCTCCCTAACCCTAATCCTAACCCTAAAACCCTAAAAACTCTAAAACCTCTAAAACCCTAAACCCTAAGCCTAAGATTTTGCTGGAACATGCGCGCTGTTGTTGGTGAACGCCGTGTGGATTTGGGCCACCATACATTTCCAGAGTGGCTCCTAGGGCTGGGGGAGGATAGGCTGGAGAAGGTGAAAGATGACATGATCAGGTGTTCACGGTCGATGATTGTCGGCAATCACACCTTGAACGGCTTGATCAATGCCGTCTATGGAGGAATTGTTGACGTCAAAACAAATGCGCACGAGTACTTCAGCGGTTGTGCCATCCTTGCCGCACGGAATGACAACGTTTCGCGTATCAACGCATGACATTCCGAGGGATGCAAATTGCAATCTAAAATATTATACATCAAACAAATTTTATTCTGAGGAGTACTAATGAGAAACCTTCCCCGGTCGGAACGACGGGTACCAATACTAGTGGAATTCTAAC
Organism: Bryoerythrophyllum caledonicum; assembly: GCA_963971425.1. Taxonomy (NCBI): domain Eukaryota; kingdom Viridiplantae; phylum Streptophyta; class Bryopsida; order Pottiales; family Pottiaceae; genus Bryoerythrophyllum; species Bryoerythrophyllum caledonicum. The sequence goes on from OZ020518.1 coordinate 27,794,008, forward strand.
AAACGTAATGGATAAACAGAAGATAATACGTTGTTTAACAAAAATTATAATTTTTTGAAATGATAGGATTTTTTGGATGTAATAGTTGTCCTATCATGTGGGTAGCTTGAATAGCATTCATGTGGTGCAATCAATTTTCAAAAAGAATAATTATGTAGTGAAAAATATTATCATCCCAAAGCTATTGTTTATACGTTGTATAAACTATTCTATATGTTAATAGTACTATCATACTACTAAAATCATAATCTACGCACTGAACCACGCAGCAATCAACCACGCAGTTAACCGTGCGGTGAGCTACATAAATATTATTCATGATTATTCATAAAATGGTTGAAATATTATTCATGATCATGATAATGTCATGAATATCATCATATTATTCATCATCATGTTAATATCGTGAAAAGCATTAACATAATTATTTAGAACTCTTTTGTGTTGAACATCAAACTTTGTTCTTATATTGATTTTCCTCTTTTAACTTAGTCCTACCAAGACTTTTCACATATACTACTAAAGTTGCAACGTTGCGTAAAAGATTTCACTCATAGAATCAATTTCTGCATAAATGAGAAATTGTGCAAAGAATTACCATGACTTTGACTTGGGTGTACATAAAATTCATACACCTGAGTCCAATCAGCGAGAAAGTCATTGTTCAGGCTCTCTTTTTGACCATTCCTTCATTTTGATTAGTCTTTTCAAAAGTCCATTCAGAAATAATTCTCTAAATGCAAGACTGGTTCTAAATGAAAATGAACTAATTTACCTTCCAAAGATGAAAATCTCAGGCTTGTTCCATGTTCATGTATTCCTGTCTCTGAGATCAGTTATAATGGCAAATAAAACATTCAGTTTCTAGAGCACAAAGGAGTTGCCTGCTGCTACTCCTGCCCAGTATCTTCAGCCAGCACTGCACCCGTGTTCCTTAAACAAATACAAACAGAGGCCCCACTTTCTTTTTCTTGTTGTAAACAAAACATTGCACTCGCTTATGTCTGGTAAGACATGCAAGTTTCCACAAAATTAAGCAAAACTATCTGGCATAATATGAGGTGTGAGCTCTCCAGTGACTGCATCCAATTTTTATCAACCAAATTACAAGGACTAGCAAATTGTTCCTCAAATACTTCAAAAGAGTGTCACTAGGGTGCATCAATCACAACACAGAAGAGTGTTCTCAACACTTTCCAACACAATCAACTCTTTAATTACCAATTATGATTTTAAATACAGAACTTTTGGCGTTGTGAGGGGAACCTGTTGGCGAACGCTTTGGCAACTGGTCCCTCTGCAATCAACTGCACACAACTGGTGGTTAGGTGACCTGCTTTGCACGAATCCGACAAGACGACAGAAGGCACAGTTGCTTGCTAACTTCGAGTGACAGTTGTGATTAGAGGAATGGTACCTTCTGCCACAGGATGATGACGACTAGGTTCGTCAGGATGAGACACCACAACTGCAACCGGAAGTTGAAAGGCATGGCAGATGAGAGACTGCCGCCATGTGCCTGGAGATAAGAAGCACAGATGCAAATTTAGTGCTCCGAAGAAACTTGATCGACATGAGGTCAAGTCATTATCTAATCTACCTTAGTTAGGATTCCACCTGGTACGCAACCCAAACAGGCGAAGTACTATTGATTTGGTTGAATTGCTCGCTTGCAACATGCCACAGGCTGGTGAAGCCACTGTGCGGTAGGAGCAAAAGAGCAGACATGAACACCAGTAGCCCTCCATATGACACCTGCAATCACCATTTAAAACACTGTGATTTAGCACTGGCAACAACTACGAATTTGCATAATGACAAATTGATGGAGTTGAATGCTTCAGCACACTTACCATCAGAAACCAATTCTTGAATACATTCTTGCGGAATACTGATCCAAAGGTAAACACAAACGCCGATGTGATAAATTGGAAGTACATAACGAAGAATATTATGGTTGACTCCCAATTATCACCCAGTGTCCACCAGCTTGCACCATGCGAGTAGCTGCACACCGCACAGCTCTGCTGTGAATTTCTCCCAAGGAAAGGCTGAAAAGACATAGAACCACTCTAATGGGCCATCCAAAGAGCGGTTGTAATTAGATCTATGGGTGCACTGAAGACTTACACTGCCGGCCACTTGACATAGTCCGCATGGCGAACCATGAAGGCGAGGGCGCCAACCAGATACACGAGATTAATTACCCACGCTCCCACAACCGATGCCACATTTAGAGGGCCTAGGAGACTCGATGTAGGGCGTACCTGCCAAGAATACAGCTCTTAGAATTACCCGGTTGAAGAGTATGAAAAAGCAACGCTAACAACATCGATAAATACTGAAAGGAAAGGCGGAAATACCTTTGCAAGTTTGTCTTCTGGATAGCTTAGAGTCATGGCATAACCCAAGCTCAAGACAGCAACTCCATCGATAAATAAATAGTCCATCTGACACAATATGATACCATACCTGGACCATACACAGCGAAAATAAATACTATAACAAGCATACTATCCGATCAGGAATGTTTTGATTCTAATTTTAAAACAAAACAAAATGGTTGACAAACTGAGGAACCTCACCAGTAAGCACAGAGCTTGAGGATCGAAAACATCAGACCATACGTGATCAAAAACTTGTAACATGCGAAGGATGTGTGCAATGCCCCACGTCCTTCTCTCAACAATTCCACTACTGACGTCACCTGGAAAGAAACCAGACAAACTTGTGAGCATATTTCAAAAGACTCTGAATCACAATTTACTCATATCAAACGAGGACTGGATAAGGGCTAACCCATTTGTGGGAGAAGATCATGCTTTCAATCAATTAAGATGTTCTTACTGATTTATCTTGAGATGTGAAAGGTGAAACCACTGATGCCTCTGCTTCGCTCAAGGCTATCCCCGCATGAGCAGTCCGAAGAGCGCCACAGTCGTTGCCTCCATCGCCGCACATGCCTACTATCAGACCCCAATCTCGATGCATATTCGCCACTAGCACCTGAGAAGATCCACGTCCAGTTCTCAAACCCCTCCAACATATACAAGCTATAATACCGCCACCTACAAACTGCATAACTACTTAAGTAACAATCTGTTTCAGTTTTTCGCTTTTGACTCCTTCGAATTCGACAACCAAAAAAACCATTCCATCAACTCAAGACAGTATTGTAAGCCTTACAGTAATTACAATGAAGTAAAACTTGACAGGAATTACCTTATCCGCAGGAGAAAAGCGTGCATAAATTCGTGTGAAATACAGAAGCCTGTCCATGGCCTCGGACCTTCTCAAGACAGTGAATGCTCGTCCAGTCACTGCCAATTCTTGCAACCCCGCTTCGAGACCCTTGACATGGTCTCTTAGTAATTCCTCAGTACTCAGAGGTTGGGTATTGCTGCCCTCTTGCTCAACAGTCATGGGTCTCCAGCTGACACTGGAAAAAAACTTCAATAAATGTAAAACTAGAAATCTAGACATTTAGGTTTTTGTTCTACCACCAACCATTTCTTAACAAACACACAGCGAAGTAATTCCTTGCTAAAAAAAAAGAAATCCAAGAGCAGTACCTGCCATCAGTATCAATATCACCCAGCAAAACACGTACATCAGGGGCAATCATCATGCACTGCTTCGCAATATAATGACCACACTGGGCATTATCACCTGTCACCATAACTGGGCGAACCTGCATTATAACAGCACACATCAGTTGCAGAAACATGTTTCAGTTTAGCAACAATATCGCGTCCTCAGAGTACCGCTTCCAGGAATATTAACAGAATACTGACGACATAAAAAATTCATGAAATACGGATGCTTGGTCATGCCTTCTTTCCCCAAAACTTTACCTCGCCTGCCTTCAAAGCTTCGATTGCACTCCGACTGTCAGGCTTCAGCTCATTTCGGAATAAAAGAAGTGCCACAAATTCCAGGTCTTTCTCCAAGTCGTCACGCGACATTTTTCCCACTCTTTCCAAGTTGTAATCAGATCCTAGGCTTCTGCAATCAATACGAAAAGACAAATACGGCCTTCAAGTCTACAATTTTTGAGACATCCAAGTATCGAATGAGCAGGCTATGACATTCGAATGATGTCAAATATCAAATGATTTGAGGACAATAAGATCTGCACCAGAAGTGGATTAACAGCTTCTGCACCAACACTTGAATCGAAGCAGAAGTAATCTGTAAGTATGTCATAGCAAAAGGCGGTCAGAAATATCAGGACGTGAGATAATGGAAAAAAACCAAGACCATACCTGTAGCCTAGACCAAGTACGTAACAGCCGTCAAGGGCATGCTGGCGGGCGGTGTGCATGTAGTTCATCGGAAGACTGTGAGGAGCGCTCAACTCTCTTATTTTCTCAAATGATCCCTGATCCAATGTGTTTCACATTAAACATAACTCACTTCTGCTTTAAGATATCGTAATCTGAGACACGAATAGATGAATACATGATCTGCAGAAAGTAAAATCTCGCAGAGGCACAGCAAATCACCTTGCAGTACACCTGTAGTCGACCTTCTTTGTCTTGCACCACAACACTCATTGTAGTTCGCGCATGGTCAAACTCATTACGTTTCACTATTCTGAGCTCTTTTCCAGAAGCGCTGCGGACGCATGGCGCCTCATTTGCGTTCTCCACAAGCTCCCAACCCACAGAAGAAAACATCATCACCTACGAAGCAACAAGCCCAACTGTCAAAGTTGACCGGTACTTTCTCATCCTCAAAACTATGGACTGATCTTTTCAGAGAGAACTGGAACAAAAGACACAAGAAATTTTCTAATCGTGAAAGGCACAGTTGGAAAAAAAGATGCTCAGAATGAAAACTATGCACACTCATCCAAAAGATTCTGGAAACTGACCTCCACTTGATTACCGACAAATTGGTCACCAAATTTGGTAACAGCATGGCAGGTAGCTAAGCCATGAAGCGTAGTAGGCTCCATACCATCCACTGTAGCTGGAATTTTCACGGGCCCAAAAGTCGGTCCAGAAGGAGTTGTTTTGATGACACTCTGAGCGCCAATAAAATCTAGACCTTCTTTAGTAAGAGTCCCAGTCTTGTCAAAACAAAACACTCGTATCTTCCCAGCAATTGCTATGCGCTTCGGATTCATACAAAAGATGCCACGAGCCTGAAAAGCAATGACCCATCATGTGACGATTCCTAGTTTCCAAAGGCTAATAGCATTACTAGAAAGCGATGCAACAGAATTCTTCGACATGTCGCCAACGTGGATCCCATTTCCACAAAAAATACCTTCAGGCGCTCTACGGCATGCAGTTGGCCAACTTCAAGAGCTACTGGGAGAAGTGGAGACATGATTTGACTCAGTATAGCCATGCAATATATCCACTTCGTCACCCAGTAACTTTGGGCCCCAGTTCGATTCTGCAAAAGAATTGCACACATCAGTCCAAGCGAAAGAAAATAAGCAACTACGAAATGATCTTTCATATTTGAGCACACGCACCTGAAAAAATATGGAGATGACAAAGCAAATTATTCCATATGCTAAGAGCATCAAGACGACAATTGGCAGCTCCTCATCGTACTTAAATAGCATCTTCTCTGGATATAAGATACTAGCCAACAACTCTCCTTTTGACGTACCCATTCCTGAGGAGAGCAGTTAAGTCAAGACTCTGTTAAAACGTTAAATTGAGTGAAGTTTAAAACTTACGAGGTTCAAATTCTAATATGAGCAGTGCTTCGTCCTTAAAATAGTTTGAGGATTGTAGATATAAAATTTTCCTCAGTAGAACTTTGTTTTACATGGAGAACTTTGCTACACATGTGAAAGACTTGCAACTTGCTTGATTAGCACGGAATAAAACTTAAGCAAATTGTTTGCAGATTGTCTCAAGAGTCTTAAATTGAAATTAGCGTATTATCATCAAGCAAATTGCGTATAGTGATTTAACCTGTGGTTGTTACTATCGCAAGGACATCGTCTTGACGTTGGCCACCAGCCTGAAGTACGATGGTCCCCGAGAAGAGCGTGTGACGAGACCCATGGCCCTCAAGTTTGTAAGACTCGGTGTTGTTAAAAGCCATGTACTTTTGTACTGGCATGGCTTCCCCGGTTAGAGCACTTTCATTGCACACACAGAAACCTGCACAAGGACCTCAAGGACTAGATTACAATGAAATTCACCAATCAGAATGGAACATACAGTTGTAGAGAGACTTTCTAAGCATGCGATCATTCTAATGAAAGAAGGGCTATGAAATTGACGTGAAGTGATAGCACTAATATCACAGAGGCTCTAGCTACAAAGATGCACAAGAATTCCGACAAAAGAAGAGGCCTGTAAAGTTCATTTGAAGACATCATTAACTATGACACACGCAAAAAAATGGCCGTTAAAGATTAGATTCACACCTTTGATAATCAGGAGGTCGCAAGGTAACAACCAATCACTCCTAATTTTCACAAGGTCTCCAGGGACCAGTTGGCTTGAAGGAATATTCGTCCATTCTCCATCTCGAAGTACAGGCGTTTCCGTGACATACTCTGTAACCTGCAGCAGAGCACTGGTATTTGTTGTAAATTTTTAGGCAGTGATATATCAAGTATCATGAGCTACATAGAATGTGACTCAAAGACTAATCCAGTTATCAGCAATGCTTTGATAATTCAGGGCGTAGGTCCAGTGATAGACCTTGGCAATTGCAAGTTGGCTTTGTCGTCGTGAATATATGGTGATAGAAGCACTCAGCAGCACTATGCAGGTCATAAGAGACGCCACAAAAAGGTAGCTGTTCCAGAACTGAAGAATGTACATGACAAGCTGGTAGACATGAAAGAGTGAAAAGAGCTCGTCAACAGTTGTAAACATCAACGTCTCCGGCTTGAATGGAATTTCGTTGAAACCAACTTTCTCTAGACGAGACTGTGCTTCCTTGGTGGTAAGCCCAGTAGCTACCTGCAAATATGATCAAGAGATGTAGTCATAGTCGATAAAAAATAATCTCATGAGCTAGGTCACTGAAGTGGCATGAAAAAAAAGGATTAAAAAAACCAAATTCCCAATTGCAGGGTAATCAGATGTCCTGTATCTGACAAACAACCACCGATAGAAAGCAAGGGGCTCAGGACGAAGGAAAACCTGGAAGAAGTCTGAATATCGGGTTCCAACTTTCAGGAATGCGCGTTGAAGTTCTTTGCCGTTCACCAAGTATCGCTGCCCTCGCAAAACAAAGTATCGTTGACCCTGGCTTGTTGAGGATATATCAAAGATTTCAAAGTGACCTCGTGTTTCTACAGGTTTTAATGTATTCTGCAAAATAGAATGCACGTTAACACCAGTCATAGAAAAGTTATTTTCGGAAAGACTTCCATTTGACCTGGTGCTGGGATGAATCACTGGATTCGTTGACGTAATAAAGGAAACATGCAAGTCATACCTTGACTTGCTGTAGAACACGGACGAGGAAGAAGACATTGATAGAAAGAACTTCTCGCTGATCTTGGGTCCACACATCCACCACAGCCGCCCCTGAAAGCTCACATGGGACGCGAAAGAAGTTGTGTACCCTTCCTTTATTGAGCACCCAGGCTGTAAACCAGAATGTAGACAGCCACCATACAACAAAGAAAACCTGTAAAATCACAGTGATCCAATCCAGGGATTATCCTCACAAGTCTCAGGCCCAACACACTTATCATATCTCAACACTAATCGTGATCAACCCTTGAGCATCAAAGATATTCAAAGAGTTGCAAGATGATCCAATTCCAGAGTTAGCCTATAATATAAGGTGCCCCGCGCTCTGCATTAGGTCCCAAATTCATTGTGTGTTGCTGGAAGGATCTCTCATCCTCAAAATCCATGGAGTCCCATTTAAAGACTTAGCGAACACACGGTAAGAAGCAAACCTGCATCCGCAAAAAGATGGAAACATAAAATGGTGGAAGCACGAACCTTGCCATTGAACTCGTAGGTGCCAAAGATGACGTTGTTGCCAAAAAAACAAAGGTTATCAATGCCACCGACCTCACACTTGTTGTAGGTATCGACCAAAATAAGTACAAAAAGTGCAATCCAGTGAAGGGATACAAGGCAGCACAGGTAATAACAAAACTCTCCAAAATATGTCCATGTATATCCTGTGATTAGAAGCTCCCTGCTCCTTTCCAACTCCACACGAACCTCTTCCGACCTAGAGGTTTGCTTAGATCCGCTGCAGATTGTCCAACAAACACCAAAATCATCTGACAATAATCTTATAATCAGTGATGTAAGCTCTGCTGCTTAGCCGACGTTAATCAGCACAACAGCTAATTTTCATTCCATAAACAATTCTGCAAATGCCAAGAGATTAAGCTGTCCAATGGCAGTTTGCAGAGCTACCTTGATATATCATCAGCTTCGCAAACTCCGCCAGAGCCTGTTTCTTGAATGCGGATTGACTTGATCGGGAACCGGTACAAACGATTCCACTTCCACAGCATGAAGGCACCACAGCAGAAGATCACAGCACCCCAGAAAGCGAAAACAACAATCGGACCCGCATCTCGCATGCTGGTGATCATGACTTGACATGCTGCATCTTTGAGGCAGGATGTAGGACCCTCCGGATAGCGCCCCATCGTCAGGTTTAGGGCTCCAATCTATGCCTGTGGAAGCTCCTGTGCACTGCGCAATCATTCACAAGAGAAACCAACCGACTCAGCCACCACGAGACTAACAATTAGGGACTAAATCTGTCCTACAACCCCAAGAAATTTACTGTACAAAACTGTGATCTTTCGGTAGTGACGATGCTCAACTTTGCAGAAGATTTTGCTGCAGGTTACCCCACTCTCGCTAGGTTCGATCACTCTTTCCTTTTCGCTGCTTTATTAAAGCTCAAGCTGCAAGGGTCTGTTAAGGCCCTGTTGCAACTGAACAGAAAACTTTAAGGCTGACTTGGAACCCTCGCACACTCCGTCGCCTCTAGCCATGGCTACTCTATAATTAAACGCCTTGGACATGCAGCAATTAAAATTCCTGAGTCCTCTTCAACATGCCTGCGCTGATTACAAAACCCTGAGAATGCGAGAATTATCTGGAGCATGCAAAGATCAGTCCACCATCCAGATTCAAAGAGATACACTCTCCAAAGAGTGGCATGTGCTCCGAAAGGTTTACCACAGAAAAGCTCTCTATTTTTTCGATTTGCTGTTCGCAGTCATGGAAAGCCCACAGCACACAAGAGCCGTAATCACAACCCTCCCTACAAAGAGACGCCATGGCAGCAGCGGCACGCAATTGGTAACGACTAGTCCTTCTCTTGACCTTCCAATCACTCTTCTCTGTCTCTCTCACGCTGACGACCTCATGAGCGCAATGCAAACAGAAGGCTAAGCAGACCCATTAACCTAATCACAGGATTAATTCTGGTGCAGTTGAAGCAAACCTAGAACCGGGATGCGTAACCTCTTGGCTATTCTGACACGAGCCTTCGCATTTGTCGGAGCAGAATTCTCCATGAAGAGGCGAAGCATGGACTCTCGTGAATGGTCACAAGATGAGCGTTTGAGCTGCCGCTCTCCCTGGCAGGGGTTAGGATCTGAAGTAGCAAGCACACCCAACAGGCAGACCGGGTTAAATTTCCCAACCTAATCTGATGCAACAACAGATCCCTGTGGCTCTCTCGCATCGCTTATCATCTTCGATACTTGCCTGGATATCCTGTGGTTCGCGCCTCGAGTTCCCCTGGAGGAGGAAGAGAAGATTGAAAGATAGGAAACGTGGTGAGTAGAAACGTGACATTCGGGTGAAGCAGCAGCAGCAGCAGCAAAGCCAACGAATGCAGGAGACTTCATGTTCGTGAGAGCAAAAACAGCTCTGCCATACTGATCAAATGACCTTGGTGTGGTCAGAATTTTACACAGGCTGGTTTTCTCCGTGAAAAGGAGGGATAGCACTAAACAGAATGTCAATAAGAACCTATTTTGTCCCGGAGTAACCTAATATGAACATCAGGACATAACTGCTGGTCTACCTGATAGCTAGAGAACCAAAAGCCTCATCAATTGAAGAGGACCTAACTGGATCAGATTTAGCGGATGGGAGAACAAAAATCTGGGTACTAAGAGGTGAGGGCTGGAAATTAGCAGAGTACCACGCAGAAGTGATCTTCACTCGAGGTAATTGCTGCGTACCTGAAGCTAAGGGGACAAGCTTGTACGAGAGAAAGTGAGTTCCTCTTGGGAGTATGGACACAGTGTCGCTGTGCGCACCTGAGAAGATGAAACTTGGCGTGTCGACCATGGAAAACGATACCTCCTGGAGAGTGTTGGTCGTATTTTGCACCTTTGTTGTCATGGTAAAAGGCTGACCAAGGACAGCATGAGGTGGGGAGTCTAGAATGACGACGAGAGGTGGAGACTCAACCGTAATCTTTGCGAGTGGCACTTGGTTGTGGACGACTGCATCCTTATGATCTGGAATTTTCACTTCAGAGGCGTTCGGGGTGGAGAGAGCCCTTTGCCAGAGGACCGAAATTGTGCCAATAGACAAAGCTTTGAACGGTACCAATGGTTGGACCCAAAAAAGTTGAGTAAATGTCTCCTCCGATGAAACCAGGAAACCCACCGGTTCACCTTCAGTTGAATCGTCTGAGGACTTAATAGTTTCCGCATAAGGAACTGGGCCAGGTCTATGCACTAAGCATATGGTTTTGTCTTCCTCCGTAACTTCTATTTTCAAGAGGCGGATTGGAAGAGGAGACCTGTTCCTCAGTTCAACAACCAAGATGGTAGACTCCTTCAAGGCAAGAGTAGCGGCTGGTACTTGACTTCCTGTAGTATCAGCATCCAAGTTCCCGAGCAAGAGTGCATCTCTTCTGAATGGGAGCACATAGTGATGAGTGATTGTCAGAGCCTCCACACAATCAAACTCTTTGCTCTTGTGTAGACGGTACTGATATGTGGAAACCTCTTCTCCTGATGCATGGTACACAAACGTAGCCATCAAGGTTATTGCCTTTGGCTCTAACCATCGCACATATATCACAGTGGACCAGCTACCATCGGTACTTATTTCAGGGACCTCCACCAAACCGGCGAACAGCTCAAAGTTATCCTTGCTTTCTGGATCGTCTCCGGAGTTTCTAACCAAAAGCTCTGCTGGAGTGACCTCTGATTCCGTCGTAGTGGATGTTTCTGACACACCGGCTTCCGGCTGGGCAGACGGTGCAAAATAGACTTCCAAATCTCCAGCTTGGATTGAGTGCCCTGCTGACGAAATAGTAATGCACACCGGAAAAGCTTCTCCAACTAGCCCTGGACTTGGACCCTCCAGAGAAATATCTACTAGAGCCTCAGGCTCCTCAACCTGCGTTACAGCACTCATATTGAGGAACATAAGAACGTGACTATGCAAGCACTGTAGATCAGAATTAAACAAGAAGCATCGCAGCTTTAGAACGCACCTGAATAACTTTCTGTCCCAAACTTGCCAATGCGGGATCAGCTAATGGAGAGACATCGAATCCAGGCTCAGACTTCCAGAAAGGAATCTCCTCCCGTGTACCCACACTCTCCGCTTCACAGCGAATTGTTGCATGTGGACCCAAATGAGCCACTACCGCCAAGCACTCTAATTTCCCAGTTTCCTCTAAAAACACACCCAAAGCAGTGGCAAAGCAACAATTAGAACGAAATCTAGATAAAATTTCATTACAACCCTCTAAGCAGTAACCTATTTCATCAGCGTAAGAGCAAGTGGTGTCTGTTCCAAAAGGCGATAACATACGAGGATCGTACCTGGCATAACATCGATGGAGACCCTCTTCCATTTCCTTGGCTGTAGCTCCAAGCCTGACATTGAACCAGACCCGAGGTCCTCTTCATTGTCTTCAACAATGCTTTTCTTTCGGGTTGAAAAATTGCAAGACGATTGGTTGAACAAAATTTCGACTTCATCAAAGACGACGGGTGATGGAAGATGTGTGAGGATAGCAAGAGTGACCCTCGTTGACTTCCCTAATCTGACAGACTGGCTATGAAAAGCAACACAAACTGATAAAACCGTACGTAGTGGACTTAGTAAGTCGATCTCAAGGTACACCGGCAGGGCAGATGACAGAGCCATGTCCGATTCTCCTTCCTGAGAAAGGATAGTACGCGCTCCATGCAAGAACTCGGCAAGTTCTTGGTGAAGCTGGATTCTTTCTAGCTCTCCAAAAGTACCAACTTCTGAACCAGAAACATAGCCATGAGACAGTGGGACCGATAGAGGCAAAGCAAGAAGCTCAAAGCCATACTCAGCGAACTCTTTAGCAAGTCCCAAGCGGCGGGCACATTCCCGTAAATACGTCAGTGCAGAACCCAACAGGAGAACCCACCCTTCCTGACGATACATTCCAACAACAGAGTTGAGAATGCGCATGGCGGTAACATAATCCCTTGCAGCAAAATATTCTCGACCCATGTCACTCAACAGAAGGTAGGCTGTTCGTCCTGCTTCCATCAACTGATAAAGTTCATGAGCTTTTTTTAAAAGGGCAATAGCAATCACTGAATGATTGAAGGTTTTCTCTTGTAAAATGAAGTGCCGCATGTACTCTGTTTCTGTTGGACTGCCACTCGATCCACATCAAAGATTCATCAGCATCGATTATGTAACAGATTTCCCTTTCAAAAACCAGCATAGTTCAGAATGCGATTTCACTTGCAAACAATAACAAAAGAGGGGGGGGGGGGGGGGGGGAGCTAATTAAAGGCACATCACACGCCTGCAAAATAGAGATAACTTATACCTCTGAGAATGATTGTCATTTCCTCGCTTTAACAATCGTGGAGCCTGCCCAACATAAACGGGAGGACCAACTTCTTCAGGTGGTCCCGCCAGAACATCAACAGCGTTGCTTTCTTCAAATGTTTCAAAAGCCACCAAGGATGCTTGAAATGCCAGTCTCCTTTTAACCATGTAAACAGCGGACACCTGCAATATAAAAATATGGTCAATGCTCCTGAGCATCATTCATTAAACAAAACCAAGTAAGGAACATGACCGTCAAAGTGACTGAATAACCATTCTGCATGTTGCAGTGAATGAATAACCATTCTTTGTACTAAAGACCAATACAACAGGCACAGTTCCAGACAACCAGACAGATTCATTCTCTCGCTTTAACAACCGTACGCACATGGTAGTAGTAAGCCGGTTGTAACTCGCGCTCAGAAATAGCAGGTTGGCCTCGCATAGCAGGACTTGGCGTGGGAGTCTGAGACACTGTTGCCAGCCTGTTCTGAAGCAACTCACCAAAGACCTGAAACTGCCTGCTAACCCAAGCCCAGTGCAGAAAAGCTCCCTCAAAAGGTCCCATCATTTGCTTATACCATGATGCATGCTCTCGGAACCACCGAACTGCCTCGATCTCTTTTCCGCTGTGAAGAAGTAAATTTGAGATCTTGAAATGCAGTTGCTCAGCGACGGCTTTCATCTCTACGACCCGCTGAACAGGTTGTAGTTCCATAGACGTACTGGATATAACCTGGAAAACGAACCCCTTAGAAAGTATCAAAAATTCAAAATTATACTATAAGAGATTTAAGCTCGAGCCTCAACAATGGAAAACTGTAAACACGATCTCGAAGCTTCAATTATACTCCGTGTTCAAAATACCGAAGCAATATCAACAGCAGGAGCGAATTCTTGAAACTTCGTAAGGCACTCTGCCGTACGTGGTAGTCAATTATATTTTATGCTGTGAGAGACCAGGCAAGCTCAAAATGAGAGGCTAAGAACCTCTTGAAGCAGTGAGTACGCTGTTTCGTAGAACTTAAGGGCTGCCACCCAATCTCTTCGAAATTCCGCAAAAACAGCGATCTGTACACTCAGAGAAAATCCATGTCAGATAACCTAACAATTTTTTTAATAAATCTACTTCCCATTCAGTTCAAAGCCGATGCTCCTCATTTTAAATCATTAAAAAGAGAACGTGCCTTGAAGTTATATCGCACACTCAGCTCCAAAGAGCTGTATGCTTTCTTCTCCACTCGAAGTTTCACTCTCCGACCTTCTTCTCTGTAGAATAAGGTGGCAAGCTCCCCCATGATGCTTCCGAGCCTGCAAACACTCAGAGATTACTACTGCTTTCTGGACAGGGAGTAAAAGCAGCGTTCACCTCAAGGAAATACTCACCTCCCTAATGAGCGTCTGAGCTCACTAGGCTCATGCGTAATGAACACAATACAGCACTTAGCATCCACTTCGGCACGCTTCCTGAGAGCTACCAAGCGTTCCTCATTCACTTCCCCTGCAGCACCATGACCGAATGAAGTTATCACCAATGTCAGACGACAACCAATTCCACTCTAGAGATTCATTTGAAGACTCAAAAACCAAGAGCATCTCCACAAAAAAAAAGCCTCTCCTTCCAACAAACCAGTCCAATTCCAGATGATCGTCGTCTAGATCTTTGGCTAACTGCTCTGTTAAAATGCGCGCATTACATCATAGGAAAAAAATGCGCAAACCTTGACTTGACGGCTGCACAATTGCCACCACAAGCTTCACGTTGCGCCCGCGGATCACATGCCTGATCACATTGACATCAAATGAGAAACCCTAAATTTCGGACGACATAAAAAATCTCTCTGAACAGGCAGGAAAGTGAGAGGAGAATCCTAGGAGGGAGAGAGAAAATATACTTGACATCGTCGAGATGCGAGCACACTCGGAGCCACTGCGTGGGGTCGCCGTAGACGTGGTCGCGATCGAGGAGCACGGCGAGCACGGCCGGCATGCGCGTGCGGTGCTTGGTGAGCCAGTCGTGCTTGAGGATGCCGAGCGGCGGGGGCATGCGCGCGTCCACGGGCTTGCGCTCCTTGCCGCCGAGCACGGGCAGCGTGGCGAAGTCGGGGAGCGCCAGCGTGTTGAGCGGGGGCTGCTCGCGGTGCAGGTACAGCGAGATGGCGCCGTGGAACTCCGTGCACCCGACCAGCGCCACCAGCGGCACGGGCGGCGTGCGCAGCTCCTCCATATCCTCCACCATCGCGATCAGGGTTTAGGGTTTGGATCAATGGCACTTGAACTTAAGGAATCCACAACATCAGATTCTACCCTCACTCCATGAATCGAAAGAGCGATCCATTCAGATTTCAGTGCCAGAATTAAATCCTCTCACTGAGCGAAATCCCGACTGTGCGCAACACGATTCGACCGCCATGGCCTTGTTCCATGAGCAACGAAGGCCTCTGCCTTCGCTCTGCTTCGAACCTCTTGCTTTCCTTTCGAGTGCATTGCTACGTCTGCGTCTGCGTCTGCGTCGGCCCCGTCGTGCCAGCCCTGTGTGTCCGGGTATCTTCCGACCCGGTTCTTACCCGGTTATCAGGTCTGCTGCTGTATCAGTCAAACCTTGATATTATCACACCCTCTGTTTCACCAAAAAGTGTGATATAAACAAGGTGTGATAAATTTCATAATATCACATTTGGAAAATTTATGCACAATGTGATATTCAAACAAAAAAAAGGCAGGAATTTCTTTTTAATTCAAAAAATAAAAAACAAATTAACAACTCTCACATGCAAGATTTTGCAACCTAGATCAATCACCATCATATGGCTATCACTCACGAAAACAAAAAAAACAAATCACCGTCAATCCTCAATACCTAAGATTTTGCAGTACGCATCCATCATCATGAGATGACCATCTTGCACGATGGGAGATTGAAATCGTGCCTCAATTGAGATTCAAGCTGTGCATTGCCAAGGCACCTTTGATGCTTTGTAAGGGGGGCAATAGATTCAATGATAGAGGGTTTCAGGATAGGGTTTCGGTAAGGACACGAGGTTTCTGGACATGGGGATTTGGCGAGGACACGGGGTTTCTGGACATGGGGGTTTAACAATGGATAGGGCGAGTGCAACAAACAGATTTGGGATAGTGGTGAAGGCGAGAGGAGGATTCCGGACAAGGGGCAAGAGCCAACTTATGGGCGGGTGGGTTGTATCCGAGTTTGGCGATAAAATTGTGGTGTAGGGTGCAGGTCGTAGAGAACCCAAGCCATACAGAATAGGACGCCGCAGATCGACAACGAAGTTTGTAGGTGCAAGGCAGATTGAAACCCCTACTTTAACCCTTAAAGGACAAATAGCCCTCTGGGGGCTATTTTGGAGTTCGGGCCTGTACCTATGACTTCAATTTAGATCGTAATTTTCTGAAATTTTAAATGAAAGGATGCCGTTCCGAGAGCTCCGTGTGCAATTTTTTTTTCTAAATTCCGATGTTGGTGTGAAAAGTTATGATATTCTAAAGCTCAAACGTTGCTCAGTGGGCAGCTACTGGAAATTTAGTAGCCAATGAAAACGCATTATGAAGTTTGACTTCCAAAAGGGCATGTGCCTTAATTTTTGAAATTGTGGGATGGGGCAGTGAGGAAAGGGGAATTTGGAGGGGCATAGGGAGTGGGCTAAAGTGGGTGCACTAAATGGATGGTGGGATGAATAGTGACCCCCTCAAAACATGCGAGAGGGGATCAGACCAAAAGGGTGGCGATGGTGGGCGGGGTCTGCAAAAGGGATGGGGAATTAAATTAGGTGGAGAAATAAATAGCCCACTGATTTGGGTTTAATTATGCTGCGTGAACAGCTGGCCACTGTTCACGCAGCCAGGGCGGGGGGTGTGCATTGAGCCAGCTCACCCAACTGGCAGGGGCGGGGCCACAATGCTATGGTATATGGTGGAGGAGGATGTTGAGTTTGCTGACTCAGCATGCACATCAGCATGCACAGCCATGATGCCGCCTTTACAATTTCGCCGCCTCAGTCCATTCATGCGCAGTCTGTCTGTGCAGACAGCGCCTCTGAATGGACTCAAAAAAATTTATTTTTTGGAAATCTTCGTTGCAGTTTTCAAGAGGTTAGGTGGTTAATTAATTTCCCATGACCTTGTCATGCATCTCGAAGAATAAAACAAATAAGATTGAACTTATTCAAAGGCAACTCAGAACTATATAACTTCTCTTCCAAACAACAATTCCTCACACATTGCCAACTTCATGTGCTTTGCAATTTAGATCATGCAATCTTATATGTTACATTGAGTTGTGTAGTTGATTTGGTGTTGTTCCAATTTGTAGGATAGTTGAAATGCCAAGGAATAGAGGAAATGCATGGAGGGGGAAGGAGGTGAGTGAATGCATGTATGCATTTTAGTTGATTTCTACATGGACAAGTTCTCCTACATGTGTGCATTCTAACTTACTCACACATGTTATGTTTGAAATCTTGCAGGAGAGTTTTTTGGAGGCTCCACGTCGCAGCTCTAGGTTGCATTCTAAGGAGACAGCATCAACCTCTAGCACTCATCCTCCACTCTCTCCTACACCTCCTTCTCCTATTCTACCTCCACCTCCACTTCCAACCCCTCTTCTACCACATTCTCCACCACCTGCAGGTTTTGAAGGTGACATTTATGCATTACTTGAAGACGCCATTGGTGATTACAACCCAGATTTCGTTGACAGTCAAGAATTTTTTGAAAATCAAGGAAGACAAAGTTCATGTGAAGAACCTAGTGAGGATAGTTTTGATGAGGGTGAGTATGCATTTCAAGAAGATCGGACTCTAGAAGAACTATGGTGGCCTAAAAAATCTACTTACAATGTGGAAAGGTACAACAAAAAATCAAAAAAAAATCACAAGAAAAAGAAACGGCAAGAGGAGAGGGGAGGAGAGGTCACAGTCCAGACAGTACAGTCGGGAGGGGAGGGCGGCAGTTGGGTGGGAGAGGGGAGCGGGGTCGAAGGCTGTGGGGGCGGGCCCATCAGAGAGGGCGAGGAGAGTGGGGCAGGGGGCGGGCCCAGCAGAGGGGGCGAGGAGAGAGGGGCCGGGGGGCGGGCCCAGCAGAGGGGACGAGGAGAAGGGGGGCAGGGGTCGGTACAGCTGGGAGGGTGAGGAGAGCGGGGGGATCAGGGAGTGGGTGGGCGAGGAGAGCGGAGGGAACATGGAGTTTGAGGGGAGAGGGGTAGGGGAGATCGGGGAGGGTTAGGGCTAGGGAGCGGGGTAGGGGGGATCGGGGAGGGTCAGGGGCTAGGGAGCGGGGTAGGGGGAATTTTGGGAGGGTCTGGGGCTAGGGGTTCAGGGAGGGCTAGGGGTTGAGGGTGGGGTCGGGGTTGAGGGAGGGGGAGGGTTAGGGGCAGGGGGAGGGGGAGGGTTAGGGGGAGGGGGAGGTTTATGGGGAGGGGGAGGGTTAGGGGGAGTGGTAGGGGGAGGGTTGGAGAGTGGGGGGACATGGGGTGGGTTGGGGAGTGAGGACAATTTGGGTACGGGGGGAGATGTTTTAGGAACGGATTTTTTGGAAAATACGGGTGGATTTCTTGGGAGTCCTTCGCGTGTGCATTCGCGACGCCGAGCACGGAATTTGGAGGATGATATGGTTAGCCCTACACAACATCAGGAATGGAGGAATATTCATGACGTACCGACACTCGAGAGTGGAAGTGAGGACTCTGATGAGGATTTTGATTTTAGCGAAGATGGGGTGGGTGGACAAGAAGACCCAGACAGTGTGAAATATATGTATCGGGATGAAACTTGGAGCAAGACCCATTTCACATACGACCCACATCCTATGGAATTTCAGGGTCTTTCAATGTCAAGTATTTTTTGGAGGACATTCCCAACAATGTTGCAATTGTTTGGAATGTTTTGGACTCATCATATATTACGAGACATTGTGAGGGAGACAAATCGATATGCCACAGAGGTTGATGGAGTAGGGAATAGTATGGGAGGTGGAGAGTGGAAGGAGTTTACAGTGGCAGAGTTGAGGGCTTTTATGGCAATCTGGCTCTACATGGGTATGAAGCGTCAACCGAACATAAAGTCCTACTGGCATAAGAGGGGTTCTATTTTCCATTGTCCTATTATCTCTAGCATCATGATACGTTCCGGTTTTATGGATTTGACTAGATGTTTACACATCACAAATCCAGCAACATACGTGCGTGATAAGGATTTGCCGGGTTATGATAAATTGGGGCAAGTGAGGTGGTTGATTGAATGCATTAGGGAAAATTGTAGAAGTTCTTGGACATTAGGAAAGTATTGCACCATTGACGAGATGATGATACGTTACAAAGGGTCGTATTGCCCTTTGCGCCAATACATGCCACATAAACCACAAAAATGGGGCATAAAGGTGTGGTGTTTGGCGTGCTCTACATCGAAGTATGTTTGGAATTTCTCTATTTATTGTGGAAAAAGCCGGATAGATGAGGTGGAGCCCCGAGTTGCTAGAGGTGAGCCTAAATTGGCTCACAAAGTAGTTTTAGATCTCACCACCGGCATATGCGGGAAGGGACATGTCATAGCTATGGACAACTTCTTCACTAGTATTGGACTTTTTAGAGATTTGCTATTCAGAGATATTTATGCTACGGGTACAATGCGTTTGAACCGGGTAGGTTTGCCTAATGTGTTTTGGAACACAAAGGTTTAGGGTAGAAGAAGGAACAAGGGTGGATGGATTGGAGAATGCATGCATCGCGGTTAATTTCTTCAGTTGTATGGAAAGACAATAAACCAGTACTTTTTTTATCAACCCATGCCCAGCCTACTACGGCACCGTGTATGCCAGTACAGACTGTTCCCCGTCGGAATGGATCAACCCGTGACAACATTCCCACATCCCCCATGCACCTAGAGTACACTACTTACATGCGCGGGGTTGATGTAGCTGATCAACTTCGGGCTTCATATTGTACTCAGAATCGGTCTCACAAATGGTGGCATAGGATCTTCTTTTTTTTGTTGGATATGACGGTGGTCAACATGTTTTTAGTGTATCTTGACAAATGTAAGAGTGCTACTCCACTACGGAAACCTATGACACAATTGCAGTTTCGAACGGAATTGTGTGAGGCTTTATTGCGATGTTGGAATGGACGGGAACGGGAGGACATTGTGGCAAATGCTCCAACTCGGGGTATATGTTTCCCAATGTACTCAAAACAGAGACAAGCTTGTGTGGTTTGTAATAAGGAAAAAAGCCGATTGGGAAGGAGGCCACATTACAATTGCCCCTCATGCGGTAACAAGTACATGTGTGTCTTGAATGCTACATGCTTTCAGGAATATCACGAAGATCTTCGCTGTCGAAGGCTTC
Source organism: Bryoerythrophyllum caledonicum (assembly GCA_963971425.1). Classification (NCBI taxonomy): domain Eukaryota; kingdom Viridiplantae; phylum Streptophyta; class Bryopsida; order Pottiales; family Pottiaceae; genus Bryoerythrophyllum; species Bryoerythrophyllum caledonicum. Next base: position 27,814,137 of record OZ020518.1, read on the forward strand.
AAAATGTAAGTATTGCATTTCCCTTATTTGGTCATTTTTATGTATACATGTATTTTCCAAAATTTAGATGTAAAGCAATTTTTTTGAAGTTGGTGATTTATTCCAAGTTTGAAATAATTACGAATTTATGTTATTTCCACTTATATGTTCATACATTTAGTTTATACTTATTCATAGAAGTTCAATTCTTATAATCTCATGAATTATAGGTGTCGAAATAATGTAGCCTTCAAACAGTTAATTTCAATTATGTGTTTTATTCTAAGTTTGAAATAATTACGAATTTATGTTATTTCCACTTATATGTTCATACATTTAGTTTATACTTATTCATAGAAGTTCAATTCTTATAATCTCATGAATTATAGGTGTCGAAATAATGTAGCCTTCAAACAGTTAATTTCAATTATGTGTTTTATTCCAAGTTTGAAATAATTACGAATTTATGTTATTTCCACTTATATGTTCATACATTTAGTTTATATTTATTCATAGAAGTTCAATTCTTATAATCTCATGAAGTGGATGTGTTGAAAAACTTTAGCCTTCAAGAATTTTTTGTCAAGTTCGTGATTTTTTCCAAGATTGAAATAATTATGAATTTATGTTTTTCTCACTTATGTGTTCATACATTTAGTATATATTTTATTATATAAGTTCAATTTTTATAATCTCATGAAGTGGAGGTGTTCAAAAAATTGCAACGGTAGTACTTCATTTTGTGTGGAAAAGAAATGCCATTGAACATGTGTAGGGAGGAGAAATTCGAGTTTCTCTCCATGCTCACAGTTTTGGTTTTTTGGTACAGAGACGGATTTAGGTCCGATGTGATGGAGAGGTGGGGCATTTGGGATAAGGGGTACATGACGGAATTGGAGAGCACTAGGGGAATGTGACAAGTGGCGAGGGGGAATGGAGGCACCCAAAGGGATGGGACCCGCGCAAGGGCCCGCGGAAAGGGCGAGGGGAGCGGGGCCCGCAGAAAAAGGCTACGGCGGGCCCGCGGCGAGGCTGGCAGCAGTTACTGCTGCGCAGCCAGCCAGGGTCGGAGCCAAAAGTGGCAGGGGGGGTCTGCTTACAGTGGGGAGGGGAGAAGGAATGGGGAGGGGAGGGGTACAGAGGGGAAAGCGAGGGGGAGGGTGCAGGGAGCCCCTGGGGTCGGCAGCGGGCCATCAACCCCGGGCCTGTACCCCTGCCCAAACTCACTATATTTAAAAAAATCCCAATTTCTCAATTACAGTATGGATTTTTTGGTTTTTTTTTTTTTTTAAACTACAATTTCAAAGTTCAAACATAGAGTTGTATTTTCACCGTTGGGATTGTGTCAATTATGGAAATTTGGTTTACTAAAATTTGATAAGCGAAAGCCTTGGATTAGGAGTACAATTTGCCCACATAGTTACTTCTATTTTTTTCATAATTGAAACAATCAATTTTTGAATTTTTTTTCCATGCATATGTACTTTACATTGTCAACTTCTTCAATATGCAAAAACCCCAAATCATGACTTGAAGAAATTTCACTCTACAAGCGGTCAAACCTACACTACTGTTTCGGTCACTCTTAAAAAAAATTAAAAAATTTACATCAACTGCTATTATCTTCTAATCTGCACAGTCAAAAATTCTAAAAAAAATATGACCCCTTACAATTATCACAGCCTTTGAGATCCTACGGTTACATTCCGAAATAAAACCTCAAAATAAAATGTATACCATACTTTTCAAAAAAGGCAGATTTGGAGACTTGTAGGGGAGGAAATGTCAAGGAATTTTAGGGGTTAAAACCAACATTTTGTCCGCGACCCATACATCCACGTTTGACAATGTATGGAAGTGGTACATCTCAAATTGATGGTTCCCTAAACCATGACCAAATGGAGACTTCCAGTTTCAAGTTGTGGACAGTTTATTCCACGACGGCCATTTCTGTGAGATGGTTATTCATTAATTCATTATGTTATTGTCACACCTTGAAAAAAAAATGATAGTATCAAGGTGATAGGGATATTAACAAGGGAGTTTTGAACTAGGAAAATTGGTTTTAAGGTTGTGGGTGACAAATCAAGGTGTTTTATATAAAAGTGTGATGTTATCAAGGTTAAAATGTACATTGGTCTCTCAAATATAGTGTGGACTAGAGTGATTCAAGATTCTACACTAATTGAAAATTTACAAGCAATTGTTGACTGGGAGACACTTGTTTGGAAACAAATGCCCAATCAAAACTTGACATGCATGTGCTTGATGTAAATGAGTATGGATGATCTACATCAATAGTGGATCCACACTATATTTAGTGTAGTTAGTTTGCATTTACTTACTACTACTCTAAAATTATAATGATTTATTATATTAATATTCAAAAATTTATAAATAAGATTAATTCTCTTCATGAATATTTATACCAAATATGTCTATAATAATCCGTCTCTTTAACTACTATAGACAGTTATGGTCTTGGTAAAAAAAATCATCTATAATAAAAAACTATAGCATTTCCAAATCATATAATGTGGATATACTAAACATCATTTTTGGTATAATATATTGAACCCGTTGGTCTACCTTCGAAAGGGGGAAGTAGTTCCAGCTTACTAATTCCCTGCCCGGTGGGCATGGTCTTAGTAGTGGAATGAACAGACACTTTATTCACGTCGGCCTCCTTCGGAGACCGACGTTCTTCTTCTTCTTCTTCTTCAACCCGTTGTTCCAAATAGGTAGTGTAAGTTTAGGTAAGTTAACTAAAATTGTAAGGAAAGAGTAAAAGTAAAAGTAACATCCTCATCCTTGGAAATATCTCCTAGTTAAGTCTCCAATTATCACCTGCGTATCAATGATATCTGTTACATATTATATTATATATATACTAGAGTGTTACCCGTGTCCTCCGGATACAACATTTTCTTGTGTTGAGTCCCCACCTTCCCGTCCCCTAGCCCTTTCCCTCCAATCCATTGTCCCCCCGTCCTTGTCCCCTTGTCCCCCGTCCTTGTCCCCTTGTCCCCCGTCCCCGTCCCCGTCCCCGTCGTTTTATCCAAAACCCTAACTTTTAGCTTTTCATTTTATCCAAAATCCTAACTTTTAGCTTTTACTTTCGCATCACTTTTCATCTAAGCTTGACGTGTTTTACATCCGATGCGTTCATCCAAAAGGATCGCCCTTCATCCTAAACCCGTGCCCTCCGTGTGGGATACCCGTGTCCTCCGGAAACAACATTTTTTTCTCTTGAGTCCCCACCTCCTCGTCCCCTAGCCCATTCCCTCCAATCCATCGTCCTCCCGTCCTTGTCCCCCCGTCCCCCGTCCCCCGTCTCCCGTCTCCCATCCTCGTTCCCCGTCCCCGTCCCCGTCCCCGTCCTTTTATCCAAAACCCTAACTTTTAGCTTTTTATTTTATCCAAAACCCTAACTTTTAGCTTTTCATCCAAAAGCGTTTTTCATCGGCGTGTTCATCCATTCGATGTGTTTTTCATCCGACACGTTCATCCAAAAGGATCACCCTTCATCCAAGATTCTTTTATAATAAGAGACTAGTATACTAGCTCGTTGTCTCCAACGGATAGTGTACGTTTAGGTAAGGTAACTATAATTGTAAAAGTAAAAGTAAATGTAAAAGAAATCAAAGTAAATGCCACATGTCACCGCCTCCTTTGGCGGGTATCACCTAGGTATCTCCGATATCCATCACCGGATATGGCCCTTCCTCTTTTACCTAGCTATTGCCACGTATCAAAGAAGGCTAATATGGGGGTAAGACGTGGCACAATGAATTTTTTGGATACCGACTAGGTATTAGCCCCTCTTCTTTTATTATTTGTAGTAGATAGATTGAGAAAAAGAGAAATTATTTTTTTAAATAATAGTTAATTAATTATTAAAAAAAATCTTGGTTCTTGAAGTTGAGGCTGGAGTGAATAAAGCGTCTATTTGTTCCACCACTAAATCCATGTCCATCGGAGATAGGTTTAGTAGTATGGAACTACTCCCACCTCTCAAGGGTAGACACTATGTAACCAATAACCAATAACCAAGGACCAAAGATCAACCAGATCCACATGACTCAATTCCAAGAGATGATATGTAAAGGTTTAAATATTTGCTTGAGAGGTTTTAACCCCTAAAGGACCAAGACATTTTACCCTCAAAATCACTCCCAAACTGTCATTTTTAGCGCATTCAACACGAAATGATACAAAATGTTTTTTCTGAAACTTTAACTAAAGGATCTTGTACTAGAGTTTTATGAGAGGGTGAAAATTTTGGTAAGTTTGACCGCACGGATTGAAGTGAGACATAATCTCTTTTTGAGGTCATACTAAACACCTTCAACAAACTTCGACCATCTTCGATGGCAACTTTTTGCACTACAGGCGGTGAATTTATTATGTTAACTTGAAAAGATCATGTTATGCACATGTGCACCAAATTTTAGAAATAGAAGAGGTGTAGAATATGTCCTAAATTTTTTCCAATGCAACTATGTGCTGAGAATCAACAATACACTTTATATTTTGCATATATCATATCCTTCTCAAATTTTTGAAATTCACAAATCCGTATGGTAGATGCAAAGATCTCAATTTCCTTTCCAAGAGGACATTTTCTTTCTTTTAAATGGAAAAAAACTCGAATTTCTATTGAATTTAGAAGTTAGTAAAAGTTCAGTGACAGTATTTGTGATATGTCACACTAAATTGTTGCACTATTTGTATATGTAAGTGAAAATAAATTGTAACTTTTGAACCGTAAGTTGGAATTCTATGAAATTTTGTGTCTACGTAAAGCTAATCAAAAGTTGTCCATTCAAAAAAAATCTCAAAAAATAATGCCTAGAATTGAGAATGTGGTACCTTACCCAAACTCAAAATGTCTCCCAAGGGGACTTTGGTCCTTCAGGGGTTAAGGGGGATCATATGATTCTGGAAGAGGTTGGTTATTTTCAAGTTTTTGTTTGTGTAGAAGTATGGACATCTCGTGTTGAATAGCAATGGTGTTAATTTTTGTGAATGTCTTTTTAATCGGATTAATAGGGATATTGAATGTTTTTTTGAGACTTTTCATAGAGGGGACAAAGGTAGTAGCTCTAGCTCCAACAGTGATGATAATTAGGGGGTCAACTTTCCATCCAAGTGCTGCAATGTCATTAATAAGTGGTTGGTATTTATTAATTTTGTTTTCAATAGCTTATTGGAAAAATCTATCATTACAATATTTGTATTCAATAAATTGGATAGTAAAGTGTGTTTATGTGGTTTGGTGGTGGGTCTTTGTATCGTAGTCCTTTGACGCATAATATTCTCATTTAAATCTGGCATTACAATGACATCTTTGGGTTCCACATGTGCATGGAAGTAGCCATAGGAAGACTGTGTTTTCTTGTGGACTGTTGTTGAAGGTTCCGGCGTTCATAAGTATAAAGCATCGACATTTGTTTGAGAATACAACTACTTCTTGGATTTTCCATGCCGCTTTGTTGTGTCTTTTGACGACTAGTGAGTGTATGTGATGGTTTTGGCATTTGAGGAGTACGTGTAGCCATGTATCAAGGTCCGTGGAGGTGCAAATTGGGCATGCTATGGATGGAAATTGTTCTATTCCAACGAGGAGTTATTTGCGGGCATTTCGACATATTGTCCAGTATAGAATTTGATAAGGCATGTCTTTCCTCAGTCTGGAATTGTGGGATTTTTCCAAAAGTTTGTAGGAAGTTTGTTATCAATGTTGTTACCAATCCATTTGTTTATGTTAGGAAAACTTTTGAAGATCAAATCGAGGTTGTTAATTAAATCTTGTTTTTTGAGATATTTATTTAGAACTCTGATGAGACTTTTGTCTAGGGTGTGTTCCATAGAAGACCAATTATCTCTTTGGAGGTAGTATGGGGTAGCGTGGGCATGTTCAAGCGGTGTTTGGCATTTTTCTGGGATTTATCTAGTCCTTCCTTAGCTAATTTATTCACTTGTTCATTTCCTTCTATATTGACATGTGCTCTAACTTTATCAAGGGCTATTATTTGTGTGCAATTTCGAAGCATTTGAACCATAAATGTTAACTTGGCTTGGTGCAGGTGGCTATTGTAGAGGGTAGGGTGTGTTAGTTGTGTGTATAATAGATATAATACATTATTACAATTTGTAAAGATGTGTGTGAGTTCATTAGGGTATTGTGTAGTGATAATTTGGAGGGTTTTATGAAGGGCCATCATTTTTGCTCTAAGGATATTTTGAAGTTCATGGAGTCTTTTGGATATTTTTATTTTGTTGGTTGAGTTGTAAATACCGTATTTAGCTTTTCCTCTATGTCAATGTCCCGCGCTAATTTCTGTTGGTTCTTGGAAGGAACCATTTGTGTAGTAGCTATATGCAGATTCATATTTTAATAGAATACTAGCAGTTGGCGCTTGCTTTGCAACACATTAGTTCAACCATTTTAATGTAGTTTTTATATCACAAAATATTTTTTAAAAAAAAGGTAACAACAATCTACATAAAATATAAATATGTCTTTGAAACCTATGCATGAATTTTAATAATGTAATAGAATAGAACTAAAAAAAAAATTAGGTTTTAGATTTTTGCATTTTCACATGGAATTTCAAAAATGTTATGAACGTCAAATTTGTAATCAAAAGTTTCAAATTTATTTTGGATAAGCACAAATTGCAACACACAAATGCAAATTTCACACACTCTTAAACTCAACTTGCAATTACAATCTAAATTTCACACACCCACAAACTCAATTTGCAATTACAATCTCAAATTCACACACCTACAAACTCAACTTGCAATCACAATCTCAAATTCACACACCCACAAACTCAACTTGCAATTACAATTTGAATTTCACATACCCACAAACTCAATTTGCAATTACAATCTCAAATTCACACACCCACAAACTCAACTTGCAATCACAATCTCAAATTCACACACCCACAAACTCAATTTGCAATCACAATCTCAAAACTTGCAATCTCACCTCAAAACTTGTAATTTCAATCTCCACAACTCGAATATGCAATTTTGCAACTCCAACTTTGTATGCCAACCTCCAAGATCACAACTCCAACTTCACAACTTTTTCACTCCAAGTTTACAACTCATAATTTACAATTCAGTTTTTAAGTGCTTAACTCAAAAAAAATTTTGAACGTCAAATTTGTAATCAAGAGCACAAATTGCAACACACAAATGCAAATTTGTCACACCCAAAAACTCAAGCTAATGCTTTGCAATGCATTAGACCAACCATTTTAATGTAGTTTTTATATTACAAACTATATTTATAAAAAAGTAACATGATTCACTGCGCGGTTGGCTGCGCAATTAACTGCGCGGTTGACTGCACCGTTCCTGTAGTTCACTGCACGGTTGACTGCACGATTGATCACTGCGTGGTTCACTGTGCGGATTATGATTTTAGTAGTATGATGGTTTGAATATGTGGGGATGACAGGCGGTAAGGTGAGGTAATTTTGTATTGTGTTTATATATTTAGGGCCGCTTCACACTTGGTGGCCAAGTTGAGTGGCCGTCAATTTCCACCAATGAGATTGCTAGAATGGCCAAAGTCCGGACTTTGGGCCTTCACACTTGTGCCCAAACTCCAAAGGCCGTCGTCCTACATGGTAGCACTTTTGGGATGTTTTGGCGCCAAAGCGACGGCCTCTAGAGCAAAACTTGGGTCGTCCATTTTAGCGGACCCAAACTACAATCGAGAGTCCGTCAAATTGTTGAACTTATATGAGATGATGTGGTAAAACAATTGTGAGTTATGACCATACGGATTTAAGGATAATTGCAGTCAAAGTGAAAAAGTTTGTACCCTACAGAGACACTTGGTCCTTTAGAGATTAATATAATAAATGACTTAAATATTTAATATAATAAATAATTTTAATGATTATATTATACATCATGATAATGAATGCTTATATAATAAATATTTCTATTGATTGTAATTTTACAATTTTGTATAGTGTACACGTTGAGATTTATATCACATGTTGGAAGTGCATGTTGCGAGGCCCCTCGTTCAGAGGCGTTCTCTACACGCTCTAGCTTCATGAAACAATGGAGAGGTCACATGAATTTCTTATTGACTGTAATTGCTAACAATATTGTTCCTTGGCATACATCTCTTTCCTTATATTCATCTTGTTCACCACAGGATTGTCCAAAGGGGGGTTGTTTGGACCTCATCAAAGAGCATTGGAAGAGTATGGAGAGTTTAAAGAATCTCTTTTGGAGACAACGTTAGTGCGCTTTTTAGCATGAGAAACAAATTATGACCTATATGACTATAATTGGACCAATATATTGACTTCATGATGTGTATCAACATTCACTAAGAAATATGGATTTCCATAAAGTGCATCTTCTTTGGCAAATCCCAGAATGCACACTATACAAAATTATAAAATCTTAATCTTAAAAAATATATAATTACATAATTGTTTATCATAAGGTAAATTATATGTATGTTTAAATAATATAATACACATTAAAATAATACATATGAAAAACCAAAAGACATGACAAGTCTTAGGAATTATAAACAAAAACAAGAACATAAAGTATGTATGATGTAGAATTCTTAATATATTATTGTCCAAAAAAAAATCATAATTATATTTTAAATTTGATTGTAAATCAGATAAATAAAAATAAATGGCATAGATATTATGTACAGTACCCTCACACTACTTGTACATGTACTTTTTGCTTTTGAACATTTCCACACTACACTGCTGCCAACTTTGGCACCGTCATGAGGGCTAAAAATTTGTCAATTTACCATAAATGTTTTGGCACAAGATCACTTCTATGTTGAAAACATGTGTGCCAAATTTCAAGGCCAGAAGATTTATGCAAAAAAAGATATCCAAGATTTACCAACATGGGGTAGCTGTAAGAAAAGTTTCACAGCTGCCAACTTTGACACCCTTCCAAGGATTGAAAGAATTTTTTTGCCCATGTAATTTTTAGCATGAGACAACCTCTGTGTTGATTATATGTGTGAAAAATTTCAAGTCCAATAGATCCACACAATTAAAACTACATCAAAAGCTAGCAACATGTGTAGTTGTGAGAAACATTTCACTCCTAGCCGACTTTGACACGCTCCCAAGGATTGGATTTTTTGGTATTTATCCATGAAATTTTTGACATGAGACTATCTCTATGATGATCACATGCGTGCCAAATTTGAAGGCCAAAATATCTACATAGATCAAAAGATTTTTGAAATCTACCAACATGTAATAATAGTTGTGAGAAACATTTCACTGCTGCCAATTTTGACACCCTTCTAAGGATTCAATTTTTTTATTTTTTCCCATGATATAATGGACATACGACCATATCTATGTTGGTTATACATGTGCTTAATTTCAAGTCCAAAAGACCCACAAAAGAAAAGAAACAAATCTAAATCTACCAACATGTGTAGTTGTGAGAAACAATCAATGAAACCATTTCACTATTGTCAACTTTGGCACCCTCCTTAGGTCGGAAAAATTATTAATTGACCATGAAATTTTTGGCACAAGATCACCTTCATGTTGATAACATGTGTGCCAAAATTCAAGGCTAGAAGATGAATACAAAAAACCATCTTCAAAATCTACCAAAATATGTAGCTACGAGAAACAATTTTGAGTATCCTTTCTTCTATTCATCATGTGGCCTTGGAATTTGGCACACTTATTATAAACATAGAGGTAGTCTCATACTAAAAATTCGATGGGATAAAAATTCTTTCAATCCTTGAGAGGGTGTCAAAGTTGGTTTGCTGTGAATGGCTCACAACTACACCTCTTGTTAGATTTTGAATATCTTTTTTTGTATTTATCTTCTGGCCTTGAAATCTAGCACACATGTTGTCAACATAAAGGTGATCTTGTGCCAAAAATTTCATGGTAAATTGACAATTTTTCAGCCCTCAAGAGGGTGCCAAAGTTGGGAGCAGTGTAGTGTGGAAACGTACAAAATCAAAAAAGTACGTATACTTGTGTGAGGGTACTATACAGTTTAGCAACCTCAAATAAGAGTATTTCAATTGATAATGTATAACAATATTTGTTTTAAATACTACTTCCAAAAACTTATTTAAAAAAGTTTAAATCATTAGTATTATCATGGTATAAAATTAATTTGATTATTTTGGCATCTATCAAATTTAAAAAATGTTAATGTATTCAAAATAAAAATTATTTTAAATTTTAGATTTTCATTTAATTTTATAATATCATTTAAAAAAAAATAAGTTTGATTATATTTCATTTTATACTATGTTAGTATATTTTACTCCTGGTAATATATCAAAAACAAGAGAAATGTGAAAAATCTCATTAAATTTTTTTATCTACTTATGTAGAAGACTGAAAGTTTTTTGGACATTGCCTAGGAACTTTGACAACTTTTGATGTTAAACTTTTATACTATACCGCATGCCGTGGTGAGTTTTGTACGTAATATTTTCACAATGGAGAATGTCCAAAATCACTAGAAAATTCAAGAGATTTCTCTGTATGATACCCATGCAATGCCCAAGCGATACATGTGTAAGTCCTAGGTAATAATAATGCAATGCCTTGGTGATATCAATGTGATGCCTAAGTGATGCTCAAATAATGCCTCGGTGATACCCATGTAATGCCTAGTGATATCATTGTATTGTGTAGGAGATGTCCATTGTTTCCAAACCACTAAAGAAGGAAAATATTTGATTTGGTAGGTAGGTGCCAAAACTTACCACTACGTATAGTACATAATTATTTTTCATCGTAAAGTTTAAAAGGTTCAATTGATTACAAGTACAAAAAATTGGATTGTTTTAAGTAACTTGGTAGATCTCCCAAATTGCTCACCCTCTTGTGGATGGTTTTGAAGAAGAATACTATTTGATTTGGTGTTAGTTTATCAAAAAATGTTATTCATTCTTCAAATAATAAAAGTTGTAAGTTACTTTCATAAATATAAATTGGATTTATTATTATTTCCTTCCTTACTGTCAAATTTTTTTATTGTGTTTAGTGAAAAATAGCATGTTAATTCAAGTTTTAGAAATTTCAAACATTGTCACACATTGTCGGGCAAGGTACCAAAAATCTTCTTCTTTTTTACATGAGAACTAGAAATCTCAACTTTTTTTACTTTATATTTTTCCTACTACAAGATGTAGTGTAAACCTTCTTATTTTGACCAATAGGATTCTTATTCCAAAAACATTTTTAGTTCACCAAAAAAAAAAAACGTGAATTGGCAGTTTTTGAACCTCTACTCCTTGCACAATTGTTTTGAATATGCTACACCCCTTCTCTACTTCTAAAAATTGGTGTACAATGAACTAATGTCATGCTTAACATGATGGTACAAAATTTACACATTGTGTAGTGCAAAACTTTGACACCAAGTGAGGTCAAAGTCTGCTGATCCACTCAATGCATGGAAGAAAATGAACCTTTTGTTTTACTTCAAACACTATAATCTTTCAATCCATGTAGTCAAAGTGTATGAAACTTTGTGAGTAACTTAATAAGTTGTGATTAAGATCCTGCAGTTAGAACTCAAAGTAAGAGTTTTGCTTCCTTCCTCACTCATTGCACAAAAACAAGCAATTTTGATGTGGTTTTCGGTGGGAAATTGTCACAAGAATGTAGGGGATAAAGGACTCCTTTCGAATGATGAAAGGGTTAAAACTCATGGTATCCTTGACAAATGTAAACGGAAAAGTCTCACCCAGAGCCTCCAGTAAAACACACAGAAATGTAGCTGAAAACACTTTATTTGCCTACAAGAAACGCAGGCTCAGAATGTTCAACGACATCACTTCACACGAAGAAGGTAGATTATACTACAAATTATGTAACTTGTGGCATACACAAGAACGTAAAGCATGCTACAAATTATACTTGCGACAAATCACAGCAGGTAGGGCGATATCTAGATTCTATGAGCTTCAGAAAACCATGAGCAGTTGCTATCAATCAAATTAAGAAGCGAGTCCATCGTCTATTGCATGTCTATCGATGAGACTGAGGAATTACATGTGGTAAAGTTTTGGTGAGAGCCTCGCAATGAATCAATCAGTTGCATCGTCGGCGCACATGCACTTTCACTCCCTGCTCCAGACCCAGAGTGGCCATAGTGCGGTACTTCACCGGATGCCCTTCCACCAAATCAAACGTGAAGAACCGACACAGAGTCGCGGTTGCCATCTTCATTTGCAAGTACGCCGAGTCTTTGCCGAGGCAAATCCGAGGTCCCCCCTGCACACAACAACGGTGAGGTGACACTGTAGACATGATAACATTCCTGTGTTTGCAACGATGACATGACGGGTACCTGGAAGGCGTTGAATTTGAATGGAGAGGCGGGGATGAAGACGCCGTCCTTGAGCCAACGCTCCGGTCGAAACTCGGCGGCGTCCGCGCCCCACAAGTGGGTCATTCGCCCCGCTGAGTATGGTACGTATGTCACCAGTCCTCCTTTCTTCAGCACAGTTCCGTCTGGGAGGACATCATCGGCCAGAATGCCCTTCGGATCCTGGAAAATCACTCACTCGTCACTCTAGCAAGGAAGAGAGCTGTAGCATCATAACCTGCAGCAAGAGATGAGAGTATTGACCTGGGGCACAGCAGGGTAGAGGCGGATCGTCTCGGTGATGGCCGCATGAAGGTACTGCAGCTTCGACAGAACGTCGTACGAGAGAAGGGAAGCGAATCGCACAATCTTCTCGTCGAAACTGAGGTGAGCGTCCCCCTCCTGCTCCAAGCCACGAAGCTCTTCGTGAATCTTCTCCGTCACGCCAGGGTTGTTGCCCAGGAGGAAGACGAACCATGACAATGTCGACGCCGTCGTGTCCCTCCCTTCACGAAAGCTGTAATCAGAACCTATTGGAATCTCACAACAGAAATCAGTGATCAGAAGGACAAAGGCGCTCACCAGCAATTATGAAATTCAGGATGATGTCCCGGAGCGTCTTGTCTGTGAAGCTCTGGTCCGGGTCCTCGCCCAGTAAGATGAACCGGGACAGCAGATCCGCCCTCTGCACACACATGGAGGGTTTCAATCTAGCAATCAGGTCTAAATCGTAACTTCTTGACCTAACATTCACAAGAGCAGTTGATCCCCACCTGATGAGAGGTGGCCAGCTTAAGCTCCGCACGCCGCGTCTGGATGACTTTATATGTAAAATCGTCCACCACCTTCACACTACGCGCCAGCACCGCCTCGCGCCCCACGTTGAGCCATTGCTTGAGCTTCCACAGCGGGTCGAAGAACCGGTACGTCACAGCCTCATTCGCGTTGTCGAAGTTGGTAGCGAACGGGACAGCGGGCAAAGAAGGGTGCAGCGTCCCGATCTCAACGCCGAATCCCACCTTGCAAATACTGTCGAGCGTTAAGCGCATAAACAAGTCCTGCAACAAACAAGAGAGTTGTGAAAACCGCGGATGGAGTCATACAGAACACCGCAAACCGAGTCGTACCTGCATGTCGACGGGTTGGGTGGCTTTGGCGAGAATCTCCGCCACTTTGAGGGCATTCTCTCGGAAGGTGCCGGTGCTGTAGTCGCGGAGGACGCGCGACGCGAACTCGAAGCTCGCCGTCTTGCGCTGGTGGCGCCAGTCGTCCCCGTCCGCGTTGAAGATCCCGTTTCCCAGCAGCGTCTCCATGCATTTGTGGTACGTCTCGCCCTAAGGTGATCACGCAAACTCTCAAACTCCTCACGAGAGGATAGATCGACTTATCAAGGGAGGGGACGTCGACGCTGCCTACCTTGGGGAAATTTGCGAAGTTAGTCTTGAGGATGTACTCCACGTTTGCTGGGTCGACGGTGTACGTCCTGACGCTTCCCGGCAGCGTCATCCGGAACGTCGTGAGCCCTTTCTGGAAGTACGACAGGATCCAGTCGTGCATGATGTCGAAGTGGTGAAGTGTCTCGATTGTGGCGCCGATGAGTGGCCACTCTTTCGGGGAAACCCGGTGCCGCTGCTGCCACCGATACAACCACAGCCATGCCAAAGCCGTCACGACCACCACCAGCGTCAACGAGGTGAACCCCTCCATGCCTGCAGAGCAGCCAAGAAATACAAAATCCTTGTCAGTGAACGTGAACCATCTCATGAATGAGGATTGCAGCGCGAGCTCACCGTTTTGTATCTCCATCTCTCGAGCAGCTTCACGACTGCTTCATACAAACCATCTCACACACCAGCAGCTGCACTAGTAACTAAACTCTGCAAGTGACAAATCCTCAAGTTGATCAGTCTTTATCTCTCACTCCTCGGAAGGGACGTCAACCTAGTGTCCTACGTCAAATATATGATTCTACCGAGAGAAAAGAGAGATCTAGCCAATGGGTAGGCCACTTCTGGAAGAGGTCATTAAAGAATCAACCCCATTTTTCAAAGCACATTTCAAAAGAAGGCACGTACGGAATTGAATAGTGCCTAACCGTCAACTGGCAGCTCGCTTGGATGTAACCCAAGTTGAAAGCGGGTGCCCCAAACCTACTTCCGCACCTAACGTAGTACTACTGGATTCAACAAAAAGGCAAGAGGCAAAATGATCAACGTTTGTCAAAAGAATCATGGAAATCAATATGTTCAGTGCAGCCCTGAAAGCTCACCAACAGCACTACTTGCAGCTGGGGCGTGTCAACAAAATCGTCACAGGACCATGACCCCCAACCACTTTCGCCTCATAGTCCACCCCACGCAATAGAACCTGTCCAACGCCTCCTCACACAAAAGGCACTACTCACCGAAAGAAACTCAGCTTGTCTGTATACAACTCCCTAGCTCCCACGTCACCTGATATCAAGTCCTAACAAGTGATACTACTCACGGCCTCTGAACTTTCTAGACTAGTCATGGGCCACGGCGGAGAAGGCGAGGCGCGAGGTAGTGATTCATTAAATGCATGCATGCAGCTGTGGTGGTATGGTTGGTTGGGATATCGATGATCTTTCGTGTTGTGCCGACTTCGACTTTGACGTGAGAGCTGCTACGGTGGTGGACGGCGGCGTCATTCGTCTCTCCCACGGCGAGGTGGGTGGGTGGGTGAGTGAGTGGGGCACGACCATGAGAATTGTTCCTGCTGCTCCTTTGACCCTGACCTTGCAACATCACTCACTGATCAGGGGTAGTTACATCCACGCAAGTTTTTGTGAATGGAGTTGTCTACGATGAGTTTGATTGTGGTTGATTATGTAAGGTTTTGTAGTGTTTAAGGCACTATAATCAGATACTTTTAACCAACACTTTGTTCATGCCAGCTGAGTTCTTCTGAGCCTTCTACTGCTTCAGCTTTGATGGTTCAATTATCTCTGATCTTTGAAAGTTATTTTATTTGAGGTAAGGAACACCTTAATTTACTGTTTTTCCACGTTGGAGAATCTTTGACACGTTCTCATTTGATCTTACCGAGTTATATGATAGGCTCTTGAGAAGAATGTCAATTCTTTTCGGATGTGTTGAGGTTGAAGAGAGTGACATTTAGAGGAAAATAGGCGATTGTTGCTTATATGAAGTATTTGGCTTCCTAAGAATTCTATTCTTTAGAGATCGTTTGCTCGAACTCCCCCTATGAAAACTTTTACCCTCCTTCAAAATATGGTGGTAGTAGAAGAGGTTTCTATGGAGGGTTAGAACAGGAGTCTCTTAAATCCAATTAAATTATTTCTTAGTGGTTCTTACTTCAACATTACAGCGGACAGTGGCGTTAAGCCCTTTCTCTCATGTGATCTTGACTCATGACCTCAAGTTGAAAAGGCTCAGATAACTTGCTAGGTACGGAATTAAGAAGAAAAAGAAGAAATACAACGATTGAGAAGATGAAAGTGCACACATAATCAATGTGTCACGAACTCATACTGAGAACAAAAATATCCATCATGGTGCTCCCAACACAGAAGTGAATGAAATGATATGCACATCTGTGCAAAATATATTACACGGGGAGCTTCCTCCCAAAGGATGAGTCCCAAGCTTCCACCAGGTGGGGTGACGACGCACAAAGAGGTATCAAGAAGTAAGCAACCAAATTCGTCCTGCACAAATTCACATCCTCTGTGTTTCATGTCAAAACAGAACCTCGGTAGAAAAATCTAAGGCATCAACCATGCTTTATGCATCAGGACTACGGAGAATCGAATGACTAGAGCAAGGATAAAATCAAGAAACAAATCTTGAATTTATGAAAAGAAGGAGCGTTGCGTGAATCTTTTCCAGGAACTAACCTTAGGCAGTTCACAGGATAATAAGTACACAAACATATGGCAACCTTAGAACACGAAATCAAGCTCGTTTCAAGCCCAAACAGGAGTCCGCATATACGTACCGTGTCAGTTGGACAGAAGACTGTCCCCCGTGTTGGTCACCTATCATTTGAGCTTCTGGGTTGAATTAGACACCATGCTGTCCTTGTTTAGCGTCCTTGCTCTTAGTAGCTTCCATACTGCCTGAATGGTCTCTGTAATCCCTTCTTGTTCACTACACTGGAAACCAGTACTGACTCTTTCAAATGTACAAAACTGTGCACTGCCAGTTCAGAAAAGCCCAGGGCCTGCAATGTGCAGGTGAGAAGAATCCTATTATTACTAGATTCACTTGCCTACTCGGTAAACTACCTTCCTCACAATTCTTGTGGTGACATCCGGAAGGTCTCCACCGAAGAAGAACCTCATGAACAAAGTACTTACTGTTCCAGGACAAACGCCTCGTCCCAGATGAGGGCATATGTCTGTTAAAGCTGTGCTCCGACAGTCAAAAGGACAAAACTCTAGGAATGACCAAACCCATTGGTACTCAACAGAACCAATAGAAATATTCCATTGAATCTGGTTGTTGCTGGGCGGTACTCCTCTCCACGGAAATATATAGCTGGAAAATTTGTCATAAAAAAAAATCTCTCAATAAAAATTGAAATCCTCTCATTCTGTGTCTGCGCTGAACATTGCTTCTGCATGCCGTTGTGCTGTGCCTGCACCCTCCATATAATAGTCGTCCTCAGATCCCAAGCTTTCCTGGGATTGCAAATGGGAATCTCCATCCCATGATGCACGGGTGTTAATCCCCTCCCAACCCATCGGATGACCAGAATCTATACCAGGTGGTAGTGTGATGAACGGCAAATCCCCATCGTCTTGTCTTGAGAGGCCATTACCCAATACCCGCGGGCTTGTCAACGAACTGCTCTTATTGTAAACCAGTTCTGTTCGGCCCACTGAGTAGATTGCAGAATTGTCCATAGACCCACCCATGCCATCAGGAGATGGCAAGTCCATAAGACCTCCTGTCCCGGAAGGATCCTCAGCACCACTGGGTGATCCAGTCTCATAGGCTGCAGCACAATGTTCCGAGTTTTCACCGGCGTTGTCCTTTTTAGGCTTTTTCCAGCGCTTTGTAGAAGAGGTGCCATCGTCCTCAAAATCCTCTTCTTCCCTCTCTGTATGAAGATAAACCCACAGCTTACGATCACCATCAAACCGAACGCAAGGGTCTCGCTCATAATGTAGTCGATCTAACGCTCCACTTACTACCTGGTTCACCTGTCAACACAAATTCAGAGCACTCAGAATGGTTATACCACTCACTCAGAATGATGCAGTGATCTTCTGATATTTAAGAATAGGTTTGAGATAGCCGATTATCAAAAACCATGGACTATCGAAAGAAGCGAAACCGGAATGTATCACTTTCCTGCATTACTTATATGGGTGATGACCGAGCAGGCAAGCGCCCAGAAGTGACACTCATTGATCCATGAATTATATTTACTAGGGCAGAAGTTAAACCATTTAGACAGAAGCATGATTATTTGAGCATAGTCTTTCAACTGGACTAACCTGTGCATCAGACACATCCTCCATGATGAACTGTGAATCTCGGATCAGAGCACAGACGTCTGCACGAGTGCCAATACTTCCAGGTAAACGAGCCGCTGCATCTCTCACTAAACACAAAATTGTCACATGGGGTGGTCTATCTGGCTTCAGCATGAAGTGGTCCCTTGCCTTGGAGGTGGGCTTTCCACCCCCTCTCCTCAAAGGCGCAACAACGGATTTGCCCCCATCTGCCGTCGTATAAGCAAAAGCCCGATCAGGTAACGAGTAACGAACTAGTTCTTGTCGACGAAAATAAGTTCGCATGTCCTCGGAGCTGGGTGCAATGGTCATCAGACTCTTCTGAGCTCTAAGGTCTCGGAACCGCTCCTTCTCATCAACAGGTACAGGCATGAGTGGAGGAGGTGGAAGAGGAAACTGATCGATCTGCTGGAGTGTTTCCTGGCCATGCTTTAGCCAACTTGCAAACATGTCCTCCAATTTGAGCAAAGATTTCTGTGGTATACCCCATGCCTCTGCAGTCACCTGCACCTCTAGCACATCCTGTTCCAAAATAGAAGAAACCAACTCTTAGGAAGTATGAACACACAGAGACACCTTCACAAAGATTAAGGAGATATCTCCTGATTCTAATAACCTAAAAAGCCATCCCTACTCGTAATTATTTTAAGTTTAGAACTCAATTTGATCACAATGGAACAGCATAGCCATCGGATCATCGAACTTAATCCTCACACGGCACAATTGACAAGAATCAAGCTGACCACCATACGATGGAAGAACATCCGGCATTTAACCAGCTTCATACAGTAAGAGGTCCCAGGACATCACTTCATCCATTAAGTCCGGCGCTGCCAGAAATAGTACAGCGATATGAAAGTTTCACGATATTGAAGGTCTATAAGTAACGCATCTACCATATTCATGTTGTATTCATGTTATTCATGTTACATTCATATATGAGCACAATTGGAGGACAAAAAAGGAACATAAAGACATACCTGAGAAGAAGTAGAAGCCACAGGAACAGGAGGTGGACCGATCCACGACCATGTCCTCGGCTCCTTGTCAAAACAGACCAGAGGCTTCCATCCCTTTGTACCTGCTGGTGCCACTTTGCTCCCCATGATTTTCAGTGCTCCTCGCACAAGATCCTGACGTTCAAAGATGAATATTACATGCATTGCGCTTAGAATCAAATTCTATGGAAAATTAAATCTGCAAAATATATCCTCAACAACCGAATGCTCTAGAAAAAGTATAGTTCAGACATATTAAGAGCGGGTCAGTGGCTCATAAAAATTCGTATCAAGAAGCACGTGTAAAAATTTGAAGCAGTGTACAAACATCACATGAGGCATCACGTAGATACAAATTCATTGCAACATCCGCTTATCAAATAAATTAGAAAAAATATCTACATCTGTTTTATCAGATACCTGTAAAGGCTCCACTGTCTCCAATATTCGATGATCACCGGGGTTTTCACGCACTCTTTTCACAAGCTCACTAAATGGCATCCCACGAAATGAGTGAGGCCTTTGTTCTCCATCTACTTCCTTGCTCTCTGCCCTTTCTGCACCTGAAGTTCCAGCTCCTGAATCACTGTGACCCAACAGGCTCCCCTCAGATGTAGCATACGGAAGATCAAAATCTAATCTTTCACGCGCATAAGGCGTCCTCTCATGGTGGTCGTGACAGTCAGATGCTCCATCAGTCACAGTATTCGCGTTGATCAAGGCCGTGCGTACAGATGACAGTAGATGCATGACAGAGAAGGGGAATGTAGAGGCAAGTGTGGGAATGGCAATCGGAGCAGGTTTCTTAGATGACTTGGTTACACTTCCTGGTGTCTTCTCAGGCGGCGAACCTAGAAAATGACAAAATCGAATTAGGCGTAATAAATTTATTTCACATCAATAACCCAGTAAGTTATCTCCAACAAACATATACGAGTATTAATTAATACTCGGACTCAAAGACAAAATTACGATTCCGACTGAGCAATCACTCGCGATATATATTCTGAACTTCTCTAAACTGAAACATCGTACGCTGTGAGGTAATAGTTACTCTGGTTCAGAACAGCACTCGATTTCGTAAAGTTATGGACTTCCTCAAACATACCAGTCACGGGGCCTGCGGTTCTGTACACCAAGCTGCGAATCTAGATTCACTTACCAGCATGAGGGGATGACATCCCAGGTGAAGCCATCAACATATCCGCTTTAGGCTTTTTCTTACTTCTCTTTTTCGGCTTTACTCCTACCTCTTCCTTGACGTGGTCATCTTGATCTTCGTCGACAGGGAGGTCGAAAGGCTTCTCATCAACGTCATCAACGCCTGGTCTAAAATCATCTTCAACATCAACAGCTCGATTCTCCTCCACAACGATCATCTCTGGCTCATTCGTGATCTCCTCAATTTTCTTCTTCCGATGGGGCTTCTTCTTCGATTCCCCCGATCTCTTTCCTCTCTCTACAGGCGGCTTGACATCCTCGAAAGGAGATAATTCGTCAGCAAATGCTTCAGGCGCCTCCGGGGGCAGCTCATGTTGTTGTTTCAATTCTCGTGGCTGCTGCTTCTTCTTCTTTTTCTTCTTCACGACAACTTCGCCATCCAATGCCCCGCCGCCAATATCTATCATTTTTCGTTTCTTGCTCTCTCCTCCTGACGACTTATGCTTCGACGGTTTTTTCTCTACAAAAGTTTCCCGGATCGGAATATAAGGCTCCAATGGAGACGTAATCACCTCTGTTTCAAAAGGCAACGTAGGCTCCTCTAGCTCATATTCGTCCTCGATTCCGTTATTCACTTCTAATTCCCTCCTCGACTCTGTTATTACTGGGGCCTTCCCTTTCGCCACTGACAGTGAGGCAGTTTTCTTCACTACATTCTTGACCTTGGGCATAAGTTTCAATACTCCCTTCGGTCTAGGTTTACTGGCCCGCACAGAAGGTTCTTCCTTCTCCGCTCTTTCTACTCTGTCAATATCAACTATTCTCTTCGATGGAACCTCTGGGCGGTCCTTCGTCAATGTCTTGATTTTCAGCACCCCCTTTGATCCAGTTGCAGGCTCCGAGAGTTTCTTCTTCGAGAGTGCCAGAGCTCCTACCTCACTCCTGCTGTTCATCAAAAACTTGCCTTTCTTGGGCAGCTCAATCCCCTTCATCTTCAAGGACACCTCCGGCATTCTTCTCTGAGGAGGGGCAGGTTCATCACCGGCCTTGGCCCTTCGGACAGAACTTCCAGGCTTCCGAACCACTCGTTTAGGTTTGGGCAAAGGAAGCGGTTGTGTCTGAAACCTATCCCAGATTTCTAGCCTCTCATCTATGTCCGCATCGGGAAAATTCTCCCATTGCTTCTGCATCTCCACGAACAGACTAACCATGTGATTGTGATAATGCCGCAATAAATGGTAATGCTCCTTCCGCTGCAAGTATTTCAAACCTTCCCGATACCGCGACACGCGCGGATGACACAGCCCTCCTTTCAGTCTATCAAACAGATCAGCCATCGGGCTGGAAAAGTGAAATACCTCCCCTCCCAGCAACGCTCGGATGGTGTCCTTAAAGGTATCCTCATCTTCAATAGGCGGCAGATGCAATGCAAGTGACTCTCGTTCCTCCTCTACAAATCAATGAAAGTTTCTCAATTTCGCATAATTCATATCCAAGGGGGACAGTTCAGAACAAAAATCAACTACGAGAAGAAAGAAAGAAAAAAAAAAACACGCTCGTAACTGCCACGGCGGAAAATTCACCGCCATCAATTACATTGCCATCAAATCTCAACACTCGCAACAAAACAGACGCAAAGGACCTCCTTGTACACGTTCAGGCTCAGAAACGCATTGAAAATCACAACCGAAAAACCGAGTGAAAACCGAATTACGAACCTGTTAAGCAGTAATTCCAGGTGTTGAGGGACAGGATTCCCTTCAAGCTCGGCAGGTCAAATAACTGCGATGGCACAGTGCACATGTCATCGCCAATTTGGCACACCTCGCTGCCCCGCTCCGTGACCTCGTCCTCCGATCCCTCCGACTCGCCACCACCGCCCGCGCGCGCAGTTCGGGGACGCGGCCGCGCAGGCGGATTATCGTCCGTCGACGATCCTGACATGGTAGTGTTCCCCCTGCTAGCTCGCGACGCACTCCCGACCATGGCCATCGCCTCCGCCAAAACAACCAAAAAAAAAAAAAAGAGAGAGAGAGAGAGAGAGAGAGAGAGAGAGAGAGAGAGAAAGAAGACAGAGAGTCTCAGCGCTCTCGCAACATCCTCACATGATCCTCCCTCACGAATAGAGCGAGTGAGCATTCATTCATCAACCAATTGCGCGGCCGCGGCCCGTGACGGCTGCTGTTCGCTCGCATCCTCCCTCTCCTCGCCGCCTCCGCCCTGTGTGCTTGCTCGGTGACGACGGTAGGGTTTGAAGCTCCAATAGCCATAGCCACGCTCACGGGCTCTCCTCTGCCACGGCTACAGGCGCCCCTTCCCCCCCAACCCCGTTCCCCAAACCCTAACAACTTCGTTACCTCTCTTTCCCAAGCCAGGCCCCTCTCCTCTCCGTTGCCTCTCCGGGCCCGGTGACCGTGGGATCATCCTCCCAATTCCGTGCCGGATGGCTCACCAAAGAGAGTGTCTTCTCCCATCATTGCTAATCATTGTATTAGAATTATCCGAATGTACTTAAGCCTAAGCCCCCCCATAACCAACAAAAACCCATAGCCAACGCCTACAAAACTAGGATATATCCAACCCTCTTCCATCCCGTTGCCACCAACTCACCTCCAAATGGAGATTTGCTATCAGTCAAGACCCTTACTTTTGGTCGTTGGTTATGGGGGGTGCCTGTTGTTGGCCACCTACTAAACATGGCTGCACAGTTTGAAAATTTTGTTTTCATCGAAAAAATATGAAATCACTTGGGTTGGAATTGTAATTCTCTTGGCTCTTACTGAAAAATAATGGTATAATTATCTCCTCTCTCCATATACGCACATTCCTTACCTTGTTGGTTTTAGGGGGGCTTACCTTATACCTTAGGGAATGTGTGGTTTCACACAGTGTTTTTTAAACCTTTTTTTCCTTTAAGTGTTGGAATGGCGACACAAATTTTCTAGAGACCAAAAATTTGGCGACACTCATTTCATAGTATTGTGGGATTTTTTGTTCTGTTTACATCCTATACTTCAGTGATTCAAAGAGAAATGATTAGGGGGCGTATTAGTGCATTTCTGGCACTTAGTTTCATGATAATATAGAGTAATTTTGCCTAAAATGTGGTTGGGGTAATAAAATTTAGTCATTAGGCAAAATTTTGCCACAGTAAAAATAAACATGAGTCATGTAAGTTTTGATGATGAGAGGGTTTGTAAGCTTATTGAGAAGATTCCTTACATGTTGCACCAATAAAAAGAATCTTGTAGTCAAGAACAAGCTCTCCAAATAGTGCATAGATCATCTCTTAAGGTTGGATAACCTATCACCACCACCCACCCAGAATCAACAATCTTTGTGGGCCAAAATCACCAGCCGCCCACCTCATTTCCAAAATTTTAGGAAAGTCAGTTATGATTGGGTGTCAGTTTATAATTGGTTCAAAGCTCTTGGTTTTTAGTCTCTTGCACAAGTGGTCATTAGCACAACTTACTGTGAAAGTAGAGAGTTTTGTATTTCGAGAATGGGTCACGGCTTACTATCGACTTTAAAAATTTGTAGCAATTTCAATATGAAGAAATAAATGGTCACGACAATTGCAATATTCATGAAATCCTATTTTGAATTCCAAAAAAATTCTCACCACGTATATAAATGCTATAAATAGGTCATCAAGCTTAAGTTGGTGGTTATAGGTCATCCAACCTTAGTACGAGGAAGAGTTGTCAAGCATGTTGATAGCAGCTTTTGCAGACGTTACTACATCAATTTGCTTTTGGTAGGTGATTTCATGGGATTGTCGAGCTCACTGATACAGTTATCCAATTGTTGCATCAATCTCCATCATCTTATTCAGGGCCGCTTCACACTATGCCCAAGTTGAGTGATCGTCCGTCAAAATGAGTGCCCAAATTATGGCGAGAGGCCAAACATTTTTGCCAAAAAAATACATTAAATAATATAGATTGAAGGTTTGGCCGGTCGTGGTGTGAAGCCCCAAAGGCCAAGTCCAAAGTCCAAACCCCATATCATTACGCCCAAAAAAGTTCGGCCCAAAAAAATCAGCCAACAAATATGGCCTCTTTCATCTAACGGTCCAGATCTTGTCAGTTTTTGATTATTTTATTAAAAAAATTGACGGACTCTCGATTGTAGTTTAACTCCGCTATAATGGGTGTTCCAAGTTTTGTTCGAGAGGCCGTCGTTTTGGCGCCAAAAAAGCCCAAAAGTGTTGCCATGTAAGACGACGGCCTTTGGAGTTTGGGTACAAGTGTGAAGGCCCAAAGTCCAGACTTTGGCCATTCTAGCAATCTCACTGGTGGAAATCAATGGCCACTAGACTTGGCCACCAAGTGTGAAGCGGCCCTCAGAAGGTTCCCAAAATTTTGCACCACTAATTTATTTTTTAAAGTGAGCTACTACTTTTCCAAATGGTGCATCAATTTTCTCCTCACACAAGATGGATGCAGAAAGGATTGATAGCACCATTCATACACTACATCCATCATCTCCTTGTAGGTGATTTGATAAATATGGGATTGTTTGGCTCACTGACAATGGTTATCCACATATTGCATCAATCTTCAATATTTTATCTAGAAGGTTCCCAAAATTTTGCACCAATGAAAAAAAAATCTTAAAGTCAGCTACTTCTTTCCTAATTAGTGCATCAATTTTCTCTTGATAGGAGATTTGATGCATAAAGGGTTGATAGCACCATTCTTACACTACATTAATCAGCTCCTGGTAAGTGATTTGATAAAGATAGAATTGTGTAGCTCACTGACAAGGTTCTCCACATATTGCATCAATTATTCAAAAGGTTCTTTGAATATTACATCAAATAATAAAACAATTTTCTTAAAGTCAATTACAAGTTACCTAAATAGTGCATCAATCATCTCTTGGTACATGATTCGATGAAGAAAGGGTTGTCAACCAACATTCATATACTACATCAGATAGCTTTTGGTAGGTGATTAGATAGAGATGGGATTGTCATGCTCGCTAATGTGGTTATTTTAACACTACATCAATCTTCAACATCTTATTAAGAAGGTTCTCTAAAAATTCCACAAATAAAAAAGAAATATCTTAAAATAGTAACAAGTTATCCAAATAGTGCATCAATCATCTTTTGGTATAAGATTTTAGGACAAAGGGGTTGTCAAGCATGTTGATAGCAACATCCATATATTACATCAATTAGCTCCTTGTAGGTGATTTATTAAAGATTGGGTTATCAGGTTCCTGACAGGGTTATCCAAATATTGCATCAATCTCTGAAGAAAAGATAACTGACAGGCTTACAGATATGGTTATCCAAATAGTGTACCAATAGGTTTGTGGGATAAGTTCAATAAAAAAATGTTGTCACGCTATAAGAGTGGTGTTGATATGAATTTTGATTTTTAAGAAAACACTCAAATTCAATAGCAAAGTTTCTCAAATATTGTATTATTGTAGTGGTGGCATGAGATGTGATAAGAGAGGGTTGTCAAGTTTACTAATTGAGCTATCAAGTATTGTATTGGTCTACTTGGTGGTATGATTTTTGATAAAGAAAGGATTGTCAAGCTCATTGATAGAGTTTTTGAAATATAGCGTTAATTAACTATAGCATGGGTTTTAATAAAGATAGGGTTGTCAAGTTCATTGAAAGGGTTTCCCTATTATTGCACCAAATAAGCAAGTATAGACACCGATATGTAAAAATTGATGTGTAAAAATTGAATAAATATTAAAGAAGATTGAATAAACCTTATAACTTTTTGACTCGTAAGTTATCATTATACTATCTTGAAGATTATTCTCAACTACCTTATTAGTACCAATAAAACGTACTCAAAGTTTATAAAATGATGCATAAAGGTTGATAATCACATGGTGAGAATTAGCAATTGGTTGTGGGTTGATATAAATTAATATTCATATATAAAAATTTGTAAATATATAGAACAATCTGCAATTGTATTTTATTAAAGGCATCATTCAATTATAATAACATATTATGGCCCATACAAAAAAAAATCTTAAAGCTCGTAAACCATTGTTTGATCTCATTATAGTTTGGTTTAATGGATTAACTAATTAGACCTAATCCTTCAATGTTGCAAATCATTTAAATTAATATAATGTTCAATTTTATCAATAATAAATTTACTTTTCAAATGGTCATATCCACTAGTTTTCTAATACTTTTTTTTCTTCTAATTGGTCATGTCCATTGCTTCATTGTCACATGTACAAATCTTCTCAGTGAATTAAAGTTGAAATTTTCACTTTCATAACCTTCTTCTCATTTAGGTCAAAAAGTTTGATATTAATAAGATTCTTTCAAGGCCATTTTTACCCGAAAGGATCTTTGATATTTTTGGCATGTTCTTATAATATGCTGATTTTGGTCATAAATTTATAAATTTTATCACAAATATGTGGTATACACAACCAAAGCCCTAGTAAAAAGATTATGCTAATTTAGATACAAGATAGTTGATTTTGTGCAACTCCAAAATCTTTTGTATACACTTTTATTAACATTTTAGTTTTTATAAAAGTAAGCATACCACTTTTTTGAGGTTCTAAATTTAAAATTAAAAAATCTCCTCTTAAAGCAAGTTAAAAAAATTTCAGTGCAAAGCAAATAGAAAAAAATTCTCACCCTAACAGGCCAGGCACAAAATTAATAAAGTTTCCACAATTTTAAAAAATAATAATGAGTTATCAGGGTAAAATTCACCTTCTTTTCTCATTTGGAATTTATTTGAAAAAATATATTGTTAAACAAAATTGAATTGTCTAAGGAATATCTCAAACCTTAAATTAGCTTATAAACAACATTTTCTTAGGAAATGTTTGTGGGGAAGTATCAATATTTTCAATGATTGAATCTTATTTGGAAAAGATTATAAATTCAATCATTCTTACATAGAGGATTATGTGTTTTGGAATGTTATGAATATACAACCAACAAAATATTTATACAACTAATTAGTATGTGAATAACATATCTTTGGTTTTCATCTTCTCAGATTCCAAAAAGAGTTTAGTAATCACTAGATGTGTAAATTTTGATTGAGATAAGTTTTTAGATAGATTGTACTTTCATTTGTAAGCTTTGAAATTGGACAACATTTTATGCATACTTTACAACTTTTATTTTATATATCACAAAATGATGTAAATCTTATACCATTAAATTATGAAGTTCCTTGGTGTCTTTGAAAGACAAGTATTTGTCATTTTTGTAAAAGCCATATTCTAAAAAATATGTTGATATAACATTATTCTATCTATTATCAATCTTTCAAGCTAGTACAACTTGTCGTGCACAACTGCATCGTGCCAAGATAACATCGTGCTAATCAGGTGAGAGCGCACAGTCAGAGACAACTCGAGAGTAACGGTGACACGACCACCACCGTTACCTCTATTAAACAATAAAACAATACACACTTACACACTTTCAGCAATCCAGACTTAGGGAAAAGAAATAAATGACTCATAACCTCGTACACCAAGAAGTAGTAAGCGGTCTATAAGTACCGCTTTACTAATAAACAAGTAGAAAATACTCATAAACTACACATAGTCAAGTCAATGCCATTCTTTAAGAATGATCGTATAATAACAATGAAGCTAAAGAAGTACACGCACGCACGCTCTCTCTCACTCCATCACGTGGGAGACTCAACTTGAGAAAGATGAGTCTACTTACACTACATGTGGAGGTCATTTGGACTTTAAGTCCCAAATGAGGTGTCAAAAGACACCATCAATGCCCTATAGGTCAAAATACTCTAATACTAACTCTAATTAATAACTAGAGCTAGAATCTAGGTCTTCCTTGGGCCGCTTAACCTCTTAGTTGGTTTATAATGCATAAACCAACCTCCACAAATCCTCCAATGCGCCGAATCTGACAGCTCTCGTGCACAACCGCTTTGTGTCAAGATAACATCATGCTAATCAAGTGAGAGCACACAGTCAGAGACAACTCGAGAGTAACGGTGACACAACTACCACCGTTACCTCTATTAAACACTAAAACAATACACACTTATACACTTTCAGCAATCCAAACTTAGGGAAAAGAAATAAACAACTTATAATCTCGTACACCAAGAAGTAGTAAGCGGTCTACAAGTACCCCTTTACTCGCCCCCTTTGCCTGTGCTGAAGCCCCTTTCACATCGGCGAACCACACAGTTTACATCTAAACTGAATGATAACCGTGAATGAAAACCTCTCAATCCAGAGAATCAATGTGGTCTACATGAAAAGACGCTGAAAGACTCAATGAACAAACTGTAGGCCGGGTGCAAGTAGAGCCCCATCGTTATTTGCCTCTAACACATTTTTAATGCTAGACTTTGTCTACTCAGACCCTCAACGTGCTAAAGACTCAGGACAAGACCATTGACCCACTGGTACCTCCAAAAGAGGTGGAGTTAAGCATTCTAAATGCCACCCCGTAAAACATAAGTCACAAATAACCATTGTGGGTGCCCGTTTGGCACTACCATACAACCGACAACGTAATCCAACCGAGATGTGAGAGAGACCAGGGTGTATTGTCCCATCAATGTGTGGCAAGTGGCAAGGCGCACAATTATGAGTGTGATCCTTCCACATCTTACCATCACGACCCTCCAATACTAACACCCATGAGTCATTCACCTCACGAACTCTCAAAATTACCCTTTCTGCTAACACATCCAAGGTGGTAGGCGCTGCTTGCTGCAAATACACATAGTCTCCAGGCGTGAAATGCCGCACCTCTGGTCGATGACCACCTCCTTGTATTGTAGCATAGTGCAACGTATCCCGATGTTGAGCAATGGAGAGGTTTTCCAATGACATAGGCATCACCCTTTTCAACGACTCTACACGTTGCTCACACACTTGAGCCCACGTGTCTGGATTGTCCATGTTAGCCAACACCGTGTTAGCATCTGCTTGAATGGCCGTCGATAAAACATGGTGCCTTCCAAACAATAGATAGTAAGGTGAAAAAGACACTAAAGACGCTTGTTTGCTGAACCGATAGTCCATGCTATCCACGGTAGCTGCAAATCCCAATACTAATGGTGTCCTTTCTTCAAGTTGTACTTCCAGACCCCCCTCTTAACGGTTGGCACCATGTGCTCCGCCAATCTATCTGCTTCGGGGTGATCTCTCGAAGTAGTGCGATGATCAATCATCGCTTGCTCACGCAACGTCTGAAACTCACCCAAAAATTTCCTCCCTTGGTTTGTAAGTACCTCTGCTGGAGCTCCAAAGCGACTCAGAACACGATCAAGAAACAAATAAGCGGCCCCCTCACTGAACTTATCAGGCAATGCCACTAACTCTATCCATTTCGAAAAATGCTCGATGATTACCAACACATACTTGTTGTGTCGAGGTGTCACTAGCAATGGACTTGCGAAATCCAAGCTCCATCTATATTCTAAGCCCATAATTGGCAACGATTGTAACTGTGGCATTGAAACGTTAAAAGACGCTCGTACACGGTCACATACCATACATTGGGCCACCAAAACTTGCACTTGGGATTGCATTCCACGCCACCAATAGTAAATCTGAAGTAGGCTATAGGTCCTTTGCACTCCAAAGTGTCCAAGGTCCTCATGGGTATCCTTAATCAGCTTCATTATTTCTATTGGAGCTGGTACTACCTTCTTAGTACCATATGGCCACAATCTCTTAACGTGAGCCCTCTCCGACACAAACCTCTTAGCTCGTTGTAGAACCCGATCTCTCTCTTTATGAGACCATGAAGTCACCGCCTCTCCATCCTTCAAAAATTGCATCACATTCGTGTCTTCATGGATATTTTTGGCGCCGCCAGACTCTTCACCTCCATCTTCATCTACTGTGGCCACAGTAGCTTCCCTGATGGTGTCTCCATTCATTGTCAATATCCCCAGAAAGACCAAACAAGCCAACCTGGCAACGGGTCAGTTTCACCCTCGGCATGCTACCTAGCACCTATATCATCCTCTTGGTTTGGAATTGGATTGCGGCTAAGGCCATCAGCATCCATACCGTACTTCAAGGGCAGCTCCGGCAAAAAATAATTAAAATCATGCATGCCGAAATTTTAAAAAAATTCAAAGTCACAGTTGCCGAAATTTTGTGAAAATATACAACTATAATGTCGAAAACTCAAAAATTGTCATTACCTTGCCGAAATAGAGTGACAAAGTCAAAAAGATTTGAGATCGCGATTACAATTACTATTAGAGGTATAGAGGCACTAAAAAAGGTATTAAGATATTCTTTCCTGTGAAACAACGTGAGTCATGCAAGGCACTCAACGCCAAGCTCCTCTGATTTTGCTCCCCTCCAGCTGCACGATCAATGCGCGCCAGATGCAACGAATACTTCCTTCTCCTACTTCCTTGCTTGTTCTTTTAAGTAGCAGAACTCTTATCTCCTCGATTCATCTTTGGCAACACTCACACTCCACTGCAGTCACACTCCGATTGTGAAACCTCATCTAGTGCTCCTTCGCAATTCATCATGGCCATGGCGATTCAATCGGTGGAAGCTCCGGAACGCGCTGACGGAGGGGCTTGAGATCGAGAGGCACATTTCGACGACGGCTCGGAGGTGCGCGGCGACTTGCTGATCGGCGCCGACAGGGTGAAGTCGCGAGTGCGGAAGCAGCGATGCCCTGCAGTTGCGGCAGAGGCCAGTGCTCAACATCGCTGCGTTCGAGAGAGAATTCCAACGGTTTAGGGCGGAGAAAGCATACCTGAATCGAGTTCGATTCACCAGATGGCGCGCCCCGCCTCCTTTGGTCTTTCTCCTTCCCGACCATCGACTCCGACGTGCCCAGGGACCCCTGGAACTCAAACAGGTGAGCCAAAACTCCGACCCAAAACCCTAGTGAGTTTCAAAGTTAGAATTTCAAATTTCGATGATGAGTTCTATACCGGTAGTCATCTCTGTACATACGGCTAACTAGTGCACATCTACTGGCGATTGTTGCTTGGATTGATTCTCCGCAGCTCAACTTCCTAGAATTACTTATTGTCACCTTTCCTGATCTCTTGCTCGATCCAGTTGAAGAAGCTGCCGTCGTAGATGCCGCGTTGACCTCCTTGCTTGCGAACCCTTGCTCGTCCTTCAGAAGCCACGATCCAGTCGAAGAAGCTGCCGTCGTAGATGTCGCGGCTGGCCTCCTTGCTTGCGAGGTACGTCATGGCATTGGCCCTCGTCTTGGCTTCACTATCGTTGCCGTGCTTGGTGCGGTGAATCCAACCTGCAACCTTTACTGATTATAAGATGCACCGCCTCTTCAATCCCTACGCAAACAAGAGCCAGCAACGAGGAGAGCTAACGAGGAGAAGACAAGGCTAGGGAGACGACTTGAAGGAGCTGCAGGAAACATGGCCATTACCTGTTGGGGAAGGTGCTTTTGGCACTGTCAAGATGGTCAGGTTTGTTGGCTAGAAACATTTGTATCTCGCCTTTAGCTTCTTGGAGTTGCGGAAGACGATCTCTTTTGAAGCTTTTCTCATCTGCATTGTGCCCAAATGCAGCTCTTTTGGAGATGTTAGGTCAGGATCTTAAGACCCACTCTGCAACAATTCATCGTTATAAGCGATCAAACATGTTGTTCTAAACTCATTTCGCTTCAGCTCGTCAGTCTGCAACTTATTTCGCCAATATTGTCCTGTAACAGATTCTCTTTGTTAGACTTCGTTACTAGAGTTGTCCCCTTCTCTGACGGAAATCTGAAGAACATCATCGTATTTTAACCCCTTATTGATTGTGATTATGCACAGATCCCGGAATATGATGGCACGAGCTCTGACTGCAATGAAAAGATATGAAAGTAGCGATATGAAAGCTTGAGATTCTTCGCAGGAAGGCCCTGACACGGTTTTGCGGACCTGCGCAGGGAATGAGCTGGGTGAGAGCTGCCGTCGTAGATGCCGCGGCTGGCCTCCTTGCTTGCGAGGTACGTCATGGCATTGGCCCTCGTCTTGGCTTCACTGTCGTTGCCTTGCTTGGTGCGGTGAATCCAACCTCTCTTTCCTTCACTAGAGTGAGGAAAGAGTACAGATATATTTTTAAAAAAAGAAAGGCGTTTACCTTCGTAGGTTTCCTGAGGGAAAATGATATCATCGCCAACGTGAGTCGAAGAAAGCACAATGCTGTTGCAGCACTTTGTAGTCGTTGTGACGCCGTCCAACGTTGCCCTCCGAGTGCTCGGCGTCCACTGCTGCTAACGCCCTGGGCAGCTCTGAAACAGAACCAAAGTACATAAATCCTGGAGGACATTACATTCAGAGAATGAGTTCGGTACCAAAATTCGTTTCCTACTTTTGTGTTTCGTTCTGGCACTAAACTTTGTGACGATGGTGCAGATGGAAGTTCAGCAGCTCATCTCGTCCTTCAACAGCAAGTTCAGCAGCTGATCACGTCCTTCAACAGTTGCATAATGTGCAGAATCAAGTGACTTACCATTCAAAATGGTACTGCAGATGGACGCTCTTGACCAAAAAACGCCATGGAGTAGCTAATACAAGATGTAACATTGTACACTTTCTTCCTCATCAAACCTTCATCTATTTTCATGTTTGCCTCCCTTCTTCCTAAGCTTGTTCTTGTAATCAAATTTGTTTCCTGCACATGTCACATAATTGGTTGTTGAATGTAAAACAAAGTTGAAATTGTAAATGTATTGTTTAGTCACGTACCTTTTTTGAGCTTGGAATTCGAAAGTACCAATGGAGGCGTTTTGTTTGCACAACGTAAGTTCAACAACTTTTGACAATGAACTCTCCATTACTGCATCCATTGAACCATCTATGTCTTCTTCCATTGGTGTGCAGAAAACTTCTTCTATCATCTTCTTGTCTTCTTTAAAAAGTGGAGTGGTCATATTGATATCCATTGATGCTTGTTGAAAGTCATCATCAAAAGATTGAAGTAGTCCACACAATTTCCACCCTCTTTTGATCATGTCAGGCTTATTCACATGTTTCCATGCTTGGAGTAGCCACCCACATAAAAGGGGTTTCAAGGTAGACATTTTCGTGTCAACCTAAACATCTTTTGCCTCTTTACTTTGCATTTGTTTGTCAATGTCCACACTAGTGTACTCGTCAAACTCCACATTGAATGCATGTTTAAATGGTCTTTGCAAAATAACATCAGCGGGTTGATAGATACTTGTACAATTAGCCGGCACAAAGATAAGTAGAATGTTAGAGTGTTTTAGTTTCATCCAACTGACAAACTCTTTGGCGATGTGAACACTCCAACAATCCAAGAGCCAAATGAGCTTAGAAAGTTTGTCTAACTTCAACAACTCTGTTTGACATTGTCTGTAGGGTTCAAGAATGACTTCAACAAACTCTTGGCAAGTTTTTAAGCTTGACCAATGGTTTGAGGTAAAAGATAAGTGCCACCCTTCCTCTTCACATCTCAACCTTCCCTCATTTTTAGGTGGTAGGCATTTTGATGTTCCTCCGGTAAATATTACTTGGAAAGGTAATAAATTTCCATCACAGGATGAAGAGACAACCATTGTGACTTGTCTTTTATCCTCTACACCATGTACTAATACATGTTTTGATCCTCTTTCCGCCCATGTTTGTGCACCTCCTGTAGGAATCAGATGAATCCCAATTTGATCCGTATTCACAAACATGGAGGGAGGAATGGAGTAAGCCTCTACCAAGTAGGCAGCTCTTTGTGCCACTAGAACACCTTGCACCTCCCAATCACTTGGGAATTTACGAGCTGCCCCTGTAGCAACCCTATAGCTCCAATGTAAGTGGTTTTTAACAAAATCCCTTGTCCAATTTAATGACACTTGAAACCCTGATTTAGACTCATCTAGTAAATTAGGTTCATGTTTGCTAATGTATCTTCTTATCATTGTTCTAGCAATTCTTGCATGCATAGGTTGTCCAACATTCCTTTGGCCCTTGAGCATTTGTATGATACCTTCTTGGATTAATGGAAATTTGGAAAGGGCACATGAATGTTGCACACCTCCAATGAATGCTGACTTCTCTTCAATGACATATTTTTTGACATGCTCTCTTAGTTCTCCGGAGCTAGTAAACCATTCTCTCAATGAACCTCTACTTAACCTATCGTACACACTAGAGGACTCTCCTCGATGTCTAAACTTCGTTTGCAAATATTTTAGTGCAAGAGAATAACTCTTGTGTACACGCATGGCACTAGGAATAGGATGCCAAAGTGATGGAAGGAACCAATTTGTGTAAGACCCTCTTACCTTTACTCTCTTTGCACCTTTTGAACTGTCCACCTCCTCCACTTTGGGTGTAAGTAACACCATTTCCATCTCTTTCTTTGGACGTCCAACCGGCCGCTTCTCCAACACCTTCTCTTTGTTTTTCTGCACATTCTCACAAAATGTTGCAAACTCACGTTCGATACACTTTTCCATTTCTTCTTTGTCTATAACTTTGAACATGCTATGCAATAGACGTTGCTTCGCCATTTTCGCTCAACCCTAATTGAAAACGTGCAAGCACACAGAAAGAGAAGAAAACATGAGCAAAGTTTTTCAAAGTAGAGATTAAGAGTAGGCAACGGCTGAATTAATGATAAGCTGTCACTACCGCTATTACGTTTAAACTAGTACCGGTATATTGTTCCCTTTTCATCCACCCACTAGAATGAATGCCGGAATTAATTTATTTTTTTTAAAAGTCGAAAATTCAAAAATTCCGTTTTTTACTGCCGAAGGCATATTTTCCACTTTAAATAAATATTCGGCACCAAGGTTGAAGTACGGTATTTACCAAACCTGTCCTATGAACCACCTTGAAGTCATACTCCATCAACATCAAGGCCCACCGTGCTAGTTTTCCTCCTAATTTATCAGACTCCATCAACCATTTCAAAGGCTGATAATTTGTATCTAACAGAAATTCACTACCATAAAGATAACACCGGAAATGAGCAATTGCCCATATAGCAGCCAAACTTTCCCCTTCATACGAACTATACTGAGCCTCAGCGTTGTTGTTGGACCGGCTCGCATTTGCAATCACAAATTCCTTGCCATCATCATCCATTTGCGTCAATACTGCACCAATCCCCAACGAGCTCCAATCTGTGTGTAGCTGGTACGTCCTTTCTGCTATAGGCCTCCGACAGGGTTGTCAGGACGCTCGACGTCCGTGACGTCCAGACGTCAGGACGGAGGACGTCCTCCGGCCTATCAGGACGTCCGGTGACATAACCCGTTTTGTC